>VZTN01010723.1:89544-277374 GCA_013400515.1 Erpornis zantholeuca
TTTTTTTTTTTTTTTTTGTTTTTTTTTGCTTTGTTTTTATTTTCTTTTTTTACTTCAGTTCACAAGATTAGACCCACAGCCCATTTCAGATATTTCTGCCTGGGACAAAGAACCCCTGTCACCAATGAATGAGGGAAGATGATATTCAGTACTGAAATGATAAATATTTATCAAAAAAAAAGAGGTTCAGGCAGAAACATTTAGGAAAAGAAACCTGATCATTTCATGTCATCTACTTAGAATGACAATGTTACAGTTTATGTGAGAGCTGAAATTAAGGTTTCAATTGCTTCTAAATTAGAAAGCGCACATGGACACGCACATGCACAGAAATTAATAAAACCCAGAAATAGAAAGGACAGCAACAATGGGATGCAGAGGGGTTTTGATTATTTCAGCATGTGGCCTAAAACGTGGCAGATTCAGCAAGATGGAGATTTGCATAATGTAATGAGACTGGAACCAAAGTATCAGGAAGACAGACCGGGTGCTAATTAACTAGACACTGCAGTAAAAACACCAGCATGGCAGGATAGTGCAATGCAGGAAAGCATTCCAGGCACAAATGGATAGCAGTGTTAATTGCATTAGAAAAAAAACCAAGCCCTACTGGCTAAAATCCTCTGGAGCTATTGCTGCAAACTTTAGCACAGCATTCGAGAAATTTCGTGTTAGCTGGGAGTTGTTTGGAGCTGCAGGTTCCTACAATTGCTAGACTGGCAAGGACCCTGATCAGTGATTGTCTGAATGGAGCCAGCCCAAAACTACAGACAGAGCAACAGCATTGAGATGGACAGCAAGAAGTAAATCCTCCATCCCCTCTGGAAATGCCTGCTGTTTGTAGCTTGCCTTGTTTTTAATCTGTGTGTGCAGAACACTGGAGACACTCTGTAAAGGACTCCATGCCCTCTTTGTTTGGTGCTCTGGCACCGTGCCATGGCTGCTAAGGAATAGTTAGTCCCTCTTCCCTTATTCTGAGGACTGAAATTTGAGACTGGTATTACTGTCTCTTGTGCAAGGAGCATCCCTAATCACCCAGAAAATCCTAATGGTTTCGTATGCCTTTTTCTTGCCTCCAGGACTCTATAACCAGAGCTAAATTGATAAAAAGCTTTTTTAATAAAAGAATCATTAATATTTAACCACTGGCATTAAACTTAGAAATGTATGTGTGTCTATTTTACACAAATGTCTGCAATCACCTATCAATAATTTAGGCACATGTGTTTCTTCAGACACCTCCAGCAGTTGTATTAACCCAATCCTCTCTTTCTTTCTTTCTGAGGACTGAGCAAATGTGGATGTGTGGATAACTGTAAGAGGGAAGAGAACTCTGCAAGGACGCTCTGCCCCCTTGTACCACGCTCATGGAAAGGAAGAGGAGCAGAAGAAAATGCTTCCCAAGCCGGAGTCCAACTGCAAAAGCATCTTGTAAACTCAAGCTGCAGTAATTTGTGGTTTTGACTCTGACTTGCTCCTCTGCAGCCTGACAGCTAAAGCACAACCATCACAGTGGTGCAGTGTTCTTTTCTCAAGGGGGAGCCTGGTTCTCTCCTTAACAGCCTGCTCAGAGGGAGCAAAGCTCACTTAGAAGCCTCAAGGTGAGGGCATTTTGGGAAGAGGTCTGGGAAAAGGAAGAGGTCCCTCGTTGGGAAGAGGTCCAGGAAAATTTTAAGGCACATGCTTTTGGCTTTTATTAGGTAGGTAGTTCTTCAAAGAGCGTGTTAAGCAGGAAAGAGTTCCAAATCCTACTTAGCAGCTAGAAATACTGATGTGTTAATTAGATGTGTTATATTGGTGCTCCAGGTACTGCCACCTGACCTCAGAACTGTTCCAGCAGTGAAAAAACCTTATATACAAACGAAATTCTGAAATCTGAAAATGAGAAGTCACAGGCACTAAATGGGACAAAAACATATTGACTATCTTTGATAGAAGGAAAAAAGTTAGTCCCAAGTAATTTATGCAGCAGGTGACAGACATGTTAGCTGAGCAGGCTAGCCAGAATCTTTTGCTGACTTGTTGTGAATGACCACACTCCACATAGCTAACTCCATGTGAGGATATCCCTCTTTCATAATTGTCAGTGGAATACCTTGACTTATTGCACCTGGCTCTTACACATGGAATGTAGACACTCTGTGAAGATCACTTAGAGGAGGACTAGAACTTGTGTTTCTCAATCAGATAAGGGAAAAAATGAATCCCAGTCTGAATGTTTTAGTCAAGAGGGAAAGTGAAAAAGGATTGTTCTGTTTGATGATTAAAAGACACCCAAAACTCAGCCCAGGTGCTTACATTTCTGGAGTTTCTGAGATGTGGGCATCGAAGTAGACTTTTCTGTTCATTAGCTGTGGACTGGTGAGGCAACCAGCACCATGGGAAATAAAAAATATTGTCATCAACCTCCTTCTGGAATATTGTTTGGTAGAGACCTAGGTTCGTCTGCAGACAGACAAATAAGGATGCTGAGATGAAAAAGCCATAAAAGGACATCATGTTAAGATGGGAAGAGGTAGGGCAAGTGCACCTCTTTTTCTCTCCTCTTCTTTCCCTTCTTTTCAAGCTCATTAATATTGATATACAGTGAGCCATCCCCACAGAATTATAGCTGCTTGTTTTGTATAATGTGATCCACTCCATCCCTAGTCACTGCCCCCCAGGAAAATAGGGAAGGTCAGAGGTTTCTGTATACCTGATAAAAAATCCATCAGCTCCATTTACATTTGATATCAGTGAGAGGTTGGATCTGGCATTTCTTCTTCTAATTTCACATCAGTATTTTCAATCAGAAGATACATATCCTCTCCTGTTCCCATTTCTCCTTAGTGCTGCCACATTCCGGGTACATCTTCCTTCTGGGAACTGCCAATGACTTTTTCAGAGGTGAAAGATGGTGTGCAGGGAGTTTCTACTCATAAACAGTACCCACCTCCTTGGAGATGGTTCACCTAGTTAGCCAGAATGAACTGTGTCCCTGAATCCTAACAGCAGGCACGGGGGAAAAAGAAATGTTTTCTGACAACATGGATGAATGCACATAATGCTCTTAAATTATTTTGACAGTTTCCTCTGGGCTTCTACTTCAACTTATGAGCCCCTTCACTAGCTGGTAGATATCCTTCAGGCAGTAAAGTATTGCCCATGGCCATACATTATCTTCAATATTTATCATAAATACTTGAATTCATGCCCGCAAATCTCAGGACTGAGGTAACACTCCATCATGCAGGCAACACATACAGAAAATAGAAAACAGCATGGGGCTGCCTCCTTGGGAAAAAATCTCAGTATATCAGTGCATAGTTATTAACTTCATTTGTTAAGGTATATGTGATGATCACAGCCATGCTGTAGGGTTTGCAGCATTCACTGATCTCCCAAGGAAACTCAGCAAATTATTGATTCTAAATATCAGATGCTGAAACCCTACAAACAACCATATATTTGGATTCAACCCTCAATTATTATTATTTTAGTGCTATGTAGTGAGAAAAAAAGAACATGAAAAAATCTCAGTCAAATGACAGCTATAATTACCTCTAAAAAAGTACATTTTTGTCCTTTCTTTTGTGGGTGTGTATCTTTAACTCACTTCTTAGTCCTCTTTGAATTATATTCCTGGCAATTTTCAGAGGATATATTTTAAACATTTTTTGAAAATGTATTTATTGGTTTGAAATATTTTAACTAAATTGTTTTGATTTTTCAGGGGTTATTTTCCTCTTATTGTCTGAAGGGTTTTGCTCATTATCACTTGGTGCCACCAATTCAACCAGGTTAAACCTTTAACTTAAAAAGAAATATTTTCTGGATAAACAATAATAAAAATTTCCACATCAACACCACATGTTCTCTCTCAGTCAAGTCTGATCTCATATTTGTGCAAAATAGATTAGAAATCTTCCACTCCCACTGTCCAAGTAAATTCTACACTCATATGGAAAAATAATCATTAGATTATAGAGAAAATTAGATTAACGCCCTAAAAAAGGTACAAATCCCAGCAGAGAACTAGCCCTTTCTAATACAAGATCATTCCAGTTTCCTCCCAGGCATTTCTTACCCAGCAAGAAATTCAAGGAAAATGTCAGTAACGTTTGATATTTTGAGATGTAGCTGACAGGAGAATTCTGGCCTGACGTGTTGTGGTGCCTTTTAAAATATATTCTGTATTGCAATTCATTGTTAAAAAAAAAAGTAAAAAATAAAAATGGCCAAGTGCCATCAGTCAAAGTTTTAATATGATAAAAATAATTATGTTCCCAGTCCATTAAACTTGTGACACATACTCTATAAATGCTCCAGGGAATAAGATGCAACACTGTGATGGTAAAAGCTGTGTCTGCTGAAGGGAAGAGTGCCACTAAAATAGAGAGAAACATTGTAAAGCAATGGAGATTTTATGAGGTCAGGTGTGGCAGGTAAGCATGATGAAATGCTAATTCATATCCCTCGCAGTGCAGACCTTGCTGCTGGAGCAGGAACCAATCTTCTGCTGTCAGTGGAGAAGAGCCAGAGCTGGAGACAGGCAGCACTGGGTACCACAACAGAGATGGACAGACCTCTCTTGGAAGTGTTCTGAGCAGCCCAGTGCCTCTGCATCGGAAAGCTCTTAGCTGCTCTCTCCCAGGGTTCTTGTCCTGACATGGTGCAACGATTTCCACTGAGCTGAAGTTTTCTGCTAGCTCCCTGCAAAGTAAGATTCACAGGGAGAGAAGGAAAGTGGGATAGCACACAGCAGCAGATTCCTGGTTTGGAGCTCTTGGTAGGTGGAGCTTTGAGAAGTCCTAGGACAGCCTGAGGCAGGCCAGGCAAGCTGGACAGGACAAGGAAAGATTCCCTGAAAAGGGATGGATACTGCACAGCCTCTCCTCCAGCTCTCTTCTCCATCAGCACTGCGTCTGTACCCAGCCCTGCTGGAGCTGGAGGATGATTTTACTCCTAATTTTCAGGCATGATTTTGTGTTGAGAACCAGCCTGTGTACTTTATCTACTTTCACACGCAGGCACTTAGATTTGGTAAAGCCAGACCATCTCACACCAGCGCTCTCTAAATGAAGCATTCAGACTCTTTCTTTCAAAATGGCATGCTTAATTCCAGAAAATGTCTCTTTTTGAGAACAGAGTCTTTTCATTAATAGCAGCAGTTTTTCAGTCTGGCAATGAACCAACTCCCTCCATTTTTCACTCGACCTCAGCCTTTTACAAACACCCTGGAATAACACACAATAGGATCTAGGACATATCCTTTCTACGCTCACAGGATATGGCTTCTGGACATTTTCTATCTCTTTAATTGCTTGTTCAGTCTAGAGAGAACTTTTCTACTTTTATACCCTTCACACCAGAGCAAAGTGAGAGGGCAGTTGCTGCTGGTGTGCAGTTAACAAGAGGAAAATAATGGAAGCTTGGCTGCATTATGGAATAACAAGATTCTATCTTTCCTCCCTTCCTTCTTTTTATTAATTCTGTCGTCAATTTAATATCCATGAGACAGAAATCTTGGGCAGTTTGGAACAAGATAAGAATGGCAAGATTAAAAATAGAGCCTTAAATACTGTTCAGTAGTTTGGGAGCATGCTTCATTATAACCTATGGAGGAATTCAAATAGAAAGGCACAGCTGCTTTGGATTCCTGTCCAGAGAAACCACAGAAGCACAGCTTGCATAAAAATGAATGCTTTGCATATTAAGGAAATGGTCTGTTATTTGCCATAGAAACATTCTAATCTTATTCCTCCTTTTTTTAAAACCATCTATTATGGAGCCTCAGAGCAGTTCATTCATATTCTTGTTGGAATAATTTTCATGCCTTTGACCAGTGAATGATTTTGTTCTAGCCAGGACACAGACATAAGAACAGCAGCCCCACAGGTCAATGCTTCTGGTCATCTACTAACTAATCCTACATGTTAAAAGTTCAAAAATTGTCTAAAAATCTCTTGAAAAACCTATTCCCTTAATAAAAATTAGGTATTTGTCTACCAGTTCCACTCTGCTGTATCAATCTCGAATTTTACTGGATTGTATGAAGAATATCTAAAGTCAATCTCATATGTTTAACATTCATCTTACTACCCAGGGCTTAACAGTACACATTGTATTGTTAAGGAGGCTGCCTGAACCATAACATTTTCAAAGTGAAATGAAGCACCTCAGATGTTCATTATTAGCACTTGTGATCAGAAACTGAATATTGGGGAAAATGTTATGATTCCTCAGCAATTCAGATCTTTACATCACAGTGACACATTCTTGACATGTGGTGTTCTACGCCAAGTGTAAAATTTTATGCAAGAATTATCAGGTGATGTCCACTTAGGAGACCAGCAAGAACAAACTCAAAATCTGTGTTTCTATAGATCACAGACTAAACCAGTATTTATAGAGGGTGAACAATTCTTGTGCTTTGATGAAAGAAAATAGCTTGAAACTTGAGAAACACTTGACAAGGTTAAAAACATGGGCAGTATAATATCAGTGCAAACAAACACTAATGACTGTGAAACCCAGCAGTGACATATTACAAATTCTGTCTCCATAACATTGAACCCCAGAGGACCTTAGCTGTTCTTTACTGTGAACACCACATTCCTCAGCACAAACCTTAGCATCTCTATTTCAATCTCCTGTGTCAGCCAAAAAGGCAAATGTCACATCTGAAGAGTGCAAGGAATTGCTTCTACACTTTGCTGAGTTTTAATTTCACTGCAAATAAAAGCAAAACAAAATAAGGATTTAGCACCACAGAATACTAGATGTGTTCCCAAAATTCTGGGATCCAGATGTAGGCTGAATTAATTTATGTAGATGAATGCATGGAAATGAGCAAGATGTCTCTGCAGACTACGGGGTATGACACAAGCTCTTTTAAAAAAAAACTTCCCAAGATTTTCTTCCCTGTGCCTTTTTCCTCCTTCCCAGGCATGTTCTTTGTGTGCAAGTCCTATTGCACCACATCTCACCACTTGAGAAAATGCTGTTGGAGATCTTTAGGAGTAGAGAACATTGGTAGATGCAGTCAGGAAGAGGTAAGCAGCACAGGGTAGAGCAACAGGCTGAAGAAAAAAACACTTTATATTTTCAGGGCTGCTCTGTGCTCAGACACCACCTGCTCCACTCTCAGTGGCTCTGAATCCTGTAATGTTGCACATGATACACTCTTAAATTGAATAACTACCAATATTTCTATTTTGGTGCTGATGAAGCAGTTGGTGATCTCTTCTCTGTGATGGCAGTGATAGGACCCGAGGGAATGGTCTGAAGTAGTGTCAGGGGAGGTTTAGGTTGGACATTAGAAAGAGATTCTTCACCAGAGGGTGGCTGGGCACTGGAACCCAGGGCAGTGGTCACAGCCTCAAGCCTGACAGAGTTCAAGAAGTGTTTGGACAATGCTCTCAGGCACAGGGTGTGTCTCTCGGGGATGGTCCTGTGCAGACTAAGGAGCTGGACCAGATGACACTTGTGGGTCACTTCCAGTTCAGCGTGTTCTGGGACTCTGTGATTCTGTGAATTAAAGGCTGATCTTTGATGAAGGAAAGAGAGAGGGATTTAATTCTTATCCTCTGGGAAAACTATCTATTCCCCTTTCAAACCTGGGTAATTTAGGCAGACGCAAGATGATGATACACATGATACAATGCTCTGTAAGAGGTAAATGGCAGAGGAGCTTTAAAACATTTAGTTCTAAGTCATGCATTCAGCTCCTCTGAAGGAACAGACTGCAGATCAATCTCTAAGTCATGAACACGAGCAACATTTTCTTAACTTCACAACACTGAAACTGAGGATAACTCAATTGAAGATCTAAATATTTTGCCCTGTATCTACCCACTCCACAAGATGTCCCAGGAACACACACCTTTCTGTCACAGTGATGAGTGTAGTACTGGGGCCCCAAAAAGGACCCATCTCTAGTAATGGGGCACGATAGAATATGGCTGATGTAGCAGGACTGAAACTGCTCCAAAGTAAACTTTAGCTTTGGGGATCAGAGGCAGCCTGAGCCACACTTGTGTGCCTGGTACCCTTTCTTAACTCTCTGCTGAAATGGTAATGTTAACAGAGAGCAACAAAAATTATAATGATGACTATTTACCCAAGAGAACTTTTACCATTTCCTAACATTTTCCAAGCAGTCCCACTTCAGAAACAGGAGCTGGCACACTCAGTACTTTCTGTACCTTGCTGGCCTTTCTCCAGAGGGTTAAACAGACCCTTTTGGTAGCATGGGCCACTGAAGGCCCCGTGGACATGTGCAATGGAATGTGATGTGCAAATGTTAGAGCTGGAAATAGCTCACACCATACAACTGCCTAACATTACCCAGGGGTACAGACCTCATCCCAGAGAATGCATGGGTCACTTGCATGATGCTACCCATGAAATACTCTGTTCTGTTTGTACAGAAGGCTAATTAGTCCCACTTTCCTAACCAGACTGTATGATCTCCTGTGCCACTGTTACCCTTAGATCATCTCTCCTTGCCTGGAGCATACATGGCCTAATTCAGGTAAGAAAAAGTCATCTCAAGGGAGAAAGGGCTAATGCAAAGCCTTTTAATGTCTGTTCACTTCAATGAACCTCATATCCTAATAACAGTAACAGATATCCACCTGAGGGAGATCTGAAAAAGAAGGGGAGTGATCCAAACAGAAAAGGATAAACTTTTTTATGAGTCATTTGGAATATAGATGTGAATATATATATGTGAGTATTACTGTAAGCCTTTAGGATAAAGATTTGTATGTGAAAGCAGAATATCTCTGAAAACATCTCCAGGAGAATGGCAGAAAAGGGAGTTCCTCTGGAATTAAATGGAATTTCTTTGTAGTAAAATGATGGAAAACCTGAAAACAGTTCAACAGCAGGTCTGGTGGTGTACTTGTAACTTCTTGTCACTCAGCCATAAGCTGAACATGGAGCATCTTGAATTATGGGAGAGATTTTTCAAAGTAGAAATTACTACTACAGGATTTTGGGCAGCAAGATTGAACAGTGTGTCAGACTGTGCAAATCTGATAGTGCAGTCTTGTCTCAGCTTAAATGCAGTCTTCATCAGCTTTTAAAAATACTGTAGCATTTTAAAATGTACAATATCTGCTTAGTGAAAACCCCACAACTGCTTGTTTAAATCCTGTTGTATTATTAAGGCTCATGAACTACCATAACCACCCTCAGACAACAATTAATCAAGAACATTAAAAATATGTTGATGCCTGTAGTTATCAATTTATCATATCTACCCCCTGCTCTTTTTTGTAGTGAAATGAGTGATGAACCTATTCCGAATCATCAGTTCCTACAAAATATATAACTCCAAATAAGAACATGCTAAAGAATTTATAAAGAGCACATTGGGCCTGGATGCATTATCTCGTTTGGCATTGCTTATACAAGAAACCTGAAATATACAAATTGATTGATTTGTGTATTTCATCAAAGCTTTATTTAATTTATCAGGGGGAGAATGCCAATTTGTTTTCAACAGATTCCTCAACAGATAAAGTCAGGTTAGAGTCAAGCTGCTGGGTCAAACCCTTTTTCCATGTTGCCTTTATTGTACACACTCTGTTTAGTATTAAAGGCACAGTTGTGAGACCCTTCCTTTTTATTTCTTAATGTCCTCTGAAATGCTTAGGGGAATGAGACTGTAATAACACTTACTCTGTGTTCAGAACTTGTTCAGTTGGTGAAGGTGAAGGTTGGAAAGGTTTTTGACCTCACTGCTGTAGTAGTGACTGTCTCACAACCCTAGAAAAGTCTGCTTAATATATCTGAAAGCAGAATTAAGGTGGAATTTGTAGGATTTTTAGAAGATTGGAGACCTAATGCCTGTTCCATCTCCCAGTTGTGCACACAGACTGAGATATTCAGCCCATAAAATACTTGTGCATCAAAATTCTATATTAATCTTTAAAAGTTTATGTTACTTTTAATCATGTGCCTTTTTTCAACTGGTATTTTCCTCCTTCATTTGTCCTCAAAATCCCTCTGTTCTTTAGGGCAGTAACACTTTCTAGCAGCATCCCATGAAATTCTTGCTAATTCTGTCCCTAGTCCTCTGCATTGAGCCTCTCTCAGCTCAGGAGCAGTTCAGGAAATCCTTGCTCGAGGAAGGGACCCAGTCCTTGCTCATCTCCCTGACTATCAGATAAGGGTGATATTTCTACTGACATCTCTCAGATGAAAGCCTCCAGCAGCTCATGGGGGTTATTCTCTGATCTGACTCCCCCTCACTGCACAAAGACAGGTCAGCAGTCATGTTCAGCTGCAAAATAAGTTGTCCAAATTCAAGACAAGTCTCCAAGTCAGCCTAGTTTCAACACCTGTGTTTTCCACTGATTTTAATGAAACTTCAAAATGCTCTTACAAATTTCATTCCACTTTCCATTAAATGTCTCCATAAGTGAAGAGAATTTGTATAATTTCGAGTTTAATTTCAGGTTGATTTAAAAAAGCAGTTCTGCTTTTTCGGCAGCTTTATTTGCAAAATACCTTTTTGAGCTGTGTTCTCTTGCCTTTTTATATATAATTAATTACAGCAGAGGCTTATTACTTAGAGGATAAGGTACTCTAGTGTAAAGGTGTCACATCTGTTAGACAGGGGGACAGTGAAATCAGAAGCACTACCTGGGGTTGAGCTGAATGCCAATATTCAGTGGCTCCATTGTAATTAAATCGTACATTGCTCAATCTAGTCAGGAACATAGGAACAGAGAAATGCTATTTAGAAGAGACTGTAATGTTATTACAGAGCCTGATTCAACAAAGCACTTGAACACGAGCTTCAGATTAAGCACACATTTAATTTTTCTTCTACTGCAAAACAAGTTAAAATGAGCATCTCCACAGTTGTCTTGCAGAATATGCTAATTATGCTCAGAGAAGAAACTTGCAGGGACTCCTTCACTGAGACCATCTCATAGTGTCTAATGTATCTTTCTATACTGACAATACTTCTGTGACTATAAAAAATGCTATTATCTTCATTTAAAAAAAAATAATGTCCAAGCAGGGAGCTGAAGGACTGGAGAAAGAAGACTGAGCTCATGAAATGATTTAGCACTTTAGTACCAAAATGATTTTGGTAATGTGAAGGCACCAAATACACTTGTACAATTTTGTAAGCACGCCAAATTATTTTATCAAATATGGGCCAAAAAGTCATAATCCTGAAAAGTGCTTTGTGATGTTTTGGGATCCCAGTCATCCCAACAATAGATGCATGGCAAAGCAGCTGAGTTTTCCTCCTCAAAGAGATATGAAGTGGAAATTCAGTTCACATTTCCTGATGCAGGGCACCAGAACCATGCATCTGACACAGCCATGTATGCTAACCAAGGTCATGGCAACAAAACACTCTTAACATCTGAGCTTTTGGGTCTGACTATCACCAAGGTTCACTGACCATCAGGTGCTTAGATGTCAGTCTGAACTCAGTCCAGAAAAAAACCAAATAAAATTATAACAGGTTCACTCATTACATTGCCAAAGTATCTCAAACTCCACTTAAACTTGTACAGTTGGCTTGTTTCATTAAAAGGAAAAGAGAATTAAAACATCTAGAAGCTTTGAGAGAAAAATATGCACCATTTGTTTAAAAATGCATCACTACTATCAAAGAGCCAATATTTTTTCTCTAGAGCTGAAGAAATTTAATAAGATAAAAATGAGTCAGGAAGAATTTCAAAAGTACACTGATACCACAGTGGAAATGGATAGGAAAAAAAATGGAGGTAAAATGTTGAGCTGATTAATATGCTAAACTCCTAAATGAGATGGGTCCTGTTAATGAATTAATTCTAAAATTCGACTTGCCTAAATCTTGTTAAAATTCCTTTATATGAATCACTTTTCTGCAGTAGTTGAAATCAATCAACGTTTCAGAGATGAAATGGCTGAAAATTCTTAGGGATTTACTTTAAATGCATCATTACAACACAGGGCACTTTCCAATTTCATTCTTGGTTCCAAGAAACCTGCCAGAGGGCAGGAAAATGCTTGTGACTTCCATTAGCCTTTTCTTCAGGACTGTCATAAATTTCTTCCCTATCCAAGGATACATCAACAGGAAGACAGACCACTGTATGCACAAAGTGAAACTATCTTTTACACAGAAGAAAGGTGATTTGGTACCAGTTCATCATCTCTGTGCATAATTCATTATATTATATGATGTGTTTGGCATAAAGAAAAAGGGAAAGGGTTGACTAAAAATAATATCAACCGTGTTCTAAAAGCTGAAAGTTTTCATTTCCTAATGAGATCATCTATCCCAGGTAGATGACTCTGCTCTTTGATAAAACAATTGAAAAATAAATTGCATTTGCAAAACCTGGCTTGTACAAATCCACATAGAAGAGGATTATATTCCAATGAAAATATGTGAAGCATATAACTGCAAAGACAAGAACACAATTCACAATTGGGAAATTGTGGGGAAACACTGAGCAATGACCTCAATGGCTATCTCCAGGGTTACTGTCATTACATGAAGTTGATTTTAGGACTGAGAAATATTTAGTTGCAGTTGATGCCTTCTAGCATTGTCAAGAACTGCGAGAGCAGCAAAAGGATTAAACATAACACAAGGATTGTATGGCTTAACAAGCAGAGACACTTGATGCAGTCCTTTTACTTATTATTGTTATTACTCTGACAATACTTGTAGATCCTGTCAATCTAAGTGTTGTGATTAGATTGGTTCTGCTCAAGAAGCTATAGATGAAATAAAGTAGGAATTGTAAAATGTAGTTTTGTAGGAATAGAATTTATATCTGCTCAGAATTACCTCATGCCCTGTTCAGCTGAGATTTCACTGGGGAAGGTTTGGTAATATGTAATGGAAATGTGTGACAAAGCTTCTTTGATTTTTCATTTCAAACTGCATTCTAGGAATATATTCTGCACATTTTAAATACAACATTGAATGCTGAAATAACTTGTGATTTTTCCTTTCCATTTTTAAATCCATCCAAGCATAACACAATTTTCCTCCTTTGTCCCCAGGGTTTTCTGGTTTTAGTTTTGATTAGAAGAAAAGCAAATGTCATTCCCTCAAAACCCTACTTCCTGACATGTTTGTAACAGTGCTGCTCAGTCCTTCCCTCTGGAAGATTAGGCAGAGGTAGGGTGTGGGTGAGGATGGGTTGTTCCATGTGCACATTGTGGGTCAACAGCAGTACCAGGACCAGAAATCAAAAAGCCAGTGGTATTGACTCATTTTTGTCTTCAAACACAGAGAGATGCACTCCTAATCTAAATACACATTGAAAACAATGCCTTGCACTGCATCTAAACAAAAGAAAGCATCCATCTTTTGTGGAGTTACATCGATATACATGATGCAAAGCAGAGCAATACCTGTTTTCTATTGTTATCCCAAGTGTAACTTTTGCCTATTAAAAGCACCTAAACCCCTATTAAAAACATAAATATTATGTGTATTCCTTGATTAAAATATTTTAAAAAGCATCCAAATATTCAGTATTCAACAACAGCCTCATATTACTTATGGCAATTTTTAATAGTCTTGCTATTAGAAGAAATGAAAGAAATGAAAGAAATAAACAATAAATACACCCTCCCAAAAACAAACAAACAAACAAACAAACAAACAAACAAACAAAAACCCTTAAAAATGCTCCAAATTTATTAGAGTAACTAAGAAAAAAGAAAAAAAAAAAGTAAATTTCAGTGAGCTAAGAGCTGGTCAATGGGGTGGAATGGAATACCATTTCAAGGACGGGCTCAAAATTGCTGCCAGTTCTCCTGGACACCTTAGCACCATGAAACATCAGGATGACTGTGTTCCTACCTGAATCCATGCCAAAAAGACCATCAGTAAGACAGTCAGTAAGACAGAATGAAGCTGGGAATAGCTAATAGGGCAAGAATCTCTTTGCCTGAGACAGAAGCTCTCCCTGTGTGCACTTGAACTTGGATGCTGAAGGGTTGCTGTGTGCTCAAGGTAATAAGGCTTTATGAAATAAGGCTTCAGGGTGCCTTACTCAGGCTCACCTGCATGCCACTTCCCTAAAGCTGGTGCTGATTTGCACTGCTTTTCTAGGTAGTTAGAGCAGAGACAAAGAACAAAACATCCATCTGGGAAAAAACCCAAACAAAACAGGCAGGGGATCCTTGGAAGCAGCCATAACCCCAGCTGCTTGAGTAGGAACTATTGGAATGGCAGAAAATCCTGTCCTTGCAGTGCACCATGGATCAGTAAACGACTGGGGTTTTGCACTCCCTGCAGTTTAAAGAGAAAGAATCTCACTGGAAAGTAAAGCAGAGTCAGATGAAAACCTAACTGACATCAGCAGGGGAAGCCAAACAAAGGGCAGGCAATAATTCTGTTTGTTTAAAGGCTGTAGGGATGCAAATGGAAATCCATTTCTCCCAAGGCAGGTCAATAACTTTAAAAGAGTATTTATGCTTTTCCTTTTTGTGTAACTTGGTACAATTACTGCAGTAAGAAGAAGAAAGAAAATTTCAAAGAACTCTTTGTTGTCAAATTTTTGAACTGGTTCAAAGCACTAAAACCGGTATTTTCTACACAGTTTCACATCAGACACGTTTCCCAAAGCTTAGTGGGCTGGGCAGCTGACACAGTTGCTGTCTTCCTGTGCCAGCTTGGGCAGCAGTGAAGGTTTTGTAGTGCAGAGTTACCCTGCCTCGTGCTGGGCTGCGAGTTCCATGTTCAGCACAGCAGCTCGGCCCTCACACTGTGCACCTCAGGGTGGTGCAGCAGGTGCAGCTTCTCGGGCGTCTTGCTGGGACCTGTGCACCTGCAAGCAGCTTGGTAGTGTTCTGTGACCTAAACAATTTCAAATAAATGTGACAGTACTGATGTTACCTGTCTAAACAGGGATATCCCACCCCTGGAAGTGTTCGAGGCCTGGTTGGATGGGGCTCGGAGCAACCTGATCTAGTGGAAAGTGTCCATGTCCATGGCTAGGAGTTGGAACCAGATGATTTTTGAGGTTCCTTCCAACCCAAACCATTCTGTGATTCTGTACTTCTGGCACTAAACCCAGTGCTGTTGGCTTTAATACCTTATGAAGGTATGATGGCTCTCTTTTACAATCTTCTTGCCTTCCATGTCTTTCATGGAAAAACTGGAGTAGGGCTAATAGCACAGGAGAATTTTGGGAGCAGCCTGTATTTTAGGAAGGGTCACCACAAATGAAGATTTAACAGTGAGACCAAGGACTGGACTACCTGTTAAACCCTCCCTGACTGCAAACATATGCCCTTGGCAAGAAGGTGAGCACATCCACGGCCAGAGGGACCACCCACTACCATCTAAATTCTGATATTAATTGTCTCCTTCAAACTACATGCATGCAGTGCCACCCAGACCTGACCACTGCCTGCCCAGACCTGACCACTGCCTGACCACTGCCACTACCTGACCACAGGCTTTGCTTTCTTCCCCGAGGTGTTCCAAAGCCTGTGACAGCCCATGCACACTGCCAGGCTGGTGCTGAAGGACACAGCTCTGCAAGGCAGCACCGTGGCAGAGGATCAGTGTCACTCTGATTTGCCCAGCTGGGCTGCAGGGTGTGAGCCTCCTCCCCTCATCACTGGCCAAGGAAAGGATTTGAGGGGCTGGACACAAAGCACAGTGTACATCCCAGTGGTGGCTATACCTGCTGGCTACTGGAATTACTGATAGCAGGGTAAGTGAAGGGGGAAGTCACCCCCTGAGAAAACTTCGCCCTTTCTGAGTGACTGGAAGCATATTGTGCTCACACAGGGGAAGAAAATTTCAGAGATTCTCTGCTTTCATCCCTTGGGCAGCAATATGCTAAGTGGAAATCCGTGGGAATTATTTTGAGAAGATAAAAACCAACCAAAAAAAGACCCAAAAATCCAAAGTCAAGGCAAGTAAGGAACCCTCATGATCAATCCATAGGTGTTTTGTTATCAAATTATGCTGAACATTTATATTCCTCCAGGAGCCCTAAAGAACTTTCATGTGACATGGAAAAACCATTAGTTATGAGTTAACAAATACCAGTTATGTCAGGCAATTTGATAAGAGAAACAGCACCAATGGATTACAGGGAGAGAGCAGAGGCTCTCTGTCTCTGTTCCTCTCTGACTGAGTCACAATTAACTCCCCTTTCCCCATTCAGAGAATGAGCAGCTTTCAGTTTGCCACATGGTCAGAAAAGAATTAGATTAACTAGGCAAAATCAACAGCTTGACCCAGTCACCATAGTTACAAGGACACAAAAACTGCTGAATGTCTCCAAGATGAGACAAATCCTTGGGATGTCAGACCATGAGGAAAATCCTTCTCCTGAAAAGGACCCTTATTACATTTCCAAAGTTGGGAATGACAAAAATCTAGTAAGTTCTTAAACCAAGAAGTTTGGTACAAAAATGAGAGTATGTATTTATGTATATAAATACAAAAATGTACCTATGTACACTTTTAATTCTGTTCTTTCATAAAGATTTTGTTAAAATATTCAATTGCTTCCATTCCAGAGATGGCTGCATTTCACAGGTGAGTGAAACCATCACTGCAGGCAATATGTGTAGAGCACTTGCTGAATTTCTGTAAGTTTATTATTACTGATTCAATCTGTGTAAGAGGAAAAAGGGCATCCAAATGGCACTTAAGATGGAATAAGGAGCCCTTCATAAAGCTATTAAGAAATTAATAATTACAGGAAGACAGAGGTAATTACATCCAGAAGATCAATGCAGCTTTTAATGAAGAAGAATTTCAGGACTCTAAATACAAATTGAGACAAGAAACTTCTGAGGCTCTTCCACATACCCCTGCCAGACAAATGGGACCAAGGAACAAAGGAATTACAATGCTGTTACACAAAGCAAAACCATTCTGGGATCCTACTGAAAACCTTGAGGAAGCTGGTTTGAGCTGTGAAACCATGTCTTCTCTGATATATGATTTTTCTAGATGTTTACTAATGGTCCTAGTGAAAAAAAAGTTTAGTGTGTTCTGCACTGCAAATGGGGCAGATGACATGAAAAGTTGCCTCCTGTTAAAAAGCTGGCATTTTCAATGGAGATAAAAAACCTTAAGACTCCCATAGATTTAAATAGCTATAAAGAAATCCTTCTCTCCCACCCTGCAGAAATCTCTGAGCAATGGCATGACAGAGAAAACAAGTTTTCATCATCCCTTGCATGTGATTGAGGCTAGGAGACTTGGCAGGACACCTGCCCTGGTGTGTCTGTGTTAGGGATGTAGCTTGGCCAAGGAAGAGCAGGGAGAATGTCCTGGCTCCTTTGCCTCCTGCATCTGAGTCCTTTAGGTTTAGAATGCACAAACAAAATATGATGCAAAGAGCAATTCCACTGAGCAGGAACTTTACCTCCTGTGAGGAAAACAGACAAAGAGGGACTGTGATACTTGACTCCAGTAGTGAGGAATCATATGGGAAATAAGCACAGGGGAAAACAAACTGAATTAAATGCAAGTCCACACATCATTTAAAATCAGCCTACAGACCCCGACCTCTCCATGTACATTTAGAAAATAAAGCAGATGCCCTTCACACAGGCAAATACACTCTGCAGCAAATGGAGTGTATTTCAACACACCATAGAATAAAAAAGTCCCCCAAAACCCCATAGCATCCTTAAAACAGAGCAAGGGATAGATAATAAACTATTGCTAAAATCCTGGGGCCCTAAGAGCTGGAAATGGTGTTACATGGAAAGAATGTAAGCATCAGCTTTCACAAAAATATACTTTTGCCAATAAACTCTGGAGAGGATCTTCTGTCTTGATCTTCTCTCTTTCTTTGCTTTGCAGCATGTCAGTACATCTCTGTGCTGTCCTTTCCTTATGACTGCCTCCAAATACCACACATTTGGTATGGTATTGGTATGGCACCTCATCAGGAGAAATAACAAATAATGCTCCACTTGCTACATATCTCTAGTAGACACCAAACCTGATTACAAGCAACACTTTGTCTGACCAATGGAGGAGCTGGAGAAAAAACCCCCAACAAACTAGTCTTAACAGAAAGTGGACATTGAAGAATAGTTACAGCTAAAACATTGCAGAACCCACTGGGGACAATTCTTCATTCACTAGCAGCTAGTTCTGCTCCAGATTTGCAGCTGTTACAGCTCTGCAAGCTTTGCAGGAAGCATTTCCATTTGTACCAGCCAAAGATCCAGCTCAAAGTGAAGCACATTTGAAAGAATTTCCTGGTCAATACCTGCCTGAAGTTTGTTTCCAGCACTTATCAGAAAAGTTCATTTGTTATGATGGCAAAAATAATACACTCCTGTGAAGAGAAAGAAAATCCTCAATTATCAAACTACTAGCTTCAGCAATATTTTTTGAGAGAGTAGGTAAAAAGGACAAAGTCTCAAGAGAATTTGAGGATTAGTGGAGATTTAATAGGAAATGCACTGCAGACAGCAACTTTTGTCAGTAATTTTGAAGACTTGGTTTGAAGACCATCCTGAAGGCAGGATGGAACAGTTGAAAATTTGACACTAAAAAAAGTTTACCAACAGCAGAATAGTAACATTGTGAAAGAACAAGCTCCAAATATTTTCATAAAGTCAGTACATATTACCTTTCTCAAGCTGCTTCAAATTACAGTTACAATATTTCTTCTCAGTGTACATTTGTCAATGGATAAAATTTACAGATAATATGTTGAATTAGCTATAATATGCTGAACACCTGGCTCTGGGATTCAGCTTTGAAAAACTCACTGTTCTTAAAGTGGAATAGACTTGAAAATCAAAATCATTCACTGGAAATGAAGAGAATTGCTTAGCACCATAGCACATGCAGCCACAAGGAAAGGGGAAAGAGATGGGCAATGCTCACCTGGAAAAAAATTATGTCTGGGATATTTTCTAGTTCCACAAAAGGTCTTGCAAATTATAGGTCTAACCTTCAAAAGCTAAGATATACAAGACACTTATTGATAACAAATTGAAATTTGCAAAGACATAAGCAATGTAGAAGACAAAGCAAATCAATGACATGGTTTTCAATTCACCTGTATGAGTTTACTCTCATCAGTGAGCTCTTCCCATTTTATTTTGGGAGAGGCCTTTGCCTGTCCATGGATTTTTAAATAGGACTAAGAAACAACTTATTTACCATAAATAAAATGTTATCAGATTTGATAGCTCCTGTTTGTAGTGTTTCCAGGTAGGGATGGGAAAGGATTAAACCTAGGAGTAGAATTTACAAGGTGACTGTACCAACCACTGGGTTACCAGGTCAGAGAACTCCAATGCATTATTAATACACAAAAAAATTACTTTAGCTTTCTTTACAAGCATAGGATAAGAAAGTGATGTGTCTTACAAAATGTTCTGTTCAATCTGAAACAGAAATGCTTTTCTGTTTGTTTCAGTAATAACCCTCCCCACTCAAATGACACCAGAGCTGATTTTCACTTTGATTTTCCAGTGTTTTTATTGGATGAAAAATTGATTAGACATTTCAGCACACAAGTAAATGTCCTCAACACTTTTTGTAGGATAATGAATGTACTTAGAAAGATATGAAGTTCAATAACAAGGTCTTTGTGGAGGGTTTGGGTTTTTCTCAGTTTTTTTTTTTCATAATTTATTTAAACACATATGATGTATGGGGCGTAGGAGTAATGTAAGCATCTCACCCTACTGCACACTTTGCTATCAGAAATATTCCTGATGCTTTTCTGAGAAGCAGATGGAAAATTCTCCTCTAAATTGCTTTGATTTCCATTGTTCTCTTCACCTTTTAGGGCCTTCTCCTCAAAAAAACCCACCAAACCACAAAAAAAACCCAAAAACAAACCAACCAACCAACCAATAAAAAAACCAACAACAACAAAAAAGTGTGGACTGATGCTGTTTGGGCAGCACTTGTGCAACACTTGGACCAAGGTTGTTCACTAAGAGTGAAATGTACTGCACTTGAGCAGCCTCACCCACACAGCCTTCTGAGAAAGGGGAAGGAAAAAGCTCCAGGGCTCCCTCTCCTGAGTTATGGGGCAAAAGGAGAAAGGGATCAAGCAAATCCACTTCAGCACTGGAGCTGCTATAGGGTGATAGCTGGTGTCATGATGCAAGCCAAGGAAGCCCATCTGTTCTGTGGGCAAAGCTGGACAGGTATTTCACTCAGGTCCACTTTGTTCTATTTGTAGACTTAAAAAGCATTGGCCTGACCTGGCTGAAAGCATTTTGAGAAGCATTTGAGCATGTTAGAGACACTGCCCTGGGAACTCAGTTTATGCTACTGAAACTTAAATGAATGGATCACAGCTGACAGTGGTCTTAGGAAGAAGTTGTGCTCTTCACTTTTAGTGTTAAAAAGATTAATTTGCTGCTCATAAAAACCTTCATATATAGGAGAAGACACCCCACTGACAGGTATTGTAAGCCATGCACTGGCCTAAAAAACTTAAACTGGTTAAGCATCTGGAGCTTCTTTGCCTATGAATATTATTTTTTTTTCCCCACTCATATCAGAAATGAGTATAATACTCTCTTTGCTTTTTCCTCCACCAGACTCTTCAGGACCTCTTAAGATTTCTCTTACCTCATTTCCAAAGCAGTAATACATTAGTCCCCACAAGGTAGCTTAAATGTGTACATCCCATGGACCATAAATCCATTTTGATTCCTCGTAAAGAAAAACATTGTTTTTGCTCCCATTTCCTTTCTCCCTCTTCCTCCAGTGTCGCTCTCACACTTGCTGTTCCCTTCCACGTTGGCAGGAGCATTTCAACAAAAGAATTAATCAGTCAAGCCAGCTACTCTGTCATCATTCCCCTTGTTATTCACTACTGAGTCACGAGGCAGAAGGTGGGTGCCTTGATCTTGAAGGTAGGACAAAGATACAAAATATTTCCATCAGGTGCTGGACGAAAGGTTACAACCTGCTTCATACAGAATTCAAATAGGAATCACAGAGAGGGGAAGCAAGTTTGCACTAATTCCAACAGACACCAGAATGCTTTCAATCTATTTCTGTTTCAACTCTTTCCTCTGAAAGATTTTTAACTAATCACAACATTAGATTAGTTCTTTGAAAACAGTAGGTGATCAATTGAATTTCAATGCCTGAGGAAAGAAATTTAAAGATTCCCAGATGTTTCATGGAAATCATCAAAAAAGATTAAGTTGAGAAACAATTCTGACACTAACTGAATTACCTACCCAAGTGTTTCTATTGCACTTCTATCTGGGTATTTTTGTATCATGAGGCATTTTCTAAGTGTTCAGTAGGAAATGTGGATAGACTCAAGCAGGCAGGGTTTCACCTGTCTGTGTAAATGAAGGGCTATAACAAATTAGTGTTTGGTATACACCATATGGCTTTTAGTTCTAATTGTCTGGAGGAAAGATCTTACCAAAAAAATAATTTGACACCTCTGGTCTTTGTGCCAGTGGATGTTGGGAGGAAAATGAAGTGATCTTCTGCTGGAAATTATCAGCTGCTTTCATTGAGGAGGGCCAGATGTTGATCTACTGCCATGTTAAAGCAGAAAGTGAAATTTTCCTGGAAAACATTCTGAACTATCACCATTTCCTCTAATATTTGAAACATGTAGGAATAAGCTTTTCTTTCTTTTCAGATTTGTGTGTATGCATATGTGTGTGGGTACAAAAACTGAAGAATCTGTACAAAGCTGATAAATGCATATTTAGAAAATATATGTTTGGAAATGACAAAACAGTTCTACCAAAGATATTTAGGCTGATATTCCCCGATTTGGACATGTCATTTAAATTTGCCATTCCAACAACTTAACCTTTGAGGCAGTTTGACATTTTGAGGGAGTTTGACAATTCTGACAGCCTATTTTGCAAAACTATATCAACTTGGAGTGGTAGCCTGATTTTCTGATACCACCATTTTTCCTGATGAGTCAAGAACCATCTGGAAGAAAATCCATGTTTTGATGCTTGACAATCTTTTCTTGTGCATGGATTTTTACCACATATTTATGTTAATGTTACCAGATCCTTCAGCCATTTTCCATAAAGTTCAGGTTCCAGAAGTTCACAGGGGGCATGGCTGAATAATTGAACCCCTGGCCTCCCTGTGTCAGTCAAAAGTGGTTTTGCTCTAGCTTCACATTCATTGCTACTGTAAGGAGAGTTAATGAGAAAATAAAGTTGATGTCTCATTCTCTGTGCAGATAGCACATATTTGATGGGTCAGATGCTTTTGCATGAGATGCTTATTGCTTTACTCATTTCATCTACTGTCTGAGTCATGTCATTAATCTGAAGTGCAAGATCTTTACTTTAGAAGTTATTTGAACTGCTTGGAAAAGGATGGGCTCATGATAAATGCACTCAACAAAGTAGATATTTTTTTCCCTCCTATTACTTCCCAGATTATTGAAAGAACAGCAATTAATTTAAATACCCTGGTTGGCAGGGGTGTGAATAGACACAGGAAGGTGACCAGAACAACCACAAAACAATGGCTGAAGTGTAAAGAATAAATTTATTTACTCTTGCTAAGAGGATGATCCTGAAACAACACCCAGGCAGCAGAGACACACAAGTAGGAACATCAGCACTCTCAGAAATTCTGCTCTCAAACCAGACAGAGGAAGAACAGCAGCAGGCATATTATAGGGTTTCCCACACTGATATTCTCCAGTATTCCCAACTGCAAAGTCACTTGAGGGAATCTACCCCCTTCTCACCAATCTTCCTCCCAAGAGTGGGTGTCTCCAAGACCTGTGTTGTAGATTGTAGTCTGAGAGGAGGCTTCTCAACCAGCAGATTTGCTGAAAAGGGTTTTCAGGCTGCCTCCCAAGGATCACTTCATTAACCTGAGGTCAAGACCCAGAGAGGAGGAGACATATGGTTTAAGAATGCAGTGAGAGAAATTCCATGCCATGACGTGACCAAAAATCTTCTGTAAAGTATCTGATGCACATTTGAATTCAGACTTGCAACTTCTGGAGGCTGGCACAGAAACAATGCAAGAGAGAAGGGCTAACTGCTACCTACTCTGTCTTTCCACTAGACTGCATCACCCTCTTTGCTGAGGCAGCAGAACAAATGGTGTGTCCAGCCCTGAGCCACTGCAATTCAAAGCTTGATGTGTTCTCTTCAGGGTACTCCTGGAGAGGTGCCCAAATCTGCCATCTATCCCTCCAGTGGACAGTGCAGGGCTCACAAATCCAGCTCAAGTTTTCTCAGCAGTGGAAACAAATGCAAATGTCACCCTTCTGGGCTAAAAACTGGTGGCCCTGTTGTGGTCACCCTGCTCATGCCTCTGAAGCCTCTGCCTGCTGAGCCACCACCTGGCCCCTCGTGCTAGGTTTTTAGGGATTGCCACACCAGAGCCAGCTTTGAAGCAGCTGACAAATACTGCAAGAGTGATAATTAAGGCAGCAGGAGCCCAGCAGAGACCAAAATCCTCATCTTTCTCCTCAGTTCCTCTAAGCTGTGTGGGGCTGCACTTGGCCTGGGAGCATCAGTACTCCCCTGCTGAGACTGCAGGCAGAGAAGGTAAGGGAAGTTAGCCCCTTTGGTCACAAGATATAAATTAATACAATCCTTTTCCTTGTTCAGGGTGGAGGTATATATGTTCCTAGGCAACTTTGGCTTTTGGGGGAATTTTGAAATTCTCTTGATTATTTCTCCTAAGGCATAGACTGAGACCTGACCATTTCAGTTTTCCACTGAATAACTATTACTATTTTCTGTATGGTGAGGTCTAGAGCTTGGTACAACTGGTTCTGAGTTCAGCAAGGAGCTTTATGTACAATTCTTAATGCCATCTATGCCCTAGAAATATTAATGATGGATTCACACTGATAGAAACTGGATATTTCCAGCTAAATCATAAGAAATTCATGAAACCTAAACCTGGATAATCTACCATGAATGCTATGAAAAGCAAATATGAAAACCTGCTTATTAAAAACACCCACCCACCCCCCAAAAGAAGAACCCAAGCTGTCCTTCCAAGGAGGTTGCTCCTTCTTTCTGCCTCCCCCACTGTCACTATTAGCCTAAGAGCAGAGAGAATACACAAGGATTCCTTGGAGAGATGCAAAGGACAATCCAATGAATAATGCTGTGGGAGTGATTTGTAGCTTTCCCCAAAGCGTGAGCTGATTTGTTATGAATGGAACACAGACTGCTGCTCTGTTGAAAGCCAAATCTATGTGACTGATTTTCTTCTAATGCATTTATGGTAAAGAATGATCCTGCATTTGATTGTGTGACCGATGGCCCCGACACTTACAGCTGATATTCTACCTGTGCAATCATAATTCTACACGAACCAACAAAAGAAAAAGCAGAGAAAAAGAGATGTGTTTTAGCTGACTGCCTCACTTTCTCATTCCACTAGTGCAAAGGCCATCTGATTTAAATTCTTCAAAGACACATCAGTTGGAAAAAAGCATTTCAGGTTATCATTTTAAGATTGTGTTTGCAGCGTGGTTTGAAAGGACAGTATATGTGGATTCTGACTGGGAGACCATTTATTGGAAAAGCAAAACCTGGTAAAAACATGTGGGATTACACAATTGATTTTTGGATGTTCTTGCTAATAAATGAAGTTTTAAAAACTTGTAATTTACCTTGAGTAACCAGATATAAACAAGGTCTACCTTTGAGGGCAGAAACTTATTGTTCCTGTAGGACTAGGGGAATTAAATCTTTATTCAGCCATGCATCAGGAAACGAATGGAAATTTTTTGGCATAATATACTGAAAATAAACCTTATATTGTTCCTGTCTGTGCTGTCCTGCTTCTACAGAAGACTGTTTTACAACAGAAACAGCCCACAAACAAGGAATGCTGGCAAGTCCCCATTTTTGCAGGGGATATCAAAGTTATTTCAAAATAACTTTGGTGTATCCTCTGCAGAATGGGAGAAAACCCACTGGAAATTGCTTGTGCTTTTAGACACCTGGGAGAAAGGATATTGGGTAACTCCCCCAGTGGCTGACCCACGGCTGGAAAAGGGAGGTCTTTAAACAGATGAAAATGGCAGTGGCCAGAGAATACAGCATAATAACTTTGCCTCCTACTTTCTATTCATTAAACTGAGATATCCTCTTGGTTTTCTTTTCTGAGGAATATCATTACCCGGTTCTTTGCCATCATTTTCCCAAACTGAAGATAAAACTGGGAAAAATATAACCTCCAAAACTGGCCAAAAGAGACCAGTGACCAAATCTTAGCAATGTTGGGCACATATACTCATGCTCATGGAAAAATCAAAGTCAGGCACCACTTGAAGTAATTCCTCCTACATTTGTGTTTGTCCTATTTCCTGCATCACAACTACCTGAATAAACGATCCATCACATTCAAAAGATATTACTCCCCACTCATCATCATTTGTACAAACGGCTCTGGTATCAGTCATCTAAGAGATAGAATCTCATCTGACAATGTTATTTTAACTATGTTTTTTCTGATTTTTAACGAGGGATGATAACATCATTGTCATGAGCAAAACATAAGCATTACATTAAACCAGACAGTGATGGCTTTAACTGTGGTTCTGCAGCAAATCTAGAAGGAATAGTAATATGAAGTTATACTGATTTATGAACAAAGGCTCTGATTGCAATTTTCCAGGGATTTGTTTGTAACAACACAAAGGAGTGAGGAAAACACTTCAGTTACACCTCAGGTAGCTGAAACAATTTACCACTGCTACAATGACTGCCAACAATATTGTTGGGAGTGGATTTTACACAGGACATCACACTTCTGTCTATGAACTCAGACTGTCCCCCCACACCCAAGCCTGTTATCAAATTAATGCTTTAGGCCAATATTACCCACTAATCTCAAAAGCACATTTAGACATTGAAAAAAAATTTGAGGTTCTGACCTATAAATGATTTTGTAGAAGATGAGGCTAGGACTTGATGTGAGTGTTTCTCTCAAGCAGCCAATTCTCTGCTGAGCAGTGAAATGGTTAATTGGTGATAAGTGAGTCAGGTGTAACAAGAAAAATAGAATCAACACAATTTTTTTTTAAGGGGGAAAAATCCTTTGACATTAATTCTCATGGTTCCTAGAAAATGGGAACAGGCTGGCAAAGTTTAAATGACTTTAAATGATGCTCATGGCCTTCTGCAAAATCTGATTTCAACCCCAATGATTGATGGGTTGCCATTAGTGGGAGAAAAAAATGTTTAGAAATTGAGCCAAGTAAATCAAGAAAGACCTTTTGAGTTTACAATGAACACTTCAACATGATTCAAAAAGTGTTTTAACCAAGATTTCATTTTCTGTAAATATATGTTGCCTTCAGAATATGAACTATTCATTTCAATGAGTCTCTTTTGAGCCAGATTTCATTTGGCCTGAAAAGATGGCCAACTTTCCCTGCCAGCTTTTCAAGGCTTTATTTGATTTATTTCAATGACATTGGGGGACTTCAGCTTCTCCATGAGCTCTGGCAGAAACTCTCCTTTTTTTAGCTATAGGTGGCTCAGATACACAAGACTTTGAAGTTCTCACCACACATTTGTTGAATTCCTTTTCTTAATAGCTGAAGCAATTTTCTTTTTAGTTAAAAAAAAAAAACTACTTTCAGGTTCATGAAAATACACTACACATTCCTATCATGACTGGCCAGCTCACTCTGCTGCAAGATACAAAGCAAAGTGAAAAATAACTGAAAATTAAATTGTTCCAACATTATAAACAGTGAAGTAAAAGGTGTAACTGGCTCACTGTCTGAATGGAGAGAGAAAACTGCTTTAATGTAAGGACAATATTTAATAATTTTTTTAATCAAAAATTTAAAAATAGGGCTTTTTATTCTATGCCAAGTGAAATATTCCCTTATGATTTTAAGCTTTCAAATTTAGAACATTTATTTTTATTTTTTCTTGAGAATGTAGCATGTTTCAAAAATAAAATACTCTTTTGAGTCAAAAACCTACTCATTTTATTTGACAAGAAAAATATTTTTGTTTACTGAGAGAAGAGGGACATTTGCCAATTACACTACCCAAGAGAGAAATGGTCTCAGGCAAAATTACAGCTCACATGTGAATGCTTCTCCTAGCCTCAAAACAAGACACAGCTGTACCATTTTGGATT
Organism: Erpornis zantholeuca; assembly: GCA_013400515.1. Lineage (NCBI taxonomy): Eukaryota > Metazoa > Chordata > Aves > Passeriformes > Timaliidae > Erpornis > Erpornis zantholeuca. The sequence goes on from VZTN01010723.1 coordinate 116,612, forward strand.
TTCTTGTAGCACCAGCCTCTCACAACTTTTCTCTTGAGAGCTCCAAACAGAACCCTCAGCACAGATTCCCTGTGCAAACCAGGGTCAATTCTGGTGGTTTTGGGTCTTGGGGATTTTTGCACTTGGAAAGAAATTGTCTGCATTTTGCTAACCATATCTTCTGAGTTACAGTTAATGCCACTTCTTTGGAGTTTTTCACATGAGATCAGAAATCTTTCTACCATGTGTGCTTTTCTGATGACCAGAACTGCTCTGAGGTGTCAGGGGAAATCAAAACAGCTCTCAAGTGAATTTTTAGCATACTTGACTCTACTGCCAAAGCCTAGACGAAGTTATTGCCATTTTTACCATGGAATATTTGTCCATACATGGAAAAAAATCTTGAAAGTACATGTATCATAATTAAGGTAGCATTTGAGAATTTTTAAATTAAATAAAATCATGTAAAGCAAACAGAAGAGCAACAGACAACTTCTTGATTTACTAGGACTCCTAGAGAGCTCTGTGACATAAATAAATGAGTTATAGGTAAGCTGATTTCAGTTTGGCTTTACTCATACAGTGTAATGTAGTTTTTTGTTAATTAAGAAACAGAGCATAACCTGACACTATTTGAGGAATAAGATTATAAAGATGTAATATCATGTTAGACTGCTGTGTAAATAGGCTCATTCCCAGATTGTTAGAGCAGTGAGCATTTTGATAAGATACCTCAAAAGCCTGACTATATTAACAACCTTCATAATTATGTTATTGTTGAGTGATGGCAACATAAATGAATATATGACGGATCAAAAAAATGTAGTATACAGAAGTGTATGCTTAAACCTAAGCATAAAGGTTTAAGACTAATGTTGAAAGTAAATTAATAAAATTGAGCATTTAAGCAGCATCTCTTGCAACTCCATATGCAAATCCTTGTGATACTCTTGCCCAGAAAAACCAGCCTGGATTTATGGCCAGAAAAGGCACGTCCCATTCCAGAGATATTAGGGGCTGTGGTGAGTCCCTTTCACTTTGCACACTCACAGAACGCTGCACATCTCTCTCTTTCCCAAAGTGTATCATCTCAAGCTGATGCTTTTAAGCAACTCCCCCCTGTGAGGATGATGACCCAGGCCTGATATGGCACCAAAACCAAATTCCATGTGAGATCCCTTCCCTGTCTTTCTCCCAGTGCCTCACAGCTAGACCACCCTTTGCTGCATTTCTGGCAAGGATTCAAAGTGGTGTTTTATAGGCTCAGAGCAATTTGTTCACTCCTCCTGCAGAAGGGTCTCTGGGCATGGGGACTAACTTCTCCATGAGATGGCTCCTCCTGCAAGGAAGCCACCAGAGGGAGCGATGTCATCAGAGCTGCCCTTTAAATAAACCTATTTAGGATTGCTGGAGCAGCTTGGTATCAGCTCACTGGAAGATAAGTGCTGCTTGTTGAGTGCTATTTTTAATTAAGCAAAGATAGCACTCCAGCAATCATGGGACTGATGATGCAGCTACTTCCCAGCTTCATTATAACTGAAAACATATTCCTAGGTCTGTCCTGGATTGCTCTTCAAGCACCTGTGTAGTAGCATCATTCCCCCTCATTTCCAAGGAGACTGGGGTTCAATTCTCTTTCGATCCACAAAAGCACTTATGAAAGGAGTGGCAGCATGGTCAGGACCTCTAGCTACCTGTGCAGGACTGGAGTTTTCTGGACTGGTGTTTTCACCACAGACTTTTGCAACAATTTATAGGGCATAATAGAGTGCCCCACTGTGGCACTCCTCAGCTGAGGTTTGCTTCTTCCTGCTGTACTGCTCCAGTACAGCACACAGAGCTTGGGCACAGAACACAAACTCTCAGCTGTCTGTAAGAACCCTTAGCCAAGCTGACACCATCACCAGGTCATCATTTCCCTGCCTCTGAAGCATTTGGCTGGAAAAGCCCACAGCCTTGAAATGCGGGACCAGTAAAGTTCCTCTCAGGTTTATCCACTCTGGCTTACAAGGGCTGCCCCAGAAATGCCCTCTGGAGCACCTCACAGGAAACAGCCAGCCTAAAATCCAGCCTCCCAAGCTCTCCTTGGAGCAGCAGCTGGATCCCACATGCCCAAAAAGCACCAAGGGAATTAACATCTTAGGAAGTCCTCATCTGGTTAAAGAAATTAAGTGTGGATACTCTGGATATGTTGGCTGCAATTTTTCATTTAGGTTCAGAGAAAAGATCACCTCATGGAACACCTAGCCTAGTTCCTCTAGTTATAGGAAAAAAAATGAATCTATGGACCAGCTCTGCCTTTAAATTAAAGGTGTGTTTTCCCCCATTATGGGATATATACTCTGGAACAGCCCTGGTTTAATGTTTAAGAAAAAAAATTTCTATCATTGTAGTTAATTTAGATTTGCTTGTTCTTGGACCAATGTCTTCCTTTCAAAATGTTATTCTTCCACATAAAACCAATGTCCAGTGTAGGACATTGTCATCCTTTGAAGCAGCCAAGAAAAATTTAATGTAAAAAATACTCATCTAAGACTCTGTGTCTTTTATTGCTTATATGATTACTTGACTTTATCTCTTTGGACCAGGTATGGGATTGTAGCTGTAACTCCTGTGTGATGATCCTCCCCCCACCTCCCTGGCGTGCAGCAGTGTCACAAAGCAGAGTGTGCAACAGGCAGTGCAGCTGGCATTTTACAGCAGCAAGAGCCAAGTACTGTTTCTGGTGCTGCTGTTGCTGCTCTCCAACACAAACTTGGCACACCCCTGTCTCTCCCCTTTCCTTCAGTTAAGTACCTGTAGCATCCACACTTGCCTCCTCCATGGACTATTTTGAAAGATTTTGAAGAAACTACAGCCAAGGTATGATATTTTTCCACACTATTTCTGCTCAGACTTGCCTTCCATGTACTACATGTAAATACAACTCCAACTTGTATTCAATGCAAATGCTTTCTTCCTCTCTCTTAGCACAAGGGATTCCATCAATTGAAGGAAAAATTAGGACATTTGGGATTAGAGCTTTAAAGAAGCTCCACTGTTGAGATAACCCACCCCCTATCACTTTTAATTTAAAACCTGCTTAAAACCCATTTTCAAGTTTCCAAAGCAGCTATAAGGTGCTTTAACACACATGAAGCAAATGAAATTATTTTGTAATGGAAGCCTTGTCATACATCATTAGGATCTTCCTCCTTCCTATAGGGCCATTTAGGAAGCTGAATAAATCTATCCAGCTTTATAGCTCTAAGAGATGGTACATTAAGTTTGCTGGCCCCGGAGTGCCTGAAGAAATCCAAACACCAGTATTCTTCAAGTCCAGGAGATTTTATATTCCTGCTTCCAAATGTTGTTTGGCAAAGGTCCCCAACAGCAAATCCTCATCTGGCAGCTGTGAATAGAGGTCTACAAGTTTTAAAGAGACAGATTTATCACAAAGCACACCAAGAGATGTGAGCACTGTGTTTCTGGTGAGCAATAACCCATTGCCTCCTCACATCTGTGTCACTGGTCTTTTCAAGACACAGGAACATGGCATTCTGGATCCTTCTTTAGGATCCAGTCCTGGAGCTCGCTACAAACTGCAGCAGCTCCACTCAGCTGTCACAGCCTGGGATATTGGATCCCCATCACTCTGGCCTGGGGAGTGACCCTTCAGCATTTACTGCCCCTCCAGCTGTGAGAGCACCACCCCTCCCTGGCTGCAGCAACATCTGGGCCACTGAATTGCTCCAAATGAGGATGCTGGAAATGGTATCCAGGCAAGCACATATGAAAAAATAGTAGAGCTTTTTGACATACAGATTTTAAATGAAAAATCATAGGAAACAGACACTTTTAATAAAAATATGCATAATAAAAATCCTTTTTTTTTTTTTTAAAGACACACCAATTGGAATTACTTTCTAGCATCCCCAGCTGTAGTTTAATTTGAACCAGAACTAAATTATTTTCATTCCCGTTATGCTGGTATCATTTTCTATTATCCCAGTGGAAAGTATGCAATCAAACTAATGTATTTATCCATTTTGATGTGGGTTCTGTGACATTTTGTTTTTTGCTCTGCTGGAAAACTGTGGGTTGCTTGCTTTCCACTTGTATTTCTACCATAGCTGGATGAATAATACATTTTTCAAAACAATCTGACTCTTTTTGTAAGGAGGGGCAGGGGGAAGGAGGATTTCAAGTGGAGTAAGTTTTGTTTCCTTTTTGTAGCTGACAAAAAAACCCGAAATAAGTGACCCACTCTTTGCAGTCAGTTGAAGTGGATGGGTTGCCTGCCCTGGTATGAGGTGTCTGTCTGTGGGCCAAAACCAGAAGCTGGCTAAGTTCTAAAGTACATTGATCAAAGATCACCATTTTCAGGGTGATCAGTAACAGACATAATATTAATTAGGCTTTCATTTATGATTTTCATCTAGCATTCATTCTATATTTTTCTCACACTTAAATTTAGTGCCTGGGGACTTGCATGAATGCAGGCTGTCTAATAAACCCTGGAGCAAAAACAAGAAAAAGGCTCATTTCAACAGTGGATTCCACCATAACCTGTATTTTGGTGTTCCAAACTATTCCATCATTTTCTTTGTATGTGTTTTATAGGGCTTACTCCAGTCTGTTCATCAAGTCACTTACATTAAAAAAAAAAAAAAAAAAAAAAAAATTAAAAAAATAGAGGTTTTAAGCTTTCTTTCACTCCTTACAGTTAAGGGAGATTGGAAAATCCACTCATCATCCCCACAGAGACTGCACCAGTACCAGACCATCATAACCTTCTAACATCCTCCACAGTAAGCTTTTGACCACAGTAATCAATCTAGTTGTCTTTTAACCTTAGCTCTGGAGATGAAATCAGATTTAAACACCATTGGTAAGCAGCTACAAACATATGGCCACTAAATTCTGAAGGATGTCTGTTCCTAAGCCCTGTTGGATGAAGGTCTGGACACTACCACAAGAAGACATTCCCTTTTACCAAAGTCAGCTGCAGGGGAACCTGATCAGGAGTTACTTGACAAAAGAGGGAGTAGAAGCTTCCCAAGGGAAAAATATTCATTTGTCACTATGTCACCTCTCTCTGCTGCATATTCTGTTTGTTTTCCATTAACAAACACTATGTAAAGCAAACCTCCCCAAAGCTCATGCTACAGAAATAATTACAAAGTTTTCACATGAGAGACCAATAATAAAACCTAAATTTGCCTCTAAAATACGAAACTAGTGCTATTGTCCCGTTCCCTGCCTGTTAAATATCTATTAAATTGGCCAGCAAGCACTTCAGAAGTGGCTGCTAGACATTTATTGCATGTTACACACTGTTGCTCAATTTTATGTGCTCTAGTAGGGGGAGCACACACACTTGAAATGCACTTAATGTGCAGAGGGGGCAGAGTGAAAGCCCCAGGGCTGCAGTTACCTAATGGAGCATTGTATGTTCTAGTGGAATAGAGAAATGCAGATGTTCTCTCTGACCAGCCTTGCAAATTTTTCTGGACCATCCTGGCAGCTTTGTTTCTAGTTTAAAAATCTCCTTCAATTTTTAAAACATCAGGTAACATTGCCCCTAAACAAACTATATAAACCCCTACTAATTAGAGCAATCTGCTCTAATAACAACAAAAATTGGATGAAAATCCAGGGAAAGCTTTGAAATTGAGTTGACCATAAAGTCCAAGCTTTTTCTATTATATCCCATGCCTTGCTATACTGAGCTTCACTGATGCTGAGCAGTTTCTGAGATGGAGCATCTGTCCCAAAGGCAAACCATCATAAACAACCAGTGCAAGGAACACAGGACAAGAATTAAGAAATACCTCATCATAATCAATACCTGAATTTCTATATGGCCTAAAGAAATGCTTGTGCAAACAGAAGTTTGTCTCTTTTCTCCAAAATACCAGCTGGTCTTCTAGCTACTTCCTTCTACTGACAGACTTTCTTTGCCTGTACCATCACATTATCTTGGTTACAATAACACTACTATTTAGGCTCCTAGAATATTTACATTTACCTAAACTTTATGCTAAGTTAAGTAAATCTTGAGAAGGAAAATACTCTTGAGAAGAAAAAACTGTCTCATCACAAAACAGAAAATCTCAGGTATCAGTACAGTACAGCCAGAAAAAGTGGTCAAAGCAAGGACAGCAAAGAGGTAAAGCTCACATTGAAAGCGTGCCTGGCTTTTTTCGAGCCTTGGTATTGAAATAGTTGAATAAAAGCAACTATCATCACCCTGCTCTCCAGAGAGGTAATGTGCTTACTTTGTCTGAGTGCTGCCTTTGAAATCTTATCATTTATTGTTTTAATAAAAGCATAGCATTTAAAACATTAAAACTTAGAAAATTCCAGTTCACAGGTTTATAATAACAACACAAATAAAGGGAATATTTTCCAGAAGGGAAGCCTTAAAGAGACAAAATAAATGGAAGATGAGAACATACCTTTTTTTTGTCACACCCAAATGTCATTTTTGGGTAAAGCAATTGAAGTCCTCATCTGAAAGAAAAAAAAAAAACAAAACAACTAACAATCCAAGTCCCCCAAGCTCTCAAAATCAAATATAACAGAGTAGCTAGAGGAAGGCTGAGTCTCACAGGGACCAGGAGTATGAGAGGGGCTCAGAGAGTCAGAGAGCACCAAAACAACTCAAGAAAAACAGTGCCCTTCTTCCTAGTTTTTACAGAACCTTTCCACAACAGGTGCTTGTAGCCAAGCTAATAAAAGGAGAGACAGGAGCAGGTAGAGAGGAATAAATGGTGCCACCATTGTTCAAGTGTTTTAGTGCAGCTCTGGCAACAAACACTATCTGTAAATCAAGAGACACTGTGATATACTAAAACAGGATTCTTAGGAAAATCTGGGAGCTAAATCTTTATATTCTTCTTGTTTAAAAACCAAGAAGAAAGTATTAGGAAGGAGCCTTAGGGAAGGTTAACAACACAGTTTTGCAAATGTTTATTAGGAGCTGCTCCTGAGCAAGATGGAAGAAAGACTATATCTGTTTGATTATCAAACAAACTACAACCAGTCTGCAGCTGCAGCACATTAGGCTTTTATCCAGGCTGGTCCATGGTAACAGATGAGAAACCTCCATCCAGAATGAGGACTGCATAACACCTTATTGCTTACCTGCTAGACTTAAATGCCCTTTTCTGAAATGCTATGTTTAATTTTTAGTGTCTATTCATACCAAGCCCCTTGCTAGGGGCTGAGGCTCCCCCTTATCAGTCTGGAATGCAAGTGCATTGCCTTGGTGGATTTTCCTAACACACACCTGTGGAACTGGTTAATGTAGCTGCAAAACTCTTAATGTCTGGTTAGGCTTGCACCCACCACTCCAAATGTGGGTTTACTCTGGTCAGCAGTCCAGGGGAGGAGTTGGTGTGTTAAATTTACTGAAACAGGCCATAATTAAAGTTTATTTCCCATGGCACCAGAGAAACGGCACAGAAAAGCAGGCCACAGAGTTATGGGGAATTCTGAGTATTAAATATAGGCTATAGGGTAGCAGCTCCAGCAGCAGTGAAAAGTTGGAAATGCATCAGCATTTACTCAACTCCTTCCACTGTTATTGGAAGCTGTGTGAAGTTTCATTCCTCTGAGCTGTCTGAAGGACACAAGATGACATGAAAGGGTTCTGCTGCTGGGCAGGGCTGGTGTGGAGAGGAAGAAGAGCTATAAAGACAAACCAGCTGCTCCCATGTTTTCTCTTGTAAAAGGTTGTCAATCCTACATTATGATATCAGTCAAGACAGAGAAGGTAAAAGTCTCAGCCCTCAGCAGGTCACTGGTATCCTCTGATTGTCCTTTCTGCAGGGCTGCAGACAATAATGTGGTTCCCGAGCCCAGATAACCTTGCCAAGAAATTGCAGGAAGCCTAGAGCCACTGGCAGGTGCATGAAAGACAAATGAGCCTAATAAAATACTAAGAGAATTAGTGCTAGGCTATTAAGCCCAGGTCCCTGTTGGTATGGAAGTATTTAAAAATCAGAGGGAATTAGGAGTCTAAATATATATGCAGCTTTGCTCCTACAGATTAGATTGGTACACTGGAAGTTTCAAAGCCATCAGATGGGCTCTGGATTTGCCTTGGAAAATTCAAATGAGAAAATAAAAACTGCAACTCTTTAGAACTTTCTTGCTACAGAAACCTCCCTTTGCCTTGTCAATAAAGTATTCACCACACTTGTCTTTCAGCTCTGACATTCCAGTCATCCCAAATACTCTCCCTAGAAATTCCAGGCTTCATCCTTTTCTAGAACAGTACCAGTTTTTCTGACCTGATACTTTACTTTTTATCTAGATTTTGGCTATTCAGAGGAAGATTAAGAAAAACTATTAGTATCTCATGAAGGATTTAGAATTTCACCTATGCAGATCAAAAAAGTATTCCCGAAAAAGTGTGTAGAATTTTCTGTGGTCCAACCAGAGGAATGCTTGGAGAAAAGATTATGTAAATAACAAAAAAATAATGATAAAAAAACCAAGGTAGGTGACCCAGGTCAAGTCTATTTCCTTATTTATTTCCCTGTATTTTGCTAGTGTTTATTCCAGGAGAGAGAAAATAAAGGGAAAGGGGGAGAGATAGAATAAACAGAAGCAGTTTATAAAAATGTTGTAAGAATAATGCTGTTCCCATTATATCACAGAGCACATCTGTCAACTCTATCCATTTCTTCTAGATGAGGTGGAGAGACCTCTGACATTTCAAATGCATCACCATAATCAAATCCCTCTCCACTGAAATGTTTTCTGAGACTGCATCATAGGCCTGTAGAAAGCAATGAATGAATAATACTTTGGAGAACAATAAGTTAAGTAGCAGAAACAGAGCTGAAATAACTGAGTTCACCAGCATTAAAAAGTAAGAGAACCATTAATCCCTGAAGACAAAGTATTTTCAGCTCTATGCCACTGAGACCTGCAGGGCTCTGGGGAGAAGCTGCTCAGTGTGTTCCCATTTACCATGGAGAGCAGGGAGATTATCAGCACTCCTCACTCTGCTGCACTGCCTGGCTGGAAAGCCAGACATCAAGGTCCATGAAGGGATGAGGGGCCTTTAAAGGCATTTGTCAGTCTCAGTTATTTAGCCAGAGGAGATTTATTTCTTTTCTCAAACCCTCAGTGGCCACTTTTCAACCTCTCTCTCAATCCTAAAGTGTCCCTTGTCCTTAGTCAGCATTGCTGAAAAAAGGTGTGAGATGATGTAAGTCATGGTCTGGTAGCTAAAACCATTTTAAAGTTACATTTTTTGGTTCAGTTACAAGCATTGTAATTGGCTTATTGTGTGATTTTGTATTTCTCTTCAGCCATCAAAACTGGGAACATCTAGTCTGAACCAGAGTCATGGGATTCTACAAGCACTGAAAAGAGGGAAGCACATGCAGAAGGCAATTCTCCCTCTTTTAGGACTCAAAACTGAGTCATTTGACATATATTTGACATATATTCCCTTCCTTTGTCCCCACCATTATCTACAGAGAATGTAGGGGGTCAGTTTAGGTGAGGATTAGTTTAATCTAACCATTTGTGTCTAGAAGTTGAACACCAGTGTTCCCCAGACAGTCAGAGTGGTAAATATCCCTACAGGGGATTTGCTCTTTCTTAAACGAGGGCCTTAGGGTGAAGAAAGCACACAAGGAAGTCCTTGTTTCTGTCTGTTAACCTTTGAGGGAGTTCAGGAAGGGGTTTCATACAATTTTTGTGTGTTTATCACACAGCAATGTTACATTTCTGTTATAACCAACATACTTTATATAGAATAATATCAAGAAATGGAATAAACAAGGTAGGAAAAAAAGGGAAAAAAAAAAAAGAAGTTGAAAGGAAACAGAAAGCAGACAAGAACTACCAAAACCCCCCAACTTACAGGACTCTGAGAGGACATTTAGTCCATCCCCATGATCAAATCTTGATCCACAAGCAGTCCTGTAGCAATGAGAAATGTGTTTTTACTCAGCACAAGCATTGCAATGCTATTATCCCAGCTGCTTAGATCCTTGGCATCTGGGACAAGAGTACTCCAGACTTCAAATACAAGCAACAAGAGATAAGAGGGNAAGCCAGACATCAAGGTCCATGAAGGGATGAGGGGCCTTTAAAGGCATTTGTCAGTCTCAGTTATTTAGCCAGAGGAGATTTATTTCTTTTCTCAAACCCTCAGTGGCCACTTTTCAACCTCTCTCTCAATCCTAAAGTGTCCCTTGTCCTTAGTCAGCATTGCTGAAAAAAGGTGTGAGATGATGTAAGTCATGGTCTGGTAGCTAAAACCATTTTAAAGTTACATTTTTTGGTTCAGTTACAAGCATTGTAATTGGCTTATTGTGTGATTTTGTATTTCTCTTCAGCCATCAAAACTGGGAACATCTAGTCTGAACCAGAGTCATGGGATTCTACAAGCACTGAAAAGAGGGAAGCACATGCAGAAGGCAATTCTCCCTCTTTTAGGACTCAAAACTGAGTCATTTGACATATATTTGACATATATTCCCTTCCTTTGTCCCCACCATTATCTACAGAGAATGTAGGGGGTCAGTTTAGGTGAGGATTAGTTTAATCTAACCATTTGTGTCTAGAAGTTGAACACCAGTGTTCCCCAGACAGTCAGAGTGGTAAATATCCCTACAGGGGATTTGCTCTTTCTTAAACGAGGGCCTTAGGGTGAAGAAAGCACACAAGGAAGTCCTTGTTTCTGTCTGTTAACCTTTGAGGGAGTTCAGGAAGGGGTTTCATACAATTTTTGTGTGTTTATCACACAGCAATGTTACATTTCTGTTATAACCAACATACTTTATATAGAATAATATCAAGAAATGGAATAAACAAGGTAGGAAAAAAAGGGAAAAAAAAAAAAGAAGTTGAAAGGAAACAGAAAGCAGACAAGAACTACCAAAACCCCCCAACTTACAGGACTCTGAGAGGACATTTAGTCCATCCCCATGATCAAATCTTGATCCACAAGCAGTCCTGTAGCAATGAGAAATGTGTTTTTACTCAGCACAAGCATTGCAATGCTATTATCCCAGCTGCTTAGATCCTTGGCATCTGGGACAAGAGTACTCCAGACTTCAAATACAAGCAACAAGAGATAAGAGGGAGGATCCCAGCAAATGGCTTTGTGCTCTGTGGACACATTGCTTTCATCTGTAGTACTATCAGGGGACCAAGGATTTAGGACAAATGTGCTGAAATATTCTGGTCAGGATGCTTACTCGATGCTATTGTTTCTGCAAAAGAGAAACAAGTGAAAACAAATTTGTGTGAAGAATTTAAAGCAAGAAATATCATGCATGACAGCAAGACCAAGCTCATGTGGTACACTTGGATTCATTAGCAGAATCCCAGCTGGAGTTACACTGATTTATTCAGGGTTGGTTAAAATTACATTCCCTAAATAAGTAGTGTCAGAGGAAAGCCAGTGATGGGACCTTCTCCAAGAAGAACCTGCAGCTGATTTGTAACCTTACAGCTGCTGAGCAAGGCTTAGGTAAAAGTTTAAATCATGAGCTTGAGCAATGGGACTTGCTGGAAAACTTGAGACACAATAAATTTCAATGGAAAAAGTTGTATAAGTAAGCAATTTCCTACAGAAAATTGTTTGCAGATTTTTTTAAGTTATTCTACTAAACAAAATTAATGTATTTTCAGACTTCTCAGAAGGTAATATTTTGATTAGTGGAACTGTGCTGACACATTAAGTACAGTTTCCAATCAAGACAAGGCAATCTAGAATACCCCCAGGCCCCATAAGAGTCATAGTCCTGTCTCAAATCAAATTTCCCAGAGGGAGATTTCACCACCTGAACTATATCTACTACAAAATGTAACTTCTCCTCTGACTGGTTTGCAGTGGGGTATTCACATGACTGCAACCTTCCCCACCACCCAAACCTTGCCATACAAACCCAATACAAGACTGGATTCCTCATTGGAGCTAGGAAACAGGGAAAGGCTAATACTCTTTACTTTAGGATGTTTCTCAAATGCTAAAACAAAGTAAGATTATAGATCTACTGCTGTTTACTAGGAAAAGGAAATCTGTTTTTCTTACCTCCAGACATCTAATCTGTTCTCAACCATTCTTTGTTCATTATGGCAAATGTACTTTTTCAAGACAAGAGCAGTGAAAGGAGCCTAATCGAACTCGCAATGTGACTTCTCATCTGTGACATTTCTTTTGCTAATTCTCTTGGAGAACAACCCTGCAGCTCCCAACAATAATTAAACAGAACCCTGAAAAAATTCCTGCTGTGAAAGCAGGATCAAACTCTACTCTTCACACTGCTGAGAAGAGTATTACAAGCTCTTGTCTTTATTTTTTAGATGTGTTTATTTAAAGGTTGTCAGTTGTGATGTGAATATTGCCTCCCTTGAATTGTCACAGCACACTGAGAAAAATGGTGGCTGTTCTAATTATAAAATATTACTCTGTGCATGGAGAACTAATAGTTTTAGGAGTGGCTCTGTCCTTCTACTTTCTCTTTTTACTGGCAAAAATTGCTCTTTTCTCCTCTCTTTGGACCTTTGGTAAGGCAGAGGAAAGCAGGCAGACTGTTTGTGGGGGCTTAGTGGCTGCTGTACACTGCAAAGCATTTGGTCTTTGTTTCCATGGATCCTGCTCCAGCAGCCCAGGACACAGAAACTTTATGTTAGAAAGAGATGATGATTACAGGGAACCCTGAGCCATGAACACCATGAACTCCTGAGCTCCACTCTGTGCCAAACTCAGACCCTCCCACCCTCAGTTCTGTGAGAAAGCACAAGAAGAGCTCCATCCCTGGAAGACCACTTTTTTTCCAGATCTGGCTGTTGAATATTTCTTCATGCTTAGCCTCCTGCTACTCCTGCTGTGTAATATCCTCATTTGAAAACTCTTCACAGGGATGACTATCTTTGTTTTCATTTCTGCTTATAGTCACTGCTACTTAAAGGGGAGGAAAATGCTGTCAGAATGTAAATTTTCTCACGTTTCTGACTAAAAGAGAAAAGAGAAAAATAAAATTCCACCAATCATGAAACTTCAAAAGTCAGAAAAAGAACAAGAAACATGGAGAGAAATGTCCCAGCAGCATGGCTGGGCTGGAAGACTCCAGTGCTCTTGGGTTACCTATCTCTGTTGGAGTATGTCAGATTTCCTCATGATCAGAACTGAGATTTCTGAGGTGGCACTGGTTTGTTGTGATGATAAAGAGCCTGAAAACCAAGCACCATGTAACCTGGTGAGGTGGAATGAGAGAGGAATATTGTCTTTGCCAACCTTTTCTGACATATCTAAAGGGAGGGTTCAGCATTAGCATCATCTCTCATGATGCTGTTTTTGATACAGGACCCTGGAGATCACGACATCTTATGCTGCCCTGTTTCTGTCCTCTGTTGAACAAGAGGAAAACAAAAGGGTTTCCAGAGTATTTCAAAGACTTTCCAGTGAAGCAGTGAGCTGATCACTCATCAAAGGATAAGTCAGATCACTCTCAGTGGTAACTAACCCAACATCTTTAATTCAGGTTCAGACCAAAACTGAACCTCTTTTAGATGTTGTGGAAAGTCATTTTCTTTTACCATGGACCAGAGAAGCAGCAGAGCTCCAGCTCTGTCCCAGCTTCCTGTGGCTTTAGTAGTTTGTCCTGTGTGTGAGGACAGAATTACACATCAGACCCCTCTTTGCCCTCCTCACTGCTCACTCACATACACCTAACCCTGCCATTGCTCCCAAGCTCGGAACCTGGTTCTGGTTTGCATTCCCAGCTTTGGGAGTGTACAGCAAGTCCTGTGGTGCTTTGCTCCTCCTTTGTATGGCCTGTATTGAATGTATCAGTCACCTGTGCTCCAGGACAGAAGGATTTAGGGCAAGGCACTGTTGGAAAAGCAGGTCACCAGGACACAAGTGCCCTGGCATTGCTGAGGTGGAGAGAAACCATCTCAGAAAGGAAGGTGTGGGGTTAACACCTTTAGCCCATGGTCTTATGAAAGGTTTTGGCATTTCACGAGTCCACAAAAAAACAGTAGGACAGAGAGGAATTACTTCAAGGGTCCCCAGCACGTGAGCTATTTCTTTAAGTAGTCTTCCTTAGTTTCTGCCTTAAAATGGGTTTTGACTATTGTAAGGCTTTATTCAGGCCATAAACAGGCCAGATAAACCTGAAAAAAAGGGAGATTGTAGGAAGGTAGACATCTCCAATTTTAGGCTGAAGCTGTGATTTAGTTTTCTGCCTTTTCTCCTAGAACTTTTTATTATAAATCTAAGGAGAGATTATACTGTAATAAAGAGTTTAGTCAGTGGAATTAATGTCTAGGAAATTTAGGTGAGATTAACAGGGGAGCCATGTGTCATTGGATCATGTAATAATTCTCTGTTGTCTCACAGGAGGTCAGCTAGTCAAACACAGCAGCTCAGAGCTGGGAGGCAGCTAATAATCTATGACCCTAACCACAGTTTAGAGTCATGCAGGCTTCCACCATGAGCAATTAACTTTCATGCTTTGGAGAAAAACCTACTATTGTAAAGACAAAGCATTTGAAACTGGTTCCTCCACGCTACTGATGCTCAGGGCTGGGTAGAGTCACCCTTCCACTTGTTGAGCAGAACCACAGACATGATCCAACCCTTCATGAACCCACCAAACATTTCAGTTTAATGTTCCTCAAGCAGAAGGTCCTCTCACACATGGACATATTTCATTCAGGTGCTCAAAGGGTGAGGCTGATGCCAAACAGGAGGACAGGGAGAGAGAGACCAAAAGGCCAATCTTTGCCATTTTGCCACCTTAGGAAAAGGCACCTATAAATGGCAAGAAATCAGACTTGATAAGCAAAAATTGCTGGTCCAATTTCCATAATTTCCATGGAAACCTGTCAGACTGTACTTGCCAGTGTACATGGAAGTAGTGTTTGAGGAAAGAATATTGCAGCAATCTGTTTTCCTAAGATCTCCAGGGGCTTGCTCGCCCCCTTAACCAGCCACTAATATCTTCATCCTAATTACACTCCCATCCAGGCAATGAACTCTAATGGCAACAGGAGGTGGACCAAGGTAAAGACTGCACAAAAATGAAGTAGAGAAGTACCTGTGAGCCCAGTTTGTTATGTGTAAGAAAAGCTTCACACAATGGATCTGGGGCTCAGCCAGCACTGTGTGCCACACACACACATTTAGGTGAACTGAGGTACCTCCTTTACCTCAGGTGACAGAGCACTAGAAGAAAGGTCAGATTTATGAATTTACAAGCTGGAAGGCTGCTTGCTGACCATTTAGCTGTCATTGTGTAAAAGTTTCAGACATTGAAACAGATAGAGAAAATACAAATTTAATCTGCACAGAGAGTAATTACTGTCACTGTTATTGTCATTATTGATATTTTTATTATTATTATCATTATCACCATTATCATTATCATTATCATGATTGTCATTATTATTATTTTAATATAATAATAAATTTGCAAGGATATTCCACATTTTGGGTCACTGGTGGAACAAAAGACAAATAGAATAGAATAAGCAACAACAGTTATTGGAACGTAACAGCTCCAACCTGCTAGGGAAAATCAGAGAGTTTGCAAAGCTGGCAGCTGCTTAGCCAGTGAATGGGCTCTCATGGCAACGAGTCACAGGCAGTGATTGAATTCAGCAGAGGATTTCTTTCTCACTTTTGAGTCCTAGTTTATAGACCTCAGGACAAGGTTTGTTAAATTAGGCTATAATTCCTCCATTATAAAATGACATCTTAATGGTTCTGATCTTTTGGAAGACTTTTAGCAGATTAGGAGGTGATGGGATAGGAGAAAAGATTTATTGCAAGCTCAAAGCCATGTGGTAATCCAAAGGGATTTATAGACAGTACTCCTCACTACTTGTGCTGAACAAGGATGTGAATTATTTGATTCTGATAACATGAGAATCCTCTTACAATACCGTATGAGCTTGACAAAATGTGAATAATGCTAAAAAAACATTTAGAATTAGATTTTTCTCCTTTCCCCTGTAGTTGTCTTTAAAGTAGTAAAAACCTGGGTTTGTATAATTTTTAAGTCCCCTTAGATAGACAGAGGCTCTGAACAAAAACTGAGTTGAATGTCTATGGATACAGTTAGTTGGAAAATTCCATTAGAAATATTTTTCTAGCTGCTGCAGTGTGCAAAGTCACGGAAGTTAAAACTTTGTGCAAGGTTATTAGTTTCAGTTTGGACATGCAGGTTTCTTGGATTTGGGAGAGAATTTTAGGTCAGAATAGGGGAAATCCAAATTCATGGCCTAGTTCAGCCTAGTTCAGAGAAGATTTGGGTTTAAGGTGCCCTCAGACTTCCTGTCCAGCTGCATCTGAGCTACTTTAATTAGTAGCTCTCCAGTTGCTTTCCACAGATAATCCATTGCAAGGAGAAAAATGCCCTTTTCAAGACTTGTCAGTGAAACTGCCTGTGCAGCCAATAGTTACATCAATTTAATCAGAATTATCAAGAGTGTGAACAGACTGCAGCTTAAAGAACTTGTACATAATGTCTTATAAACAGTAATAGCTACTTGTTCATTTGAATCTGAAATATTCAGGCATCTCTGATTAGATTCTCTTATGAGCCTCATTAATATATAGCTCTGGACTAACTACAGAAATGTTTTCATTTCAACTTCAGGATGCAGTGAAAAGTTATTGTCTTCACACACCCCAAAGGGGTTATGTGATCAGTCCAAGGTTATAGATTATATCTGTGGGAGATCCAGTAAGAAAAGTGCCAACCCCTAATGCTTCATACTGGCTTCAGTCTCCACACACTGGAAATTTTCTTTCAAGAATTTAAAAAGAATTGAAGAGAGAATTGATGTTCTTAGCTGGAAACTGATATTCTCACCTGGAAAAGTAGAGAAATCCCATAGCAGAGATATGAGCACAAGAACAAGTTCAATTGGGAAACAAACAGTTGCTAGTTCAAGAATAATGTAACAGGAATTTATTTTCCCCTAATAAAATCCCAAATTAATTTTGCCCTTCGGCCTGATCTGAACTGCCAGACAAGCTAAACTCCCTTAAATGTTGGTCTGGTTTTGGTACATCTGAGTGCTAGGTCACACAGGAACTACCCAAGAAATTGGGCCACATACAGAAATGATATTTCTCACACCTGAGAGGATTCTAACACTGGAAAAGGCAGAAGAAAAATTGGAAACTGGCAATGAAAGCCAGACTAATTCACTCTCATAACAGATCTTGATTTTTTTAACACACATGATAACTAATCATTTGCACAATTTACCATGGAACAAGGCAGATACTCCATCACATGAAAATTTTAAATTAAGTTGAGTGTTTTTTCAATGAGATATATTTATTAAGTTGGCAGCACTATGCTTCAGTTGGGTGGGAGAGAGGAGAAAATGCCAGATGGAATTTGTTACTCTGCATTATGAAGGGAGATCACACAGGAGATTCCTGCCACCTGTAAGACCCAACATTTTTCTTTACTGGTATGCAGTGACAGGATTTCATTCTTGTTAAAATCTGATTTCACCCATTATGTGTTTCTGCAGAAAGGCAGAAAGAACTAAGTATGGAAAATTTGATGTAACTTCTCAGGTGAACATTTTGTGAACCACACATAGAAGATGCTTGTGCATGATGTTTCTTGTTTTTCCTCAGAGCTCAATCTTTGCAAATAGTTATATATGTCCATCACAATTGACAGCTGCTGCATCTTCTGTGATTTAACACAATTCTATACCAAAAGACTTCATTTGATATCTTTATCCTTTTTTTTCCCCTCTGTGTTCTTGCTGTTGGAATCCACTTAGTGATGATAATTAAAAGCCAGTGCAATTTCAACTGTGGAGGATTCCTGCCCTTCTATATGTGTGTTTATTTCCTTCAGATGTACAATTACTTTTCTCACACGAGAGTTTCCACAGAGCACAAAATTACTTCAATGCCAAGCTTAGCAGTTAGCAGCCAGTTACAACACCCTTGTTGTAATGCTTTTAATTAGTCATTTCTCATTAGAATGGAAACTTGTTTAATAGTTCTTCCACTTGATGAGGCTGATTTTCACTGGAAGGAAAAGCAGCTGCCTCCAACCTTGCTAGTTTTGAGTCTGTGGTGAGCAGAGGGGTTGTACCCAGGACGTACAGAAAGCTTTACCTCACCCTGCTTGGCAAGAGCCAGGGCTGCACTCTGCCCTGTATGGATTGCTCTGTAATCTGTCTGTGGAGTACCTCACAATCTGCAGTGAGTCATAACGAGAGGCTCCTCATCATGGTAGCTTTAAGATCAAGTTTAGGAAATTCAGTAGAGTTAATAAGAGGGAGACACCTCCACGCAACGATAGTGTCAAGTCTATTTAGAGCTCCATCTTATGGGCTGAATTGAGCTGTTATGAAGGGGTGAAGTGTAAAACATTGTCACTCTTGAGTGAGGATCTGAGCTCTGCATAGCAACTGAGCAAGTTGCTGGCTGTTATTTAACTGGCTCGGGCCAAATTCGTGCCAGACAGCACACCCGGAGGTGGCAGGAGCTCTCCTGTGCTTTCAGTCCTTGTTTTTGGGCTTGTGTCAATGATTTTTACAGATCCCAAGCAGGAGTGATGGATCAGGGCAGCCACATCAGTCTCCAGGCTGAAGGGGCTGCTGTGTGTCTGTTGCCATACTGAGCAATCCCCCTGGTCACAGCTCTGCCTGTGGCAAAGGACACAGACTCCCAGTCTAGTGTCAGACACCAAGGTTGGCTGGTTGTTCCTGGTGTAGTTTTGGTCCCTGATTCCCCTGCTCTCAGATTCCCCTTCCTGCTGAGGCAAACCCACCTTCCTCCACTGCTACCCTGGGTGTTCTCCCAGTCTGGGCCAGTACAGGAAGCTTACGTGGGCAGATTGGGGTTGTTGACATTAAGTCACCACCCTCTATGTCCCCTCTCACCCCAAGACCTCACAGCAGTCCCTGGCAATATTTCACCACTGTTAAAGTAACTTACTACTTTTTTTTTTTCTGTTTTTGCAGAGGTGCAGAAGACACCTTAGGCTTATTCAAGTCCACCACGTGTCATGAAGGGAAATAAGATGCTGCAAGAATTTGTTCATGTCATGTTTACTGCCCACAGTCAAATACACGGGACTGAGCTGTAAAAGCAAAATGTGCTTCCTTGGCTTTTTCCCCTCCCTCACACAAACCTTCACACACCAGTGGGGTACTGCTGGTTCCCCGAAATATGATGTTTGTACCTGTACACAATAAAAAACTCCAACCCTATAAAACAAGAGAGATCCTTGTCTCCTACTCCAAGCACCTTAGGAAGGCAATTAGGCAGTGTTAGCCCAACAAGTGTCCAGTTAAACCAAATGGCATCAGTCTCTGCAATTGGAGCTCAAGCAGCTCCCAGCCCTTTTTGCTGAGGAGGGAACCCTGTCCTTATTGTCTCAGACAATAATGTTAGTTTCAGCCTCATTTTGATTTACAGGGCTGCTCTTCACTTTGGTGTTTCATGGTGAGTAATGTGTACATTCTGCAAGACAGTGGATAACTGTGGATAATCCTGTCTTGTTGGATTAGGAATTTTTCACCCAAAATCTGTTTTTGTTTCAGTCTCCCAAACCTGATAAGGGTTATGGGATTAGTAAGATTTTATGACAGAGCACTTGCTTCTGCTGTTCCTAGCTAAGCTTTGGCCAACTGGCCAATCTCACTTTAATTTGGTGGGACACAGGACACTAACACTCAGCCCCACCCTGCAGGGTGCAGGTCAAGAATACCCTCAAGGGAAAATTATGCAGGCCCTGAACCTCCCTACAAATCTGTGTTGAAAGGTAAGCTTTTTCATATCAAGTAGGGAAACAAAGCCATTCAAGTAGTTTTAAAGGAGATAAAGCTACTGGCTTGGGGTTGTAGATGAGGTAGGAGGAAATCCAATGTAATACAATCAAATAGAAAGCTCCTAGAAAAACAAACCTTGTTAGGCCTACAGCTTACAGGAACAACTAGTTCATTACGAATGCTGGATTCTGCAAAATTGCTGTTTAATTTTGGGCAATGTTATTAGTTATTTTCAATTTTTCCCTTGGGTAGGAAAGCCAAATGGAAGCAAAACATTTTTTTTTATTTGGGGTAAATATGTCTAAACAAATGGAAACTGCATTACACATAAATGCTTCTCACATCATCCATGCAACTGATTTTATGGCCATGCTACCTGTCTCATGAACAATAGCTGCTGCTGAGATTTCCCCACCCAAGCTATTTGTCTTATCTTGTTACAGCTAAGACAATTTAATTTTGGACCCATTTCAAATAAAAAGTTAACATTTTTAAATGGAATTATGTTCAAAAAAATTTTATTCCAGGAAAGAGGTTCTGTGTTTTGTCATTTCTACCCAGCTAGGATCAAACATGATACCAGAATTTTATATGGAAGAAGAAATCCAATTTCTGAATGAGATTAGCTATAATTCTATAGTCACTCAAAAATCACATTTGTATCTGCCTATTTATGATTTCATAATCTATATTATCCTCTTCAAATGAATCTATTGATAACAATTAATGAGTGATGCTATCTTACAAGTAAGGAAATACCAAGAAATGGGTTTCACATGCAAATTCATTGAAATATTTGGAAATTCTCTTTGACTTGAATGGCCTTTGGATCAGGTCCCTAGTGTGTTTATCTAGCTTGAAATGTTCCCAAGGTTGTGCTGCTCTGAATGAGAAATAAAGTAATTCAATTCCAGATATTAGCTTTGCAGAAGAAGAAAAAAATTGAGGTCACAGCGTGGTTATGAATTTTTTGTTCTCTTTTTGCTGCTTTTTCTCAGTGTGGAAGTAGGTAAAGCTTTCATCTCTTCTGGGCAGCAGATATGAGGATTAGGTAACAGTAAGAATTTCATTTAATCAGTTCAATGAATTTTGCCTCATTAGAAAAATTGTCAAGTTCTAAGCCCTCCCAAGATTGCCCTGGTTTGCTGGTTTGTTTTTTGGGTTTTTTTTTGAGAAGTGCAAAGAAAGGTTTTATCCATGGACTGTTGGGTTCAACTAATTACATTAAGTGCTAATACGATTTCCTTGTTTATGCTGTTTGTACAGGAAGATGATTGTCTAATCCTTTAAGCAGTACATTTAATTTTGGTTTCTATTTCAAGTCTTTAAATTGTGTTAACTACTTCTAGTTCTCAAGGTAAACATAGACTCGATCTTAAATGTTTACTTCTGAGTAGCTTCAAGGATGAAGATGCTCAGGTTTTATTTCAGACAGGAACATCATTTCATGCCCATTGGTTCTAAGCTGGAGGGCAATGCTGGGAGAGGGGAGAGGGAACAAAAAAACTCCTTTTCTAAAGTAAGTTCAGGACTTAATCTGCAAGAGTGTCTCACAGTAGGTGGCTAAAATGTTCATTACTACACTGCAGTTGTTATTACTAATTATTAGTCTGTCTGTCGTGTATGTCTAATCTGATCATCCATCTCTATCTAAGTATTTTAAATCTGCATAAGGAAGTAGAATGAAGTTACACTTGGACTAGAAAATCTGTGTACATTAATTATATTTCCTCTCTTTGGAAGTTATGTTTCTGTTGTATTTCTGAAATAATATTGAAAAGAAAAAAAGAGTCAAAAAATCTTGAGAAACAGACAAATAAATGTCACTGTCTCGAATTGCATGCAGACATTATGGCTCTCTGTTTCTCTAGTTTTTATTAGAAAAATAAAAACTAAAGAAAATTAGGGATTCTGACAATTGTCGTCTTGAAGACCTGGGGCTTTGATGGGAGTTTTACACCTCTTGCTGTACCTCACCATTCACTCTTACTCAGATTCTGTGCATAGATTATAAAATTTTGTCCTGCAGTAAAGTCAAGTCTGTTGTCCCATGGTATCAGCACCCAAGAAGCAGCAATAATCCACTCTCTTCAATGTTTGCTACAGGTCTTCTCTAGAAAAACTTTCACCCCATGATCTTATTTCTAGGCAATCCTTAAAAGGTGGGGCCTTAAAAACAAGTCCTTATAATTTCTCCAGAAATCTGCCTGGAAGAAGGTGCCCAGAAATCTGAATCTCACCTGGAAAATTTGCAGGAAGAGTCTGTAAGACTCCCCACCCTGAGATCCAGGAGTTTCTTCTATAACCTACTCATGAGTCTCAAGTGCAGTACCTACCACACACTAGGTAAAGTACTACCTCCAGATATTGGTAATGGAGACATCTACACCTCAAGCAGCTGAGGATGTACTTTTAGGACATGCTGTAAGGATAGAGACATGCAAACAGAGAAATTAGGTTTGAGCTATCAGTTTTATCTTAGATCAATTAGTTTAAATCACTCCCTTTATTTCTACAAAAGAGAAAATGGTGATGCCTCTTCTCTTTTGTTAACTTGAATTCCAGTTTAGGTGATAGACTATTAATACCAAAGACATTCTTGTTTGGACATTAATTCTTTATCTGAGTTACAACTGGAATCGAGGAATATCTCAAGTTAGAGAGGACCCATAAAGATTATCAAGCCCACGATCCATTGAGCCTATCTAGTACATATTCTTTCTTCATTATGACTACAGGAAACATCCTGAAGGTCATATCCCTGGTGGCTTGAATTAAGCTCTTCAGTCCTCTACAAATTATTAAATTCTCTTGTATTAATTAAGAGAAGATTCAAGTGAATAAATATTATGCTAATTTTTGATGAAGAGCTAAGAAGTTGCCATGGGATTCTCATCAGAATCTATGCTGGGACTTCCACTGTTTAACAAGTGACCCGGAAAACTGAGTGAATAATGTAGGGGCAAAGTTTGCTGGAAATGCAAAATTAGGAATGACAAAACTAAGGCAACTAAACCTGGAGCAGAAGATGAGGAACTATAGAATATTTTCTGATACCGAGTAAGACAATAATAAAACATCCAGTGAAGGACTACAGAAAATAAGGCAGCTGGGAATGCTAATTCTAGATGTATTATTTGGTGATTGGCCCAGCAGGAAACTTCTGACAAATTATCTTGACTGTTGCAAATCTGAGTGCCTTAAACCTGTCCCCAGCTCAACACATCCACCTCCTCATTCCTGCCAGTATAAAAATCCTCTCTTTTATTGTTTAATGATACAGGGTTTGTGACTTTTTTTTACCTTCCAAGTATTCCATAGTCTTGGGTCAAGGTACAGAAAGAATAATTAAGGTGGCAAAACCCACAGGAGGCAATTTCTAGTATGGGGGAATCAAAGAGCTTATAAGGGGGTCATGAAGGGAGAAAAGAGACAGATTTGTTGAGATGAAAATTGTTCATAATTCAACAAAAAAGGTGTTGGAGTCTGTGTGGACATTTCCCAAACTAAACAGAAACCCCTACTAAGCCACTGCGTGCAGCTATGGTGCATCATCATCCTGATTCCTAAGAGGAGCTCTTCTCATTCTGTGCCAAAAGGGCCCCGTTGAGAAGGGCACCAGCCAGAATGACAGCTTAATCAGGAAAGTTAGAGTGACAGCTGTGCAAGGAGACAGGAGAGAGACTGAAAATTCTTGGCTTCCAAGACAGATGACAGGGACCATGAGTGCACAGTCAATCCTCAAAAATCACATATTATGTACAGAGAGTGAAAAAGAGATGATGAGTTGCTCCTTTCCACAGTCTAGGAGCAGAGGACACAGAGTATTATTATTGGGTGTCAGAGTGTATAAAACTTGAAGGAGAAAAACAATTCCCAGTGAGACATAATTAAATTGTGGACCTTGTTGACACAGTATTTTATGGATGTTTAAAAGTATTGATGGAGAAAGATAGAAGTTAAATATGATATAGATTTCCTGGTACCTGTTAAATTCTTTAATGGGGATGTAACCTCTATTTCAGATTTTTCACAAAAGAGATGAATACAAGACAAGTATTTTCAAAAACGTCCAGCGTCGTCTGGATCAATAAATATCCTCATTTCTGTCAGTCTGAAAACCACCCATAATTTCTCAGTTTGTTTTTTTTCTTTCTTAACTTCCATGTTAATCTGATTGTTTCCATTGCAGTGATGGGACAAAAGAATATCAGAGCCAACAGAAATATGCTCACCCTCACAGAGGATCAGCCTGCCTGGGGTCAGGCCCAAGATTTTGGGATAGACTGCAGAGCAGATAAAGAAGGCCTCTGGCTCATTCTTGCTGGTGATAGCTCACCAGAAGGGGAGAGATGACTTCCAAACTCCTGCTAACCATGTTATAAAACCAGAATTTTGATGAGCCACAGTTTGTTGCAAAAGGCAACACAGGCGATTTACATCTTTGTAAACTCTTGAGGATGCAGTGTAACACACCTGAAATGCTCCAGCCAATATTAAAAGGCAGAATAAGTGATGCTGGAGACTACCTGGGTGTTTTAGAGGTGCAATATGTCTTATCAAGGACACTATCTTTAGCCTAAAGTTTACCTTTATTTCCAAACAATTTCAGATATGCAAATGAAAAATAATATCTTAATCTGTTTTTGAAGCTCAGACCAAACAGTTCGGTTGGAGTTTATCAACATTTTTCTATTTAATATTCTTTTTAAATGGGAAAAAACCCTCATTTACAGTCAAGTATTGTCTTGTAAACTGTTTATAAGACTTTTCACTTTGGTATTTAAATTACCAAAAATTACATTGAATTTGTATGTAAATCACAAATTTGTATCTGAAAAATATGGTGCCTAGTTTGTAAATTCAGGTCAATGACTCCTTAAATTTCAGTTGTACTTTTAAGCTGACTTCCTACTCTTTACTACCTACATCACTAGTGTGGGTATTCATGCAGAAAGGAAATTTCTTAGAACTGCTTCAGCAATTGTGATTTTTTAATTATTAAAATTATCTCCAAAGAAGTTTTCATTATCAAAAATTTCTCAAGACGTTTTCTTTTACATAAAGATTGGGTTTGGGTTAAAGGGAAGGAGAGGAATTGTTGTGAGGGTTTTGATTGAAACTAGAAATTTTTTAGCTAAAATTTGATTTATTAGAAAAGCAATAATCTGGTTTTTTTTTAAAGACATTTTCTGCAAAATCATTATGCTTTTATTGATCTGCTTCCGTGGTTACACACCATATTTCAATCCAGGGAAATGGACTCTATAACACATCATTACTTCAGGCATGTGATATCTCTTTTGAGCACAGGAATAGATTGATAAGGTTATCTCCTCACATTCCAGTGATTAACAAAGCTTTTGGCAACCCTCCCTCAATATCTGAAGGACAAAATAAATAAATAAAATAAAAATTAAGAGGCAGGCAGAATTCATGTCTGGATTGAAGATTGCTGATGACAAAAGACTTGCACTTCAGTCAAACACATTTTCCTCGCAAACCTGCCCCTCAGTAGAGCGCTAGCAGTGCTGTAAATTAGTGTAAATTTAGAAGGTAATAATTTTCAAGGTAAATTAGACTGGCTATATACTCTAAATTTTAAATTTTGCACATGTGCTTAGATAAAATATATTAGATACGTCACCTTGAAAAAGCTGTAGAGCTGTAATAGTCAAGAATCCATCTATCCAGCTGAATAAAAAAAAAAATCATTAAAAAAATGTTGGTTTCTCAACAGGATGCACCAAAATTGTGAGCCATTTTACATTTATTTGCAGGAGCATTGTTGTGATTTCAAAAGGACTCATTCCCTCAGCTGGTAAGTATTGCATATGTGTTCTGATTATGGCCTCATGTTCGGGGTAAAATGTTGCCCAGAACTAGGCACACCAATGCCCTTAGGTTAAAAGGAATTCTATGATCTAGGTAATCACAGCCTCCACGTCAGAATCAAGATGACTGTGATTTAGCTGCCCACAGACAGCAGCTATTTTCAACACCAGGAAGAATTTCTCTTCTGCAGAAGTGAAAAGGATAAATATACTCTTGTCAGACTTGGTGTCTCTCTGAAAGCCCAATTATTTTCAAAAGCCTGTGAATGCTGGTGAATGCTGGTCAGGCAGAGATGTCCATGGGGATGTGCACTCCACAGCTGGGGCAAGAATCTGATCTCTGGCCCTGGTCCTCAGGAGCCAGAAAACCTGCATGGTCCCACTGAGTAAGGACACAGGAAAGCACCTTTATCCTGGAAAGTGGCAAGATCAAAAGTTTTCTCTCAAAGAAGTGAATGACCTACTAAAAGCAGTGTTAGCCTTAAAAGAAGTTTAGGTTGCCCTGTCAGGGCTCTGGTCTCTGTAAGCTGGTCATTCCTGGGAAGCCCCAGGACTGAACTCAGCAGGTTAGTGCTTCCCTCACTACAGAGATCATGGCAGTGCCAGGACCCTGCCAGGACCCAGCTGTGTAAAATGGGGATCAGCCAGCACAAATTCCAACTCAGACATGAGATGGGCAGGAAGGACAGATGTAGTTTTTCCATAAAGCTATTCAGACAGCCTCTGGCCTCAGTCCCAGGGCTGAGTGGCTGCCTGGTTCATACTCATAAAACTGTGGATGAAGACAGTCCTGGATACAGCTAAGATTCTGGTAATCAGGAGTTCCAAATTGCCCAGGTCCTCTCACAATTGCAATCATAGGTACCAACTAAACAGTGCTGCACCCTCAAATCCTCTTTTTACCCACTGAGCCATGTCCACACACCACTGCTACACCACTGCTGCAGCACTGCTAGCTTCTACTTGACACAGCACATTCAAGAACATTCAGTTTTACTGAAACCTTCTCAAAACATGAATTTTTTTTCTGGATGAGGATTAAAGGCCACACAGACTTTCAAAGGA
The DNA here is from genome assembly GCA_013400515.1 of Erpornis zantholeuca. Classification (NCBI taxonomy): domain Eukaryota; kingdom Metazoa; phylum Chordata; class Aves; order Passeriformes; family Timaliidae; genus Erpornis; species Erpornis zantholeuca. The sequence continues at coordinate 143,272 of VZTN01010723.1, forward strand.
CCTTATGGAAAATACTGTATTAAAAATATTACTATTCTTACTAGGCAACAGTCTCTGTCCTAGAAGTGTAAATAAAGATGGGAACACACATGTATATCCATATGCACACACACATATATGGGTCTATATATACAAAAATGGATACTCAGGCACCATGCACAGATGTGCACACATGACTTTTACTTGATAATTGAGAGACTTGTGGGCTGAGGAACCACGACTAATCCAAATCTGCAGAGAGAGGCAAGGAACTACACCTTTCTCCTGTGTCCTGTGTTGATGAACCATGAAATGATCCACAGAGGTCGCTCCCCCAGGTGTCTCTCCCCTGATGCAAGATGGGCTGCAGTTCCAAGTGAGACCTCAGTCCAGCCTGCCTCCCTGCTCCTCTGGGAATGGCCATCCCACACAGCAGCTGAACAACCTCCCCTGGCTGTCAGTTTTGTGCATCCTGGCATTTCCTTTCTTTTTTTCTGATCACCACAGAAAATACTATATTAAATCAGCATCAGCAGTAGAGTTTCATATTCTGGCACATCTTAGTGTGCCAATAGTTGCAGTCTGAGACCCATGCATCAGCATGTATATCAGAATAGCTAAATCATTCCTGAAAAATAGATGCCCGCAGTAGCTGATGAAAAATGGATGGGCTAGCTTGACATAAACAGGCTTTTGGAGAAGGAAATTACTGACTGGCTTGCAGAATTCTCTCTTGGTTGAGGACTCTTTGGTTCAGTGTATTAGTGCTGAGTTCTCCACTCATCACCCTGCTGGTTGTTCTCATGCCCCTTTATTAATTTTCCCCACTCTCTCCTTTCTTCTTTGCCTTCCTGCCATCTCCATTTTCTGGTATCAGAATATCTGAGAGCTAAAATTCAGATTTTCCTTCTGTCTATGAATCCTTTGGAGACAGAGACCTACTCAGCCAAAATATTTTCAAAATACACCAGTGCCAACAAATCTTAACCAAATGTATTCCTCCCTGGCTGTGCTGCAAGTGACTTACCCCCTTCCCTGTTTTGTGTGATTTTTGTGAAAGTCATCATCAAGAGCTATTTGAAAAGGTCATTTTCCACCTGGAATGAGGCAAAAATTAGGTGACAGGAGAGAGGCAAACTAGTGTTTCATGAATGCAAACTTCCCCTTCTGTCTGAAAAGAACACCGCCAGCCACAACCATACAGACTAGAAACTCCACCATTTCCCTCCTCTTGTAAAGGCATCACATTATGTTTGTTGATTTGCACTGAATGACAATCACAAAAAACTTCATGGATTCTGCTGAGCTCAAGGGGAAAAAACCTCCAACAAACCAAAACAAATTCACCAGCAAAGTCTGACATGAAGTGAGATAAATTCTTTGTTCTGTAGTTGCTCTGACTTTAGAGTTTCCACAGGAAATGCCATTATCTCTCACTGCCCTTTGACAGACATCGTGGGAGCTGAATCCATAGGGAAAAATGTCCCTTTTAGGAAGGGTAGTGCCCAGTTTCATTATTTCCACACCTGCAGAGAACAGTTACAATTTTCTCTGTAGTGCCTTTTTTATGATACAGATGACAAGAGAGAACACTGATTTTGACTGGTGCTTGGAGGCAGTCAATACTAGTGATGAAGCCTTTGAAAATCAGGTTTCCTGCTTGTACCACTGAGCTACAGTCTTTGGGAAAATTAATGGCCTTTTTACATGCAAATCTGATTAAAAACAGGGGTCCACTTCTACCCACTGCAAAGGAAAATGAGAGAAAAATAAAACCCAGTCCACAAAAACATGATTTCTTTATAAAAGCAGACTCATAAGAGGAAGAGCTGTCCTGTGGTTTGAGTAGAAGCCTGGTTTTGTGAGACAAGCACTAGCTCTACTAACTGATTCATGGTCTTAAGAGACTGGGAATGTCCTGGTCCTGATGCTTCAGGGATGTTCTCATTGCCAAATTATGGCACCCTTGATTTAGCCCCACATGCTCTTCCCCGAAATGCTCACCATGCACAGGGGTTTGATCACCTCTTTCAGAGGCAGTACCCACAGCACACTGTGGTTCTCAGCCTCCTGGCTGCTGGAAAAGGAAAAGCAGCAGATATGTTTAGGTCAGGCAGGAAAAATGAAATGCATTTGGGACATATGAGAGGGAAGAGCTGATGGTGTCCATGGCAAGAGCATGGTGCTCCCGATTCCACTGATCCACAGGAGATGTTAGCATGGCTGTGCAGAGTGAAAAAAAAGTGAAAAAGAAAGTCAGAAAGATGTCAGACCGTCAAAATGGGGCAGGTCTTGGAGCACAGTAGCCCTGTGGCTTAGCAAGGCCTCAGAAGCAATGTCTTGGATGTGTTACTTCTTTCTATCTGTTTGTCTGTCTCAAAAGAGTCCCATGAAAACAGATGCATTTTAAGGGTGCTGAGGTAGACTCCCAGAAGACACACATATATATATATATGTACACACATATATATGCATATACATACAATTTGTTTCCTTGTTTGAGGACAGTGTAATTTTCCAGAGTGGAGCATTTTTTCAAGAGCTCTTTCTAAGCAGCAAGGGAGAAGAGGCTGCTGCTGCATGATAAGGAAGTTTCTGAGTGATAATTTAAAGATAATCTTTTAAGATTTGGAGCAACCTCCAAATCTTAAAGCAACAATTATGCACATTTCTAAGTGACTTAGATACAAGTTTTAATTATACCTATCTCTATCTTCCAGTTTCCCCAAGAGGCCTTTTAAAAAAACATACAGCTCATAGCTGAACTGGGCCCCTGCAATTCATAACTTTGGTTGACTGGAAATAGGTCTAATCCAATTGCATTCCAACCTTCACTGGAATAATAATACTGAACAAATAACCCCACAGGCAGTAGGACATTGCTTTTCCTGCCAATCTCAATTTTAACTTGATTGTTTCCTAATGCCATAGGCGATGTCAGGGTGACTCAGGACAATGTGTTGTTGAGGAAGAATAGTCTGAAATATTACTCTTAATCCCATTTTATAGGTGCCTGTAAATGTTAGTGGTAAACCATAGGCAGATACCTGTGGGGAGATTTAATAACAGGGTGTTATAGCCAGAGGACAAAAAATGGCAGCAGAGACCTTCTTTTTTCTGCTCCTCCCAGGATTTCTCACTTGAAGGAGTGAAATATATCATACAAGGTGATAAAATTTAGTTTAACAACAAAAATCTCAAGTAATCGTTTTCCCTCATAGGGTCAGCAGTTGTGAATTCAGCTGTGAAGGAGCCTCAGTGAGACAGCACATTTCACTTGTTGAATCACAAGTGTTGAATCACAGAAAGAAAGAAGGAAAAACAGCCCCAAAGTCCACTTTTATATTGCACAGGCAAAAAAAAAAAAGGAGAACTTTGTCAACTGCTCTTATTCCCTGGGCTAGAGAGCAACCTCTGGATAACAGCATTGACACTTAGCCCAATATTTCCTAGGACTGTGTTTGACTTTTTAATGTGTGGCACCGCTTTGGTGAACAGTCATACTTGATTTTTGAGCATATCCATATTCTTCTTGTGTTGTTCCATATGACACATTCAATTGTTTCTATCATTCTTAGTCTCTAAACTCATATATTTTACATATATGTATATATATATAATATATTTTGCATTATTGATTTCCATCCCAGCATTAAGATTGTAGCTGATGAATCTTTCTGTAGGATAACCTGACCATGTGTTAACGTTTTCCATCTTCATTTCATCAGTTTACTGGCCTAAGAAGCAGGAGTGTGTTAATACAAGGTTATTATGGAAAATATTAGGTACAATCAACTCCAAAATGTGACCTTTATGAACTATATTAGTTACGTTTCTCAAGCTTCATATACCTCCTTTCAACACTGCTTGCGACAATCTTTTTTTATTCCTTATTTTATAAGTTATTGTTCCTCCATTATAATAATGTTCCAATCCTCCAATTTTCTTTTCCTTATCTACTTTTTTTTTCCACTTTTTTTACCTATAAAATGCTTTTTTAAAAGGCAAGAACACCTACCTTTCCTGTAAGGGAAATTCCTTTATCAAATGCTGTCATTGTGTGATCTACCTTTGGAAAATCCTTATTTTACTTGATCCCATTTTTCAGCTACTTTGACATTGTGAATTACTCTTTCTATCAAAGTGTTTTAAACATTTGAAAGCTACAAAGAACTAAAAAAATGGGCCTGGATCATAATTTTTTACTTCTTAAATATGTGCTATTTCACTGCTTAAAAATGTGCTATTTGTTCTTCAGTCTTGCACTACCACCTCCTCACACAAGAGTCGAATGAAAATAACTTTCTATGCATTAAAATTTGTTGGAAAAAAACTATTCTCAGTCATGGCCACTCCCCTAAGAAGTGAAATAGTGATTTTTCCCCATTTTGAAGCCAATTATATGACTCTTATCCCCCCCAAAAAATTATCAGAGATACTAACACAAGAAACTTTCCATCAAAATTACCAAATCTTCATATTTTGTTTTTTACTGATGGATTAGACAGTTGAAATAAATCTTCTTAAAAGTACTAGAGAGGTTGAGGGTTTATTAAATTAATCTGAGAAAAGGAGCAAGTATGATGTGCACTATGCAATGTCTTTCAACCTCATTGCCTGCCTATTAGGCTGCAAGAAAAGAATATTTAAGTGTCTGTTTATTAACTGATTGTCAAAGAAACCTGATTATTTCCAGGATATAGCTTTGCACAAGAAAGAGTAAGATGAACTGAAGAGGAACAAAATGATTGATTCATTTCCTTTGGGGGAGGGGAGGGTATAAAATAAAATAATGAAACATAAATGTGTCAGATCCATTTATACAGGATTGATATTTAATTTAGCTCCCTTTGAAGTTGAAATTAAATTTCTTAAGAGGTATTATTAAAAGGGAGATGGAATGTAGCCTTCTATCAAGCTACCATTATTTTAATACATCTTTAAAAAAATGAACTTTTTTTCCTGAAGTGTGCTGGTAAATTGATTTATGCAGTTCTAAGCAGTAATTATGAAATGTGTTTATCTAGACACCTTCTGTTCCTATTGATCCTACACGTTATTCTGATGAAAAGCTCATAATTCATTGCATTCTCGATGTTTAGAATTGTTGGAATTATTTATAACTCGCAGTCCAAGGATGCTGCTAGTGAAATGGGGTTCGGAGCTGATTTGCAATGCACCAAATTGTTTGTTTCCAGGCCCTGAGCACAGATAGTTACAGCTCTGCTTTGCAACCCACACATGGGGAGTGCAGCACCGCTGTGGAAGAAAAAGACCAGTGGAGGGTAGGGAAGTGACAGTCTTTCCAAGAGTTCCAGAAGAGGAAAATGGCTAAAGCAGGAGATAAGAAACTTGTAGAGCTGCTGCAATAGGCAAAACAAGCTCTTTGATGGGTGCCAGGAAAAGAAATTATTAAATTTACCCCAGTGTTCATCTGCTAGTGGCAGTTACCTCCTTCCAAAGCATGTGGTGTTTGTTTTATTTTCTTCAGAGATTTCCTATGAGCCAAACCATCTGTTGAAGTTGTAACTGCTACTACTACTAGAAACTGCTGGGGGAGAAAATAATAGCCTTTCCTTCTCAGAGCAGTGAGGACTGAATCAAAGGCTTCCAGTCCTTATCACAAGATTTGCTCCACAAACTCCCCCTCGTGCAGTCATTGTAGGGGAAGATGTCATGTCACACCTGAGAGCCCTTTCCTACTGCTCTGCTGTGACCTGAAACCCACACAGGAGCTTTTGCCGAGGAAGCAGCTCCTGCTGTGTGAGTTTGCTGTGAGGGAGGAGTGTGAGGACAGGGGAATGAAAATAAGACCAGGACTGAGAGGGCAGGTAATTGAGTGAGCAGCTGATAGGGCTCCAGCCATAGCCTGCTCTGGGGGTGTGTGAAACCCACACAGGGGTGAAGTGTCACAGCATTCTGCTGCTCCTTGTGGTGCTGCTGGGATTTGGCTGTCCCTGCCCATGCTTTTCATGGGGATAAACACCAGTATTTGTGGCCCTGCTCTGCCAGCACTGACTTCAGGGTCTACCTGGCTTTTCTTTATCCTTTAACCCCATCAGGGACAACCTTTACCAGAGACTTTTGGGGACTTTCTCTATCTGGAGGAAGTTCATGTGCCATGTCAATTAGAAGAGAAGGTGGCATTTATGCTAAACCATGTAGCAGTGACAGCAGATTTAGTCCATGGGAGGAACATTCTGAGAGACACAGCAATGGCAACACAACCTGACAGCCGTCAGAGTCATTATCATTTATCAGCATGGCACCAGCCAGCAGCTTCAAGGACATCTCAAAATCCCCTTTAATGACACATATCTAGTCCCATAGCAGAAAGAAGGCTGATCTATACTACTGTGGAGGCAATACTTGGAAATTTCTGGTCCACATCTAAAGACAGTGATGCACTAAACAAGATGTTTATTTTCCTGTCATTATTACCCCTTTGAATGCTACTTTGGATTAGGATGAGGACATTTTTGCTCATCCAGACAGGCCTCTCATATGCCTTTGATAGGCCGTCTATAAATATGTAACTTGGTGTTATCCAGAATAAAATTATGGTCTGTGAGACAACACTGCAGGCCACAGATGACCCAGAGGCTGTAAATTACCCACTCCTCAATTAAGTAGAGCTAAACAGGGCATATGCATGGAGCTATCAGAAACACATGATGTCAGTGAGTTACAGTTCTCTGAAACCAAACACAGCATGAAGATATTCCAAAATAATTCCATAAAGAAGTGCAAAAAGAGGAGAACAATTAATTATAAATATTAAACCGATGCATAGCAGTTATTTTAAAATTGAAAAAAGCTTCTAAAACGGCAGCCAATTGACATTCCTATTGGCACTGATCTTCACATGTGAAGATTACACTAGATGTCAATAAAACTGGGAAATTGCAACTGCTCAGCAAAAAGAAAAATAAGTTAACCCACCAATAGTCACACATTTCATCCAAAGAGCTGTTGGGCATGGCATTTGCAACATGAATTTAAATTCTAAGGTAATCAAGATTACTTTTATTTAAATTCAATTTGTGCTTTGTTCGGTTTTTTGTTTGCCTGTGTTTTACAGAACTGACCATCAACATTAGAATTTTCCTTAGATGTGACTACATAGCTGAAATTTCATTTAGGAAAATGTTTGGAACAAAAGGGATTGTTTTTTGTCTTGTAATGGCTTATTTTTAACTCTATTGTTAGAAAACAGGCATTCAAATAAAGACAACAAAAGAAACAAAACATATTCAAACAATTGACTTAATGACTTAAGCTGAGACTGCTTTTCATTATCAATCTCCTGGGGCTTTCGGATTCATTTTAAAGAATTGTTCAAGAATACATGGAAAATTATTTTGTGAAGCTCCTTTTTCTTACCAATGCCCAGTTATTTCTAATCCTGCATTTGACCTGCCTGTTCTGCAAGCCTCAAACAAACCTAGTCTCACCTGATGATAATCCCAAAATAATACACTCAACAACTCTCAGGGCATTGGATGGCAAGAAACAGTGACAATGTTTATGAAGTCAATTTTGTTAGCAACTGATTGCATTAGGATTAATTTACTTTTCCAAAAATCACTCTTTTCCCCCCTATCCTTCTTTCCTTTCCAAAGACATCATAGTAGGAATCTCTGGAAATTGCTGATCAACTTAAAGGTAGTTTGGTTGCCTCAAAAACTTAACCAGAAACATGCTCTCAACTTCAAGTAAAACTTTGAGCTAAAAAAATGAGCTTCTGACTCATTTCATCTCCAGGGACAACCTTTCTCCACTGCTTTCATTCCCAGACACAGTGTTTGCAAATTCCTGGGAAATTAAATGGACAGTGAGCTCTTCTCTGCCATTGATCCACCTGAGCTGAGCTACCAGCTGCACTTACTCTCTTGAGTGGTTTTTGTGGGGGGGTGAGAAGAGGGAGGGACATTTTTGAACAACATGATTCTACAGAAGCTCACCCAGGAGCATGGCAATGGGAAGACTCACTCTGATAGCAAGGAAGCAAATGAAAGGGTGATCACTGTGGGCTGAGGCAGAGTCTTGGAAAGTTGATGAGAACTTCTCTTCCATTGCCTACTGACTCCTGCATTTTATATAAGCTCATTAGTGATCTTCAGTTGAAGTTGGTTGAATGGTAAAATAAAATAAAGTAAAATATCCACTGAGCTTTAGAGCCAAGCTGCAAGGAGCTAATTATTTTAATATGTGCTGAACCTGGTGTGCCATGGGAAATCAGCAAAGGAAGGAAGGAAATCCCTAACTTAGTGAAGTGCAGGAAACCTCTCTCACAAGGACAGACATAACCAGGTTTAAAGTTGATGATCTATGGTCAGTGGGGCCCTAAAGTTTTGCCATAACACTCCAGGAAGTGTTTTCTAAGGCATCATCTAAGAGGGAAACTTCTCATATAGCTTAGAAAGTTTTCTTTAGAGCTCAGCCCTCAGGACAATTATATCTCAGAGCACCTCAGGGGGCTGCTGTCAATGGAAGCTTGATTTGCTGTCCATCATCAGCTTGCTGTATTTTCTTGGAAACTGTTCCTTTAGGCTGGCTCGTTACTCTGCAATATACCCTGAGGTGACATATATCTATTTGGGTAGCAACGAGGAAAGGATATTGTGACCAAAGAGATTTGGTACAGAGTTTTGGTAAAGCATCTGAAACTGAGTTTTGGGATAAATTGCTTGTATTTCAGGTGCAGAATCAGATTTGGTTGAGAACATTCTTTTTATTTAATTTTTTTGGCCAGAGGAAAATGGCCAACTTTGAGAGATCTATTTCAATTTGGCCAGCCATGGGATAACCACCAAAACAATTGTGTGTAAGGACATGTCCACTTTCATCTTTTCTTATTTCCAAGGACAGCCCACCTGGTAAAAAGAAATAGACTTAAACAGCAATACAAACATCATGTTGGGTTTGGAGGCTGGTTTCTCAAACCAGCTTCTTCTGATCCTTCCAAACCTCTGCAATCTCTGCAATTGGCAGGAATACAGACAATCCATCTTGTAGCATATGTGCATGACTTGATAAACATGTTTGACTCACTTCATTAAAATATGTGTGTGTAACATTGAAGGAACCCTATGTTCTACAGGCCATATTTACATGATTTATATTAATTTTACTCAACAATATTTTATTATTATTAAAAGGTTGTGGGCTTTTTCTGTTGTCTGGCTGGTGGTTTATTGTTGTTTTGTAAAGGGTTTACAGCAAAGATCTTACAGCATTTAAGCTAAAGTTGCAATAATCTCTCAAAAAAACAAAATAGTCTGAAAAATGCAAGCATTCATATGGATTTGAAAATACCCTTAGTCTAGTCAGGGAGACATTTCACTGGGAGAGGTGTTAGATTCAGAATGAATGTTCTTAGATGATGTTATTGGCTGAATAGAAGATTAAATTAATAATACCTGACTGAGGTATTTGTCAGGCCATGAGATTGTCCAGTGCACCAGAAAGAAAGGGGGGAGGTTACAGATTTTTCATGAAAATTTTTTATTCATCTCTCTAGTGACCAGACTGGGTGTTATCTTGACACACAGAGCTCTTTGTGACAAGGAAGTTTGGTATTAAATCCAGACCCACAGCGAGTTTGTCCAGCACCCAAAACCATATTTTACAGCATCCCTGTATTTATTAAGGGAAGGGTCTTTGTCTTTCTCAGCATGCTGAGTGCACCATGGGTCCTTCTACTCCTCCTGCATGTTAAACAACAGCATTTAGCCAAGAGAAGGTCAGTGCAAAGAGATCATTCCAGAAAAACTCACTCTCTTCTCCCCTGACCTGAAATCAGTGCACCTTCCTGCAGGTGTCATCACCAAATGTCAGCTGGTGCAAGCTAAGGCAGGACACTCTAATTTCCTTATTAGCCACTTGCTGAAACACTTCATTATTAAGCCACTTAAAAAACTGCCCCTTGTCACACTGCTGATGCTGTGAATGCACTGTGAATGAGTAGAATTGGGTAATTTAAGCCCAGAGACATTTCTTAAAGCCTTCTATCTGTCTCTTAGCAAATTTGCCTGTATGAAGCCTACAGCAGAACTTCTCCTAAATATCTTTTTTTTTTCTAATTTACATTAAAAGCTTGGCATTGATAACTGAAGTATAACTAATCTCAAGAAGGCAGATGGCTTAAAATATATTCATTCTGAGACATGAATCCAAGTCTGGAGGGAAGCAAGGAAACATGGAAATTGGGAAAACCACCCATGTAACTGTACACATGGGAATTTTCCAGGAAACTGGTGTCTCTCCATAGATCCCACTCTCTTTAAACAGCAAGGCCAATTTGTATCATGTGTGCACCTCCCCTTTCTATTCTATTCAGGATTTTCCTTCCTCAAACAGCCTGTGCCAGCATATGCTATATTGTAAACAAATCACTGGCTCCAGCTTATCCCTGTCTTACAGATATTGAAATAACTTCAGCACTCTTTATGAGACAGGTTCAGCTATGCTTGGCCTTAGATATTTTATTGCTGTACATGATTTATGCAGATTCCCAGTATGTTCTGCATACCTTTCCTTGAAACTCAAGTATGTTTTTTTTCTCCCAGTAATGTTTCTTTTCCTGTTGCACCCAGTTCTCTGCCTCTCCCTGAGGCACAGGGCTTCCCAGGCTGTTCTCTCTCTCTCCCATTCTCATTTTCTCATATAAGTAGACTGGTAGCTTTACTAATTCAGCTAACTTGCTCCTTCAGTAAAATCTCCTACATCCCATGTGAAAGTTTTATATGAGCAGAAGGGAGAGAGACACCACCAGATCCCCATGGACTGTTCACCAGGCAGTACAGATTTATCTTGTTACCTGCCATGAAGAAAAAATATCTATTGTGTTTTGTAATGTTAAATAAGACTGTTTGTAAGCACCATAATAAAAGAAAGAGAGAAATAAAGCAAAGAGCAATGAGATAAGCAAGGAAAATATTTTTGGGAAAGCTAGAAGGAAAAAATAAGAAAAGGAAGAAAAACAGGAAAGAAGAGGTGATGAAGCAGAGATGGAAGAAAGGTTGCTCAGGCATGCTGCAAGAGAAGAGGGCTGCAATAATATGCAGACTGCTTGAAAGGGCAAAAAGTTTTCCTTAAGCTAAAGTGCTCTTCAGCTAGAGAAAAAAAGAAGGTGAATATTTATTAGCTAACAGTATCAGAGACTAACTTGGGATATCTCCATTTTCAAACCAGAATCTACAAATGATTTCTAGTAAGGTGCACAAACACATTAAATGCTGCAGTATTTAAACCAAATTGAAGTGATCAGAGTGAAGCAGAATGATTCCTGGGTTTCAGCTCTGAAGACCTGTTTTAACCCAGTATTATCTTTCTGTGTTTTTCAATGAAAATACCAGATACTAAATTTTTCCTTATTGTTTAATATGTCCATATTCAACTTCATCTGAAATCAACAAGAATTTAGGTCTTCAAAGAATAAATATAAATCATATCCCTGTTAAGAAATATTATATAAAATATACCATGAGTATAGGGTGTGCTAATTATCAGATTGATAGCATAGCACACAAAGAGAAGGACCTTTATTTTTTTAATTATCAAAAGGGAGAAAATTGCCATCCATGTACCTTGCCGTGTTCCTTAGTCTCCAATTAAATGCACTGTGCTAACAAAAGTCTTGTTCTAAGAACATTTTTCTTTTTTGGCATGCACACTGTGACTTCACATCAAAACAGCAGGATCTGGCAGTCAGCAGCACATTCCTATGGGGAAATATCCCACGTAGTTGTTTTCTAAGGTGAAACACAGGCTGGAGGGACTCAGTTGTCATACCAGTTGTTACCACCTATAATTACTTTCAGAGATTCATGTCCTGTAATGATCCAAGACAGTCCTGTTATCTCTTTGCTGTGATTGATCTGAAACATCTGTCACCTACATTCTCCTGGCTAAGAGAGCTATTTTGCTGAGGAATGATGGGGAGAGCCAGCATTGTCATTGAGTTACAGTACGTTATGCATGCAAAATCAAAAATGTCACACAGCAGTCTCCAGCTGAAGATTTAATGGCATCTAAATTGAAGCCAGTAGCATTTTGTTTTACAAGGTGGCAGTGTAAACATGTTTGTTTACAAGCCTGCTGCTCGGCGAGTCTGACGTGGCAAAGCATCAGCAGAGGATGACAAAGTGGAGCCATTTTCTGATGCCTCCAACCTCTGCCAAATCACTCCTGCTCTGATAGAGAAGGACAGATTCAGAACCTTCCCCCTTTTTGCTAGTTTAATAATCTGTTAATTACTCTTCCTGTTTATTACTTCGCAGGGTCCAAGCTGAAGAAATTTGATTGCCTGAAGAAATTTCCCATTGACCTCAAAGCATTTGTAGGACAAGCTTCTGCACAGGTCCAAAAGTCATTAACATATACGTATTGAATTTCTTACTTTGCTTTAATGAACAAAGCATGGCAAGGTATTTGTAATGTGTAATTAGCAAAGCCAAGCTGGCTCCTCCAGATTGTAAACAGAACTCATTAAAGCTATTTGGATTTGCATTACCTTAGAATCTAGCTACGGTACAAATTTTGGCCTCACATTCAAACCAGGCTGATACAGCTTAGGGGAAACTGGCATTTGTTTTTTTGTTTCCCTGTTCACCTTTTCCCATTATGAAAAGAACAGAAGGGGAAAATCTGGAGTTGATTTCTTCTGGCCTGACTGAAAGGCTGGAGCAGGGGAGCTTTGCCTCACATGCAATTTACTGTCCAGTTTCCAATGGACAGGCATGAATTTGATGAGTTTTTCAGCTATACAGATCTAGTCAGAAATCACCATCTATTTGCTGCAGAGAATCAAATTTATGTTTAAAAGTTAATTGATTAAAAAAAATTTTAAAACTAAACTCCAGAAACATGCATTTTTTGTGCACGTTTGCTAGTGCATGTGTGTGCTCCTGTGCATGCGTTTGAAATTTTCTTTCAGAAAGTCATGTATCTTTTAACACATCAAACAATTTTACAATTCCACACATCTGAAGACATAGGGAAATATTAGCTTTGATCTTTGGGTCTCCTCATAGGCCCACAGGGAAATCCATGCTTGCTTTATCCATCCCTTACCCACGCCTATTAGAAGCAAAGTAATCCAGTTCCTATAAAGCTTACGTAAACAAACACCATGACACATTTTCCATCGAAGTTTACATACTGAGAAAATGTTTAAGGCAAGGACTTTAAGGCAAGGAGCTCTCACACCATTGGCACACTAAGGAAAGGATGCATTTCACAGACACAAATCAGGATGCTGCTCACCACCAAGACAGCCAGCACCAACAAAGCAGGCTCCTGAAGCACACGCACATGTTATGGAAATTCAAGGAGTCCTGCTGCAGCAGTGTTTCCACTCCAAGCAAGCGTTCCCAAAGGCCCAGCGGGGATGTGTGGGATGCCTGGCACTGCCCAGCCTGCCCTGCTGCTCCTGGTGATTGGTGCCATCCCCGTGGGCACTGCCCCGAGCCGTGGCAGCGCTGGGCTGCTAACGATGCCCTGGGCACAGAACATGTATTTTAATGAACGTGCGGGGAACGCTCAGCTCTCACAACGCGGGCAGCGCTGGCGAGCACTCAAGGTTTTGTTTTGCTGCCTGACCCTGGAGAGGCACATCCACACATCCACACATCCATATTCAAATATTAACCCAAGTCGGAGAGGGAATGTGCTTTGCTCTGTTCTGCAGACTCAGAGTGGCTGCAGAAATCCACCTGGTGGTGTCAGGGGAGCTTTGGGGACAGTTTATAAATGGGTCTGGCAATGTGCAACCAGGAGAGTGAGAATTTTTTTGCTATATTCCAGCTTTGATGTTTTAATATTTGATATTATTGCTCCCTGCAATGCGAGGGGAGCCTTTGGTGAATATTTTTAGGCCAGAGAGCCAACTCAGTTCCCTATTGCTAGGTCAAAAGGTGTGGAAGCTCTGCAGCAGAACAAGTTTGCAGCATGTTAAGCAAAAGCAATATAAGCACATCCTTCCTTCTCCCCCACTCTTTTTGCTTTTTTTCTTTTTTATTTCAATTTCAACTAAGAATGGACCACAGATCAATAGCCAGTGGTTAAATACCTTATGAAGGAACACAGAGAGATCAAATGAACTATTAATGGACATATGCAGAGAGGGCTGGACTCTGAAAACTCAAGGCTCAGTTGTCCATGTTATGACCTCCCACTGTTGAGGCTAGATAATTTAAAACACACGTGACTTTATGGAAGCAACTCGCTCCGCAGCAAATTTTCAAGAGTGGTCATCACCTAAAAGAGACAGAAAAATAGTTGCAAATTCACTTTACAGTGCTTTTTACCCCACAGGAAAGAAAAACAGATTAGGCTAGGCATCAAAACACATTACTGTTTTCCCTCCTTTCACTGAACTGGAGGGTTTATAATTTTGGGTACTTGGAGGAGATTCTAGTCCTGTCCGTGTATCTGAGACTTCCTTTCCTCATCTTCACTCTTTTCCCCCACTTCTATCACGAGCCAGGGCAGAAGTACCACCATCTCTTCCCTTCTGCTCCATTTGGGGCATTCCTGGCAGGCTGAAAGGATGTCAGGAGGGCTGAGGGCAGCAGCTCTGCTATGCCAGGAGTGAGTTGCTGAACAGAGCCTGTATGGGACCCAACCAAGCTAACACTCTGCACCATCAGCACAAGTGGGGAGACAATAAATTACCTTCCTTTACCACCCTTTATCTGCTGTAAATATGAGGGAACAATCTTTCCTCCCCAGCAGTGATCATGAACAAGTTATTGTGGAAAGGGGAACCTCACTTGGTGTTCCCCACTGCTACATTCTCCCACAGCTGTGAGGAACAAATAATCCTGATTTAAATGATCAAATATCTCTATTCTTTCTAAGGAAAACAAGCCCAGAAAAATGGATGTATCTCATGGTATCTGAGCTGTTGTGTCCTATAGCCAGGAATTTCAGTTAAAGGCATCTTTATGAAAATAATGTAGATAATACTTTCCCCTTCACTGATGCTGAGATTTGAGGCACACACGAGAAGCCTGAACTTCAGAGGAATCATATTGCTCATGGGCAGTGTAGAGTGCTTTTATTTCACAAGATTAGGGAACTACTTATCAGCTGCTGAAAGCAACTCATCAAACAAAGGTAGTTAAAGGAGTTTATCCTCCAAGCAGGCAGAAGCAAAATCAAAAGCAGTTTCCAGACAAGATGAGAACATAGATGTGTCCTGTCCTCCCCAACTGAGCTAAGCACAAGAAGAAAAAAGCCATTTTATTTGTATCAGACATATCTGTTTTCCCAGATGTTGCTGAAATCCACTCCTGCCCTCTTCAATAGGAACAACAGCAGTAACTGATTTTCACCATTTTCCTGTTTCTCCTGGTATAATCACCTGGGATCCTGATACTTTACAGGATGCAAACC
Organism: Erpornis zantholeuca; assembly: GCA_013400515.1. Lineage (NCBI taxonomy): Eukaryota > Metazoa > Chordata > Aves > Passeriformes > Timaliidae > Erpornis > Erpornis zantholeuca. Next base: position 158,653 of record VZTN01010723.1, read on the forward strand.
CAAAGAAAAACGTGCTTTTAGTGGTAAACCTTGGACAGACACAAAGACTTTGTTTTTCCCTCTCTGCTTCAAACAGTGCTGCCACACTGACTGTTGAACAGGCACAGTAGAGATCCCACATGTGGTTTAAGCCTGGATCCACAGTGACCAAAACTAACAGGCTGGAGGAACTGCTCTCCAGCTGGGAAATTATCATATTCAGCTTGGTGAGGAAGCTTTGTTTCTGAAGCATGTGGTGCTAGTAGGGAACAGTGCTTGTCTCTGACAGTAAATGCTCTTCCTGTTGAACAAAATACAGTGGGGAGGTTCTGGTGAGATGGTGTGCTGCTGATAGTCATCTTAGGGCTGCTTTACTTCTGTATGCTCTTCAGGTTGCCTAACATGCAAGGAAGTCAGGGGGTACTCTCCACATAAACATTCAAGTCTCTTCAAAAATCAGATATTCGAGATTTCTCAACTGAAGATATAAGACTGGAAAGCAAAAGGACAAGGAAAATGTTCTGATAAGACAAAGACAATTTGCAATATCTTCCTGCCTTTGGGGTCAAACTGTGTTGTCAATGTCCTTAAGGGTCAATGTCTGCCCTTAATTTGTATTAGAGGCTTATTTAGAGACGTTCTCATCTCAGTTTCTGAACAGCCATCAGCCTGTCAGACATTAGGATGATTGCATGTTTCACTCATCAGACTGTCACAGGATCCATGTGCCCATGCTCAGGGGGCCTACAGACATCAAGAGAAGAAACTTAAGAAAGAATTAAACATTGAAAAATGAAACTAGCATGTATTTAACTGTAAGTGAAAGCTTTTAGGGATGTACTTCACAAAATGGTTCATATGTGATTATTATTGCATATGACAAAAAAAAAACAAAATGCAAAGCAAACAAAAACCCTAACAAACAAAAATTAAAAAGCAAACAAACAACCAAACCCTGTAAATTTTTCTAAAAGGCAGATGAAGCTGTGCAAGACTCCAGGGGAGCCATTATTTAATTTCATTGCCTACCAGTGGGTCTGAGGAGACTGGTTCAGATGGAGATATCTGTACTGTGATCACACATACAATTAACTGAGACTGCTCATCCAAGGCTTACTCTCAAATTATGCATTTTTTAAGAACAGATCCTGGGGTTATATTTTGGACTTTTGATTTTTAGACTTTTCAGCCCCTTGAACTTAAAAGGCAAAATATAAATCAGCTCCTTCCCACAAAACCAGTGGATGTTTCAGGAACATGGTGCTTTGACTTATTCCTCTGGTCCAACCACAGAAAGTGAGCCAAGAGAGAGTTTTCTGCTTTTTTATGTTGTGACCCTCCAACAACTGTGTGCTAATGTGGAAAGAAACGGCTATGGATTTTATTTTTAGAGCTTTTCTTCTCATAATCCATCAACATTTGGTCATAATTCTCACACACAATCATATGTTGTTTGTATCACACACACACATACACACACACAGAGTCTTTTCCAGAAAGGAAGGAAATTGAAATTCTAGCCTATTTAGAATTAAACTGAGTGTGTCTTCAAGTTCTACAAATCAAAACTGTGGCAGCTTGCAACTATTGTCACATTTAATGAGTTAATATCTGTACAGAGTTTTGAGCATCTCAGCTATTGTATAAATTGTGTGTATTATAATGAATTCATTTGATTTCATGAAAAGCTGTACATTTCACAGTATCTAGTTTTGATGCATCTCTAAGGACTTATCTGAGTTTAAAAGTTTTCCAAAGAAAGTGATCCTAAAAAACTCTCTCAGCATGGATGATATTTATCCTAGAAAATAAAACAAGAAGAGAAAGCCAGCACAAGTCAACAGTTCTGCTACTTTGCAGAAACAGCTAACAGGACTGCTCTGAGCTCTACTGATAAAAGTATTTTCTTGCCATTACTCAGGCAATATATATGCAATTTTCTTGAATACATAATTGTAAGAAATGTATTATAATTACCAGCATGGATATAGCTAAATATTTCAAATATATTCATTTCCAGTAGGTGAGTGAGTGCCCCAAACAAACTTCCATAACCTGTAGCAAGCCAGGAGCTTCAGATTACAGGGGGATGTCTGGACTGATCAGTGCTCTCTTGCATGTAAGGAAAAAGGTTTGATAAAGAGAAAAAATATCTTTGTGCTGGACATTCCCCACGTCCTGGGATTCCTGCACTACCATTCCATAATGGGGTACCCAAATTCTAAATACCAACCAAAAATGTATGCTCAAATTACTTTTACATCCATTTTTAAAGCAACCTTTCATTTTCTCCTGATCTCTGTAAATAAATAAAAAAATGAATAAAATGTTAATGGTCCTTGCTAATCTGATGGTATATTCCAGCCTTTGATCTCCATGAAGTAAGGATGATCAGAAAAGCATATAATGCATGTCAAAGTCTGACACTGATCGTGTTTGCACTGGTTCCTTCATTTACAAGATTATGTTCATGTGGCAACCTTGATGGAGCAGCATTAAATAAGATAAGCTACTGGAGCCTCTTGGAATGACATGATAGTACTTTTTTTGTGAAGATGTGACTCAGAATATAAAAAAGTAAAAACCCCACTGAAACTCCTTCTGAAAATGTGGTCTGGGGTTATTTATTTCCAAGTTAAGGCTAAGGATGGAGGAAAAGATATGGAAAGATCTTTTTAATTTTCCAGTCTTGGAAGGTAGTTTGCTAAATATTCTTCAGGGTCTGTGCATTCACTTTGCATCTCCTCAGTGAGCTACAGGAATCTATTTCTAAAGAAGAGCTTAAGCTCTAAGAAGAGGTCTCAGGCCCAGCTCTCTCTGATATTTCAGAGACAGGATAGTCCCATGCTTCAAGAATGCCATCTCAATCCACTCTGTCCCAAGAGCAGGGCAGCACAAGCAAGGAACACAGATCCCAGGTTTTCCTTTCCATTCTTTCTTACTCCAGAAGAAATAACAAAGTTGAACAGAGGGGCCAGGACCTTCACTGACTCCAAGAGCTCTACAACTTTAAAATTGAGAACCAGAACAAGATGAATTTTCTCAAAGGTGAAATGAGGCTGTGGGGCTGTTTTAGCAGAAAGGAAGCTGCCACAGACCCTTCTGCCTAATCTATGTCTCTGTCTGTATCTGACAGGACCTACAGCTCCAGACTTCTCCAGCCCATGGGAGACTAATATTCCTTCCTCCTCCTTTCCCAGAGCAAAACCAATGGAATATACCTGTATCATTAGGACCTTCTATTTCCAGAGAGGAAATCTGCAAAGACAAATATTTTTTTTTACTGAAGCTTTGCTGCCATGTCCTAGTTTATTCTGTGATGCTCCAAGTTTAACTCATACTAGGGACACAGTAACCACAGATCCAAATAAATCTCTCTCCTACTTGGCTTTTTCTCAGCACTTGGAAAATCAGGTGGTTCTTCCTGTATTTTGACCCTTTGAAGTCACAATTCAGTCCATTGCTTTAACACCAAGAGAGAGACACAGCTAAGAGATGTCTCACATCCACAGTTACAGCAACATTTCCTCCACTGCAATGATTCTTTCAAAAGGACAAAGGTTGCTATTGCTCAGAATTTAATTATTTTAAGTCCTGCACCAAGACTGCATCAATGAACTATACTAGAAACTGAGGATGACTGGAAACCATCCTATCTTCTCCAGTTTCACACTCTCTTTCTCTAATTATAATTCTCTAATACAAATTGAGAATCATATGGATATTTTTCACTTAAAAAAAATAGTATTCCTCTTCCTTCTTCCTTCAAATCACTCTCAAAATAAGACAATAATGCATAAAGGAAGTAGGAGGCTGAAAAAGACAGCACAGAAACAATGAGTCACATTGTTCACTAGGATACCAATAGATACACAGCTATTACTGGAAAAAACATAACAGAAAACCCTAATCAAAGCAGAAATACAGCTATTGCTGGGGTGGAGTGAAGCAGAAAAGTACATGTAAAGAGCAGCAGGAAAGAAGACATATCACTGAAACTCAAGGTGAAAGAGAAATTAGGTTCTGCTGCTACCCCAAATGGCAAAGTCGAGTTTGGGAAGGAGACAGTGGAGAGACATTATCATAGTTGGAGGTAGGCAGGGGTGGGTGCAGTAATATCCTTCTGTCAGGTAAACACCATTCCCTGCAGACACCTCCAGTTCTGCAGGCTAATATCTTAGTTCAGCAATCAGCTTGGGAGAAGAGAAATGACCCCTGAATCACTGGATTTTCCCTTCAGTTCCTCCATTACAAGGAACATTCTGACTTGAGTCTTTCTGACTCAAATGTGTGAAAAGGGGTGAGAACACAGCATGAGCAATTAGAGCTACAGAACCTAAACTTTTATGGTCTGCATCTTTGCTATAGCAAAGATAAGATTTAAAGGCTCCGAGAGTAACTTAGCCTTTTTGTTGAGGAAGAAAACAATTTTCTCACTTGACATAATTCTTCACACAAGGCCAATCTAAATACATAATTTTATTACCAGACCACCTATGGTTCTGAAGGAAACAGAAAGCTTCCTTATCTGGACACGATCAATATCTCCCAGTTACACGAAACACAAAAAACCAACAAACCAAGAAATTCTCAGAATAATCTCATGCATTTTCCACCATCTGCTGCATTTATTTACCCCTGCTATTCTCTCCACGATGCACAGGTCCCTAATGCAGTCACAGGAGATACAAATTGGAGATTACTCTTTGACCCTGTAGGCTTCAATAGATAGAATCACATGTGATCTGAAAATGAAATCCCCGAGGTTTTTGTGCATGAGAATGAGAGTGAAAATTCCAGGTCTATAAGGCCATAATCCTCTTGCACAACTGTGTCACTTCAGCTGAAACAATATTAATACTGACATTTGACAATGGATGCATTGCTGGGAGGGGAAATGGGACACAAGTAAAAATCAAGGAAATCTACTAATCAAAGCACTAATCCTGTAGCACTAGGATTCATTCTGTTGTAAGCTCTGTATATTCTGTTTTGCTTTTCATGCTGCTGAAATATTTTAGAGTTTTTTTCTTGCAACACTTACATGTAAAGGAATTTCAAATACCATTACATAATTTAAACCTAATCAAACATATTCTGTGCTGTAAATCCACCCAAACATTCTCCTTGGGCAACATTAAGCAACAATCAAAGTTATTTGTTTTTGACTTGCTGGACACAGTTCTTGAAGGAATGTTGTTTCTCCTGAAGAGGTACTTTCACATGGAAAGAACTGTTTGTGGCATCAACCAGGGGGGTTCACCTAAGGGCAGATTTTGCCTGTGGCTCTCAGTGGTCTGTATGGGAGTCTCAGCTTCACTGGAGTGTGAGCACAACAAAAGTTTCTTGGCTGTGCTATATGGATCATTTGTAAAGCCCAGTAACAGAGAAAAAGGAAAAATAGCTGAAGTAACCAGTCTTGGTAGTGGAGCTAGATGATAAAAAAATGCAAAGTATCTTCTGCTGTTACTTCAATCATTATTGTGATCAAAAAGAAAGCTCAGAGGGAAGAGATCCACAAAGTGGGCTGAAAAATTTGAGCAAGGCATAGTGCCTTCATCAATCTTCATCTTTCTCTGGCTGTTACTTACACCTCTGACAAGATCTGGGTTGATCTTTCCACTTCTTCCTCATCATATACAATTTAGTGGCACCTAGGTGAGAAAAAAACCCTAGGTCAGAAGCTCATGTAACCCGGCCAGCAACATACAGGGCTGGAGTCAGGGAGTAAGGATCTTAGCATGCTGAGGGCAATGCACCTGCAGCTTCTCTCACAGATTCAGCCCTGTGGAAAGGGTCTGGGAACGTGAAAGGTGAAATGATATGAAGACCAGACAGATCCAGCCAACTCATTAGGCAATGCTCCATGTGCCCTCTTTTTTTAATAAAGCCCCCTCCCCCCTTAATTTTCCACATTAAAATTGAATTAACACATCACATGAGCACATTCTCTAAAGTTCTGACATTAGTATGCATTTTAATAGCTAATTAAAAACTTTCACCTCTTATAATTGCCAATAAATTCCATACAGGACCTTCTTCTTGAGCTCCAAGCCAAGACAGAAGAGAAAAGAAGGAAATGAAAATATGCCATCATTGCAACTCTAGGCAAGAGGCAGCAGCAGCACAGAATTTCATGTTACCTTTTACTAAGGACTCACAGTGGGAATCTGACACTAATTTCATCCTAGAAGTCTTTCAGAGTCTTTCTGAAACAGCCTTTCTGTTTTGGATTTGTGCATGTCAAACTCATTCACACAAACTTTTTATTTGATTATTTTCAGATGTATAAAAGCTGAAATTCAGATTTTCTCATTCTTCACAGCTCCCTTTGTCCTTAACTGCACTGCAACCAGACAGGGAATTCAGAATAAGATTAGGGGGAAAAAAATTTAAAAGAGCTATTTATGCTTTCTCTCTATTTATATAGCATTCTGACAGATTTTATGATGTCATTGTGTGATAGTGACAGTTACTCATATTCCAAGAAGATCAGAATATCTATATAGGTCTATCTGCATCAGCCTTCTGAAATGTCCTCTGGAAATTCTGTATGCACACATTTCAAATCCCAAGAGAGTGGAGCAAAAAATATTATGTTTCCAGAGTTTACAATGAGAGTTTTCTTGGACTTTTATCATTAAGGCTCTCTAGTTATGGTAAAGCCTATTTTCCTCATGCAAAGGAACATTGAGCAAATATAACACCAAAGGTTTTACAGATGAATTCCTATGGTTTTATAGAACTGTTGCAGTTGGATTGTCTGTGTACTCACATCTTAAAACGAATTTTCTCTGTCCTTTGTTGCTGTTTGTACTATTTAATAGGTAAAAAAATCAATCTTTTTAAGATGTTATCCTCTTCTCTCATCATCTGATCAAAGCAGGAAGGTAAGCATGGACACAAGCATGCTGTGCTAACAAGTCCAGTTTCTTTAGCTGGAAAGGAGCTGATGCTGCACCAAAGCCTGTAAAAAAGGTACTGATATGCTCTGGAGTTCTCACATGTGAACCTTGTCCCTGCATACATCAGGCTTGGATCTGCTGCACTGAACTGACTTTTAATATTTTTTTTTTCTGGAAGCCAATGGATTCAAGGCCAACATCTACAGCAATGGCAGATTTCATAAAAATCAGGGTTCTACACACTCATACAGAGAGGGCATAGGACAAAACTCATAGTGAGGGAAAAGCACATAGAACACTGCTCCTTGGATGGCAAAAGGCATCACTGAGCTGACACCACCTGGTTTTACATCAGGCTCAGACCCCATGCTTCAGGTGGGAAAGAGAAGGCTTCCCTGCCTCTCCCTTAGATTTAGATAAATATTCCTTTCAAGAGTGATTAAATAGAAAAACGAGATTGTTTTAGAATGTGCTCATACCTTACATTGCAGAGAAAATTTAGCAGGATAGGATATCGCTGAGGAGGAAAAGAGAGATACTTTGGGCAAGAGTTTGGAGAGAGATCCTTAAGTCCTGGTTTGGATACTTTATTACTCTATGGACTCAGTGTTGAGCTTTCTGCACCTCCTTCTGATGCCGAACAGGTAAAAGATCAAAGAAGGCATCAGACCTCTCCATGAATTGCAGAACTCTGCTCTTTTTGCCCTACTTCCAAACCAACAAGATTAAAGCTACCATACTGATGAAGGTGCTGGAAATTACACCTGTACTACAAAATTCAGAACCACGTGCCTTGTCATGCTCCTCTTGGGGCTTGTCACCAGAAATTAAAAAAAAAACAAAAAAAACCACAAACCAAACCACACCAAAAAAAAAAACAAAACAAAAAAAAAAAAAAAAAAACACACCCCCCCCAAAAAAAAACCCCCAGACCAACAAAAGAAAATTATTTGGGAGAGAGATCTTTCAAAACTCATTTATTCAAGGGTGTTTTTATGATCTATCTAGAAAATTCAACAGTGCCCCACCCACAGGGTGCCAGTGCAGAATTCCTGGGGAACTGCTCTCTCCCTACGGGGAAGAGTTTTTTCCATTTCACGAAGGTCATGAAGGACTTAAATACAGCTAAACATAAACAAAAAAGGCAAATTCCCTCTCCTGGTATCTGCTGCATCTCCACGAGGGGTCTCTGCAGACGCAGCTACAGCAGCAGGTGCTGCACCGTGAGAGGCTGGCGGTGAGAGCGGTGGGTGATGCTGGGGGTGATGGGGTGGGGGTGATATGATAGCGGTGATAAGATGGGGGGTGCTGTGATAGGGGGTGATGAAATGAGGGTGATGTGATGGGGTGGTAAGATGAGGGGTGATGGGATGGGGGTGACGTGATGGGGTGATAAGATGAGGGGTGATGGCATGGGGATGATACAAAGGGGGGTGATGTGATGAGTAGCTTCACAGCTACACCAGGTTTGATGGAGAAAAGCTAAGGAAGAGACCAGGAGCATACACACTGTGCCCTCTCAGACACTACCCCAGCCCCAGAGGCCAGCAACAACTGCAGCTCTGGGCATTCACTCGAAAGCAACTGTGCACAGGTGTGACAGATAAAGCTTTTTCTACCCTTTCCTTCACTGAGTTCATTTTCAATGTAGACAGAGTGAAGGTAGGAATGTCCAAGGCTTTTTAGTGTCCTTGAATAGCCCCTGTTCCTTTATTAATACTTCCTCCCATCAGCAGTTTGTCAGTGCAGGACACTAGGCTGCTTTTTTGGATGAGACAGGCTAACTTGATCACTATCTTGAAGGATGCTTTACTTTTTCTTCCATTCTTCACTTCTAAAAATTAGCACTGCAGGCATTGTGATCACACTCTTCATGAAAATTAGTCATTTTCTGTAACATAATTTTGAAAAATTTAGAAAATAAAGTCAGGAGACACTTCAGGATTATTACCTCACCCAACCAGCTTCAGGAAGCAACTATGTGGTTTTTATAATTATCAACATAGGCAGTTCAATATTTATAATGATTGTGATTTCTAGCCCTCCCAGGGAACTGTTTTCCATCTTTCCCAATAGAAGAAGGTCTCCTGGTTTCTCACCTGTGGCTATTGCAATACTTTTTAAACCCATGTGTCCTGGCACACTTGACCATTTACATAGAATGAATCTCAGCCCTTTCTTTCTTCCCCACTCATCCAAGGACATGCCATGCTCTTCCCTGCCAAGCACTCAACTGCTCTCACACCAAAAGGACTCCATTTGAATCAAAGCCCAGGCTACCCTATTTCCCTTGACTTGCTGGGATGGACAGCTTCTTAGTTTAAAATGTGAGGTGTTTTCTCTATATGTGCAATATTTGTATTTTGAATTTATCCATTTTAATAAAAGACGTGAGGCTTCAGTATGAAGCTGGCATATAAGCACTTTAGGCACTTAGACCTCTCTTGTCTGTCTAAATTTTCTAATTAATTTCAACTTATCTCATACCTTGAAAAACTACACTGAAACATGTAAATCAGAAAGGCTTTCTCCACTGCTTTTCTTTAAACATTACTGTGTTTAGAGAAAAATTGGACTCTTTCTCCTCAGCTGAATCAGAAAATCAGATCTCTATACACTGAGAGAAGCAAAAAATATCTGTCCTGGATTCAAATATTCCCAAATGATGTTTAATCCCAGGCCTCAAACACAGCTGCTTTCTGTGATACAGAATGTTCTTTAGTGTATATAAGCTGTCCTGAGTGTGGAAGGAAAGGCTCAGAGTTTAATGCTCTTATTTTCATGTTCATAATTTGATACAGAAAGCTGATCAGATAGAGGTGAAAGGTTATTTGACACTTCCTTAGCCTGATCAATATCACAAGGCTTCTTATCTCTTTAAGTAGAGCCTCTGGTCTGGAAAAAGATCTTAAGGTGCAAGATTCATCCCACCTGCTCAACTAAAGTAAAAGGCATCCCAAATCCTGGCAGCTCTGAACATAAATGTTTAAGGTCTGAAACAGGTTCTGGTTCAGCAACCTGCAGTTTCCTTAGTGTCCAGCAAGAGCAGGCACCCAGAGCCTCACAGGCAGAGAGAAAGAGAAAAATAAAGAAGTGAAAAAGAATCCCAAACAAAAAACCCACAAAAAAGTAATTGAACAAGCACTTTCCTGCTTCACTGAATTTCTATCCCGTGAAGCATTAACCATTTATAATGCATAGAGCCTTCTCCCTGAAGGCTACCGGAGCCTTTTGCAAGCATTTTATGCGAGACTCAGATGTAGCAGTGCTGAATTCCATGTTTACAAAGCTTGACAACAATTTATTTCGGATTTTACACTAAACTCTGTGTGTGTGTGAGTATGAGGAGTTTGAGGTACATATTTTCCCATGCTGCCTTCTAATGGCTTTTTCTTACAGAGCAGGTGAGGCACTGTATTCATATCTGCAGTGAAAATGTCTCATCTCAAACACTGTGGACTTTCACACCAGGGAAGGCATAGATCCCCAGCCTCTTTATTCAAATATGTCATTATAGGTGTTATTTCTTGGCTTTTGTAAGCAAAAAACAGACAAAAACCAACTGGTGGAGCCAGGAGATGTAGCTCTAAAAATTTCCCAGAGAAGAAATAAAAGCAGACATGCAGATGTATCCCTGGTATCTTTTTCCATCAAAATTTCTCTGTTCCTTAGGCACATCATAATCGCTTGCATCCTTTGGATTTGTCTGCTGTGGCTCATACCAACACTGCTCCAGCAAAATGCATGAGTGAGCAGGAGCCACCTTTCTCAGGAGACTTAAGGCAGCTGCACGGATTCATTAAACTGCAGTTCCCTAGTGCAAGGAGGAGAAGCAGGGACACTGTCACCAGGAGAAATCTGGCATGTGATGGGCATCTCACAGCCCCACTGAAGATCTGGAGTGAAATGAAGAATGGTCAAGCTGACCTAGAGCAGCAAACAACTACCCAAGGTAACTTGCATTATTCATAATCTTAACTGCCAAGGATAACAGCATGCTTAACAACTCAATTTAAAAGCACATTTTTGGAAACTTACAGCCGCTTTGGAGTGATGGATCCATATTAGATCCCTCTGGGGCCTCATGGAAAGAGCTGTTTTCTGGTTAATTTCCATCCTTTAAAGAAGGTCAAAGAAGATTTGTAGACAATAACATCAAAAAGAAAGTACGTGAACCCATTCAAAACACAGATCCACAGATTCAGTGAGACAGGCGTTGAAATATTTTCCTGGTCCCAAGTATGCCTCACTAGGAATCTGGAGCTCTTCCAGTTTGCAGGTGAGCAAATGCCTCTGAACTAGTCCACATGGATTTTAGTTCTATCTAGATAATCCAAGGGGATGAGAATTAGTGGTGACAGATGCTAATTATGGTACTTGGACACAGAAATCTTAATTGAAATAAATCAATGTCAGCAATGATGGTAGGAAGAAAGAACTGATTGAAGAGATTTAAAATGGAAAAGAAGAGACTGAATTACCCTTTTAAAGTTTCCAGAGAGTCTGGGACAGGTTCAGAGCAGAATGTTTTTTCACAAGGGGAAAAAACAAAAACAAGGCAAAGCAAAACAAAAAGCAAAGCAAAACACAACTCCCCCCAAAGCTGTCACCACCACATGCAACTACTCCACTTTATGTCACTCAGAATTCTTGCCACAAGCATTTTGCAGATTCAAGACTGGGATGGATTGCAGTTGCTTTGACTATCTGGCTCAAAAATTCAAGATATATCTGAAACACGAGAGAACTGGAACAGAGAAGACAAAGACTAATTAAGAATATGGGCTATGTTGCAGCTCTCTTCTCCCTAAACCATGTGATCTCTGGACAGATGACCATCTGAGCTTTCCTGGGTCTCTAATGTTCCAGGAATTAGGTATAATTCAGAAAGAAATTCTCCTCAATGCTTGCTTTCTTTTTTTCATCTGCAATGAGCCCAGTAGAACTCATAAAAATATTTCTTACTCAGCTACCTCTCATTAAAAATGAAAACTAGTCATAAGAACTGCGTAATCTTAATTTCTTCCCAAACTCCTAAAAACATTGGTGAAAAAGTTCTGGTACAGACTACAGGCTGGTAGAATACTTTCACAAGTTTCATTCTTGTTTCTGCTGCACCAAATGAGGAACAGTTTAGTTTCCAGTATTGTGTTTGTGAGCTTTGTCAGTCCCTACACAGGCACAGTCTCTGGGATGTGCATAAGGATTTACAGTGGCTTCATGGGGACAGCAGTGGCACAAATTAAGTAGACACCAACATCTGCTGTTGCCATGGAAGGGTTGGAGCTGGAGACCAGAGTGATTCAGGTACCAGAAGCCAATCATCAGCTCTCCATCCTCCCTCCTGATAACTCCTTTATCCTTCAGAACTGGAAATGGCCAAATCAAATTGGGAAAGATCAGCTGGCAACTCAGAATCTGTCTTTCCTGCTTAGACTCCACTTAATCCCAGTCCATGGTTTGCCTTGTTTTATTTCTTGTCCTACTCGTTTTCCCTCCCTTCTCATCTGCCTCTCTCTGCAGCAGTACTGCATGTTACTGACTCTGACAGATGTTTTTATTGTCATTCATCCTCCTTGTTTATTGACACATGGCTAGACAGCTATTAGAAATTAATTAGAGGATTAATTACGCCAAAGTCTGCTCCTGCACACAGCAATAAAGGCTATTGCCAGAGCTGGGTTTCAGGTTTCATGCCATTTCTCGGATCAGCCATGTGAAGCAGAGCATTTCTCTGTTTAGCAGGGATGGCAGCGAGGCCTGATCACTGCTGAGGGTCAGACTTGTAGGCTGCCCCCAGGGCAGGCATCGATGAACTTCACCACCAGACTCCTCAGGCTGGGTTTCCCCTTCCAATTATCGTTAATGGGGCTGATATGCAGAGTGTGACCAGGTCAGCTGCCCGTGGAGGACAGAGACCTTTCCCAGCCTTGCCTCCCTGCTCATTTTGTGTTTGCATTTTTCATTATTTTTACCTTAAGAAATAGTTCAAACCCAAAAGTAAGAGCTAAAATCACCTAACATTCAGGAGGTCCATTTAGGAAGCAAATCCAGAACTCATCGTTACTGGTTTGGAAAGTAAAAAAAACTGCTCTAGGAAACCACAAAACTGAACTTTTTTCCACTTTTCTTATCTTCTTCTACAGCACTGAATGCTCTTTTAGTGCAAGAAGAATGTTTCTCCCATTAAACTCTCATCAGCTGGCATATATTTTTAAAAAAAAACATGAGTTATCAATATGCTAGCAGCTAGATTAAGGTTTTATTTTGCGTGACCCAAATTTGGCCATGAATGTTTTTCCCATATATATCTGCATAATTTTCCTGCACAAAAATATCTCAGTTATCTCTCAGTTTTAATACCACTTCTTGGAAATACAGAGGTCAACAATTAATAAGCTCATTAAAACTTACAAGCTGCTTTGATTAATATTCCTTGTCTAGTTCCTTGAGAAATGTACTGTATCTCCCAGGCTAATGAAGACAAGGCAGAGTTATTTAGGTGTTTGTTAACAAAGCTGATTTGCATATAATTAACTGAAAAGGACTCTGTATTTACAAGGGAAACTCTGTGAATCTCTTTTGCTAGGGTGTTTTATGTAAACAGACTAAGTCCATGCCAAATTAACAAAGCAAGTTATGTTCTTAAAAAACTAAATTAACTCAAAGGGACACAGTTTTGGGGGTTATAACTGATAAAAAGTAAAGCACATATTAGAAAACAAACTGCATTCTTTCAAATGCTGTTTACTCTGTCATGTGGGATTTTTTCTTGTATGCTATCATTCTTTTAATTAGTTAGATTGGTTTTTAGACATTTAAATGAACAAAGACTCTCATATTGGATTGCTCTTTCCTATGACCTACTTATGGAAAAAATTAGTACCATTTCAGAAAAGCCATGCTTTTGCACAGATGTCTTCTATAAGATTGCTTATTCTACACCTGTCGTATGCCCTGAAGCTCTGAATATGAAACATTATACAAAATAACTAGCACTTGCAGCCTGCAGGGTGACCAGACCTTCACTTAAAATATATTTCAATTCAGACAAAAACAAAGGCATGGGCCTTTAGTCATTCACTTCCCATTTTGTCATCATGATTTCTTCACAAAATCAGGGTTGTCAGGTGTGGGGAGAGGCTGCCTAGGGACATGGTTGGGTCACCACACCTGGGACTGCTTGGACTTTGTGCAGATGTGCAACTTAGGGACATGGTTTGTAAGTAGAGTTGACACTGCTGGGTTGGTGGTGGGGTTGGATGATCTTGGATGTCTTTTCCAACTAAACATTTCTGTGATTCAGAGGAACGCTTGAGGGAGCAAAATCACCCTAAATTAACAGCTACCCATCCAGTGAGATCTTAGGAATCCGGATCATGAGGGAATGTGCAATAGCAAAAGGAAGCTGAAGGTACATGGACCTGTAGATCAAATAGCAGAGAGGGATCCAAAAGCTCCTAGCTCATGACCTGACCATGCTACAGGATCCTGTATCTGCTTGGTCGTGTCATTTTTTCTAAGGCTAATAGGAAATAGATTTTTAAAAAAATTAAAAATTGTAACCCTAGTGAAACCTTATTTACATCAGGTTATATAAAAACTGCCTGATCTCACTGATTATGTTCAACTTCCAATCTGCCTCTTCTACAATTACTCCAATTACTCTACTATTGCTTCACCGTCCTACTTTATACCCATTTCTCCCATTTATTTATGTACAAAACATTTAATAAATGAATACTAAAGACATCTCATCATGAGCCAATTCCTGCTGGTGACAAGAAGCTTCAGGAGACTTTCCTGAAGAACTTTGTCTACACCGAGAAAAAGTCATGGAACAAGACAAGGCATTTAGGTCCTTAAATAAATAAAACTCTCTCTTAAAGCACAGACAGAAAACAGTGATCAACAGAGCTTCCACATTCCCAAACATTTCTTTGCTTTATTTGCTACCATAGCAGAAAGCAGAAGAAAAAGACCACATTAAAGAAAAGCTTGTGGACACACTGGCACTTCCAGCCATAGACTTGTTATGTGAGATGCACAAATTCTGCCTTCTGTAGGGAAAAGATAAATAGCAAACAAACAAGCAAACAGCACCCCCATATAATCAGTAATAAAAAAACAGCGCATCCAATGTTTGATCAGATAGGAAGAGAAAAAAACAACCCACAAAGCAACCACGAAGGAGCTGGAAGGGACCAAAGTGGGGAGTGGGAGCAGGGTAGAAACAGTTTAATGAGTTTGAGGGTCTTCCACTCTGCTGTTCTCATTCATTTCAGAGAGGTTTTTTCAGCTATCTCCATAGCTGAGAAACTCAACAGAGCCCTTTGCCACTGCTGACAGCCTGCTGGTGCATGACTGAGAGCTGACCTATTTGCAAAGCAAGAAGAGACCAGGAAACTGCAAAAAAGCAACAGCTGGGGAAGCTGTCATGGTCTCTGTTACTGGTCTTAATCATAGCCAATGACCCAATGCAGATTAAAAAAAAGGCAAACTCTCCAACAAAATGTCTGATTATATCCATGTGAAAACTCTCCACACCAAATTAAATCATTCCAAATAAAAAACAAATTAAAAATAGTAGCATTCGTTTTGATTTTGGAATCCACAGGAAAGTCAAAAGCTTCCTTTTGAAATAGGTCTAAATAGGCTAATAGTTTTGCTTTGAAATAGGGTGTCCTATAGAATATTTATTATTGCTTTATTTTAAGTGTATTACATCTGAAACACCGTTACTCAAGATCATTTAAATCTGTTGTGTGAGAAAGTACCCTGGTGACTTGTCCTACTGAGTCCAAAAGCTAGTGGTGTAAAATGGGCAGACCTGTATATGGATCAATCTTTAATTGCAAGAATAATTGTCAGCCACAACATGGATTATACAATAGTGCTAAGCATAAAACCACTGGAAATAACCTGAGAGACTAGAGAGTAGTATTAAAAGGTAATTCACCATTTTCTCCTGACCTAGATCATTCCTATTTTCCATCCTACAACATTTGTAAAACTTTATCACCTCATAAATATTGCTAAAAAAAGAGAAAAGAAAAACAAGGAAAAAAAAGAGGTGACACTAAAGAAAATATTTCTCCCACTGCTACTGGATAATTCAAGTCACACTCAGAAAAATGGACATACATGAGTTTTATGTCAACCTATTTTGCCATTTTGTTATTAATAGTAGGATACTTACTCTAATCACAATTGCTACTCTCCTGACAGAGTCTACAAAATACAATAAATATGAATCAAGCCATTTGCAAATATTTACTGCTGGAGAAGAATGAGTATTCCAGGAGAAAATCTGTCTGGCACTGTAATGCATAGACCACATGAGACTGATCCCAGCCTCAGCATCTCAAATCTGAGAGACCAAGACTTCTGTCACCAAGATTTTCCTAGGTAGAACTATGATAAATACCCATCCTCTAGGATTTTTCTGCATGCATAGTTTATTTAGATGTTAACTTTAACATGGCAAAATTTGTGCCACCTTAGAAAACTGCAGCAGTTAATGGAGTGCTGTAAGGACAGAGCTGTGGAAAGGGGCTCAGATGGAAAAGGATCAGGTCCCAAGAACCTCTCTAATAACCTGCTTTGCATCGACCTGAAACATCGATGCAGTGCTTACTGGTGTGGGTAGGCAGTCCACAGTAAATCTAATTAAATTGAGGAACAAAAGGAGCCTGGGGTGTGCAGAACCATGAATGGAGCCAGCCTTTCAGGCCATTCACTCTGAATGATCGTGTGCTCCCAAGGCTTTCAGGGACTTTCTCTTCAGAAACAACGAAAGAGTGAAAAAGGGACTTTTCTTCCTACTGCAAGGTGAGGGAGCTAGATAATGCACCTCATTAATTAGGGGGAAATCATCACCACCGCACACGAAGCCAAAGAAGAGGCCAGACTGACTTTTTTTTTTATTATTGTTCAGTCGCAGTGACAGAAAAATAAGTAATAAATCAGAATCAGAGTGCACTTGATGGTTTTATTTTGCAACTCATCTTGCTATTGTGACAGCCTGACACTAATTAGCACTCAATGCACAGGGGATGGATTGCTGTAGCCAATGGATCTCATTAACTGCTGTGAAATTTTCATGCCAAGCCCAAGCAAAACAAAGAACAGAGACCCCAGCAAATCGCCTGTCAGCAGCTGTAAGCATCACTGCAGAGCCATGGGTGCACAGATCAAAGGGCACAAAGAGAGTCCACATAGCCAGCTGCCTAGATTTTAATGGATTTATTGACTTGTTATCTCATGAAGGCAGAGAAACTTGCCAAAGAGAAAATCCCAGTGTCCACAGTCTCTCACCACTGTTTGAGTCAAGCCAGCCCATGGAGAGGGAAACTGAGGGCACCTCAAAGCCTGTGGCACTGCTCTTTCATGTGTCTGTGTGTTAGCAGATGTGCCCTTCCAGGGGTGACCCAGTTTGTGATCACCTTGGGGACAGGGAGGGAAAGACATTGTGGGCTCCCCGCTTTGACCAGCTGCCTATTTGTGTTAAGCTTATAAGAAATTGATTCTTTGAGACTTGTCAAGCATGTTTGGCACTGCCCAGCAACTCCATTAATAAAAATGGAAGGGCAGGAGGGAAGAAGAGTCAAGAGGGATATCAAAACAATCATTGCCACAAGCATGGAGTGACCGCCTGATCCTCCTTTAGGAAATGGGGCTCCCAGCCTGCTCTCTCTTCAGCTGTGCCCATCACCTGTCCCTGTGTGCCTTCCTCCCACAGACACTGTCAGAATCATCCTGGGCACATGGCTGAAGGCAGACGACTCCATGAACAAATCCTAAAAGTCAAATGAATCACAACGACAGCAGAAACTCCCCTGACCCTTTTTGGTCACATGAGATGCAGCAGCCACAAGGTTTCCCCCAGCAGCCTGTGTTTTACCTAAACCAGCAGAAGAGCCAACAGTTTAGGCTCCCAGGTGATCCCATGTTAATGGTGGGGTGTGACAGCCTCCATGTCTGTGTTAACTGGGAGCCCACAGGGATGGGCTTTCCTCACTTCAAATGGCATCTCTTGGGTGCAGGCACAGTGAGAGCTGTCTCACAGCCTTTCAGGTGACAAATGCACTCCATACCAGACCTCCTCTGCAGTGGCAGAGCTTTCCTAGCCCAGGAATACATGCTTGACACAGCAGCATCTCACTTATTCTATAGCTCCTCTAACAAATGTGAAAGCAGCTCTGCTAAAAACATGTTTTAGGGAGAGGCTCATGTAGAGTCTGGCAGGTCCTTTGGATTATGGCAGCTTGCAGGAGGTAAAAACTCAATTAAATAATAAAACACCAGGACTATGAGTGGATCCATTTTCTTAACACCCCTTCAAGGGATAAAGCACTTATTAGCCTAAATATTTGTGCTGAGTGCATAATTAGTCCTCGCTTTTTTAAAAAGTGACTTCTGAACTGAAAATTGAAATAAACTTTTGTCTTAACAGATGATAATTTCATGTAAAAAGTCCGTATGCAAAAAAGTCACTTTTTTACTAACTTTTTTTTTCTTGTTTTTTAATTTCAAAAAGTAATAACAGATCAGAATTGGACTTCCAAGTAGCCTCAGTGATCTAATGGCTCTTGGATTTCCTTTTTCCCAAAGATGTGAGTCAAAACGCAGCATTTAGACTCCGGCAGTAAGAAAAGGTCATAAGTACTCTTTATTTTTTGTTTTTGAGATGAAACCCAGGTATGGTTATTCATACTCCCTTTCAGAGATTGCCTGGGTTATTTTAACCAAGAAGCAAGAGAAATGTCACCTTACATTTGTGGTACAGCAGCCAAGAAGGTAGAGGTCTACTATCTACCCAAAACCTTCCAGGCTCAGCTGCAGACATCATCAAGCAGAAGATATTTCTGGTGCACAGAACTCGAATATCTTGGACCATGCTGTTTCTGGTCAGGCCTGTGTACCTAGCTTATTTATTTATGGCATATTTAATAGATGGAACATCAATATTTGATGACGAGCTATGAATGATTAAAAATCAAGAAAATCAAGAACATGAAATACAAACATCTACTTTTAAGTGACGATGGGGTTGTGATATCCATAAATAAATAATCTGGTGGCCAGTTCCAGCTTTCTGAGATTGAATTAAATGAACAGGCACTTCAGTGGATTTACAGCATGTTTACAGCCATGTGTGTGGGAGCAGAATCTGACCAAGGGATTTCAAAGTTGAGTCTAATGAAGTTATCCCAGAGTAGTGTGTGAATTTTTAGCTCCTTAGAAAATGTATTATTTAAATAAATATATATAAAATCTTTGGTTAGAAAGGGACAAGCAAATTAAATTTAGATAGATGTAGCTCTACTTTTGCTTTTTGGCTTCTTTATGATAAAAAACAAAGGCCTAGTTTTACCTCAAAGAAATTTGCTCTAGAAAAAACTAAACAAAAAAAGCTTTTAAAATGTGTGAAACAATGTATCTGAAAATAATTTTCTGCAGCTGAAAGGTTCTTCACACTTTGTGCTCTCATAATTTAATTGACAGGTAATATTCATTAGACTTGCTGTTGTTGTTTAGGTGTTTGTTAAACAAAAACTGCTAGTTAGCCAGTAGGAAACACCATTTTTCTTTGCAGCAGTGAGCTGAGATAAACACCACAATGGGTAAGTGTCGTTCTTGTATAATAAGACTTTATTCCCTAGAATGACAGAAGACAAAACATGGGGGTAACTCTAATAGTAGAGTTTCACAGATATGGTCTTATTCATGGAGAAATAAAATAATTAAGTCTGGTAGAGCAACAACTGAATATACTTCTCATACATCCTCTGGCAAAGAGAAAATTCCTTTGTTCCATCACAGTTGGAAGAGTATGAAACTCTGCAAAATCCCACCTTCTTTTCTTTGTGGATAACAGAAAACCAAGGAGGTAAAAGTGTGAGAACACAGAGACAGGAGACAGAGAACTACGTTTTAGGGCCATTGAAGTAAAAACTTCAATAAACCAGGATATTTATGCCAAAAGCACCAAACTACTAGTGACAACTCAACACAGACTGCTGCCACCTCTAATGGAAGGTACCTCGAGCCAAAATTCAGATTTTGCCTGATGCGTTTTGAATTACCATAATCATATTAACAAATTGAGTATGTATTTTCTGAAGCCCAAATTAACTTTTTCCAAATGTTTTTGTGTGTGCTTATGTATGTTTATTGTTTAGGAAACAAAAACAATATATTAGCACAAGTAGGTACATGCATATGTGTAGACAGTGAGTTTAACAATTGTCATTTCTCTGTTCCTCAACACTAAGCAAATGCCATCTCTTTCTTGCTTTGTTGTTCTTTATTGCTGCTTTGTGAATATATTTCTTAACACTACCTTTCTCATCTCTGACTTTTCCAGACACTGCAAGTCATTCAAGAACTATTTGTTTCTGCAGTGAATTTACCTCCTTCCCTCACATTCTGTGTGGATATATGCCAGTAGGACATTGTAGTTGTCCTGGTTTTACCAATTTGATAGTTGTATGTGCAGATCTCCAGCACCATTATAAAGCTGTATGGATTGTTGTTTCCCAGCAGATAACACAGGGATGTGGATAAGTTAAGAGCAATGACTGAGAACTGACAATGAACTCATGGGTCAGCCCATCACTGCCAAAGTCTTTCCAACACATCTATGAACATCAGTATCATGACAAAGTGTCTTTTGCCTCCATAACTGAAATATCAGTCCTTAAATGAAAGGACACGGAGCTTGCTTGTCCAGCAGCATCTCTTTCATCCTATCTAGAGCTTGTACGTTCCCAAGAGATAGACATCTACAGCACCATTATTCATGTGCAGCATCACCCCAGGGAGGGATGGGGACTGCACATGACAGGTCCAGCACGTAACCTGACATGAAGATGTCCCCTGACACATAGAGATTTCTATTAAAGACATGAATCCACTGAAGAATCCTGCTGGCAATATTGCAGTAGTGACAGCAATTAACCAGAATCCATCTGACACAGGGCTATCTTAAAGAACTGCAATTTTAATTAAAAGCTGCATCCTGTCACAGGTTTGCACAGTAGTCTCCTGTCTGGTTCCTCTCTGTGGTAGTTGCAAATTACATCTACCCCTTCCCTCCATTTTAATTACATGTTGTTAACCTGACATAATTAACTCCCCTTAATTTTTGGGGGTTTTTTTAAACTTTCGTTAAAGAAACAGGACTCAAGTGCTATTTAGTATTTGCCAGATTCGCTGGTGGTTAAATACAATAATGCTTGTCATTAGACTTCTCAGGGTTAACCTGATTAATTAATTTATCTCCTTTGGAAAATTTCCCTGAAAATGCTGACAAAAGATCAAAGGACAGCAGAGAGGTTCTCTGCTCACCAGGCACAAGTGTGCTGTCAGTGTGTCAAAAGCAGCTGGTGGTGGTTCCACCTAAGCCCCAGCAGTGGCTGGATCAGTGGCCTGTTCTGGGGGTGCTGGCTCCCTGGCACTGCTGAGCTGCTGTGAATTTCACAGCTTCATTGACAGCAAAGTTGGGGAGCTGAAGATGTGCAGCAGCAGATTTTACCTCTCTTTGTTCACCCTCTTTTTCCCATGTCCAGATGGGTAGGTTTGCTGATGTTTTTGCTGAACCTGACCTCTCTACTAAAAGACATTTTACTCTGGAGGGGAACATTTCCTCCTGCTAATGTTCAGAACAGATACAGCCTATCCTTTACCAAACAAAACCGGTTTTTTGTCTGATAAATTCAGTGCAGTATTTTGGGACAGACCCTTCAGCTAGAAGGAGGAAAGGATCCATGCAGCCTTGTTCTCTAGACTCTGACCCTGGCTGGAAACCTGGAGAAGAGCAAATGAGCAAGTACACAGAGTGCTTTCCCAAAATAATCTCCAGCCTCCAAACAATTGGAGGGCTGGAGCCTTTTTGAGCCAGACACAGTCTCTATGTATTTAATAACAATCACTGTACATATTTTTCATAACTTTTCACAGCACAGCATGGAGCTGTGCAGTCCTCTGTCTTCTATTCCTTTAACCAGGAATGGGGGAACACCTCCCAAAGCCTCATTGCCCTTAAGGATGCTGGGCAGACAGAAGGGCTGTCAGCAATGTTTCCACTCTTTTTTGCTATGCTGTAAATCTGAGACTTTAATGTCTCAAATTCAAATATTACCCCATTTTGGTATTGCTGAACTTAAAGCAATATATGTATTTTGGAAGGCAGGTTAGGAAATGAGATTCAAGTGAAAGGGGAGGAAGGGACTGAAACTGCTCCAGAAAGTCATACAAGGAATTGAAACTTTAAACATTCAAACATCAGGGAGTGTGGCAAGTTTGATGTTGGCTCAATGAGGAGCCTCTCCTTCTAACAGGGTCCCTAGGGATTGGTCCCTCTGTTTCAGGCTTTCACAAAGACTTGGGTGGTCGGCCCAAGCATGATCCTACCTGCAGCCGTGGCCAAGAGCAGCTGTTGTGAGCTCTCATTTGATTTCCATGAGGACAGTCAGCCCCAGCTAGGCTGACAACCTGTTTAAGAACCTCTGAGGGCTTGGCTCTGTGAAACACCACCCAGGCTCTTCTTTAGGATGCCCGTGAAATAGGACCTGTGAATGAGGTACTTTTCTAATGCAAACTTCTCCCTTTAATTTCAGTCTCATTTTCCTAAAGCTTCTCTGATGCTGCCTGGCATCCTGCCAAACACTCATTCCTTTGCCTCTTTGTCACACATCAGTGGGACTAATGTTGGTTTTGTTTGGTTTCATTTGTTTTTTTAAAGAGGTTAATTCTAAGGTTAGGTTCATACAGTCATTTGTCCACAAGGAAGCAAATTTATTTATTTATATCCTTAAAAATCTCTGTTGTTTTTTATTCCCCCTCTTTTACTTCCAGATTTTTTCCTCTATGGACTTGTGTAAATCAGTCTCCAGGGCCAGGAATACCTTCTTTGGCTGGCTTGATTTGATCAATCTATTTTAGAGCTCAGAACCCCATCATTGTAAAGCAATATTTTCTGCAGCAAGTTAATAGGAAAATGGAAATCACTAGTAATAAGAGAGAGGAGTTGTTTTTTTTTTTATTATTATTTTTGAAACAGCCCTTTGCCTGCATAAAAGACCCTGGGCTGAATTATTCTTCATGACTAGTTAGTAAATCCAGCTTGATTGCATTTACTGAGGTTGTAACTGAAGATAGGATTTAACCAGGCAAACCTACCTTGCATTTTCACATCTCCTGCTGTCACTGATGTTCTATACTTACAGCTCCTACATCCTTTTGAGAGTGCAGAAGGCTATGTAAATGTTCATTATTGTTATTACCCACTTTACATCCCTGTACCCATGCCTTTTACAGCATATGGTCTCCCATTCAGCAAGTTACATAAGCATACGCTTTACACTAGGCTGCCTAAGTGCTTCTTCTAAGTAGAGATAGCTGTTAAAGCAGGCTGATACTTTTACCTAAAATGTTTGCTTTAGTGTAGACAGGGGTAAGACCTTCTCTCTTCAGCTGCTTTAATGGTTTAGGGTTGAAATTTGAGGCTGGGAATCTACCTTGAACTGATTTTTTGAGGGAGTGTTTGATGATAAAAAGATTATGGAAGAATGCCTCCACCTTCACAGACACATGCACTTACACACAATTGCTTGATCTTTCAATTTAAAAAATAAAGTACAGTAATTCTGGCAACCCTTTAAGGAGGAAATTGTAGTCACCCTAATTTCTGGAACAACCACTTGAATTTTTTGCACATCTATCCTACTTCCTGCCCAGAGGATCTGGGGATTGCCTTGGGATAGACGGAGGATGACTTTTTGTAATGGCTAAGTCAGTCATTCTCTTGGAATATTTTCCTGATGAATAGAAAGCCTCAGAGCTCAGCCCAGGGCCTCAGATGCAGATTCCAGGTAGGCAGGCTGCATCCAGCTCTGAATACATGAGCACTCAAAATGGGTAGTCTCATTTATTTTAGAAATGAGATTGTGAACAATTTCCCCATGCTTCAATTTCTTTTAAATAAACTCGAGGTTACAATGTGTCTTACTCCAGAAATGTGACATGGAAGGAAGCACTTTATAATTTTAACTGGCTCCAATGCTGAATAAGAAGAAAACCCCTACCACCTTCAGGTTGGTCTGAAAGGAGAGAAATTACACATCTTTGTGCAACCTTCAACCAGTGGTTCCTGATTTACAGCCAGGCACTCCAACTTTTCATATAGAGTTTACACATACACACACAGGAGAAACACACAGAGCAAAATGTGCCTGAGGAAATAAACAACCTCCTTCATCAGGAAACAAGAAAAAACACAATGTCCAATTAAGGGAAGAGCCATTTTTCTCTTTATCTCCATCCATGATCTGTTTAAATTTTAATAATTTCAGATGCTAGCTCTAACAAAGGTTTGCTTTCACCAAAGGTGTATGATTTCTGTTTTGACACACATCACTGTCCCTAGGAGAGAGTAGACGACGAATTTCTTGGCAGCAAGTTCATTAACTGGAGGCTGTGTATTATCAGCCTTCCACCAGCTCCTCTCTTCTCTGTTTCACTGGGCTCCAGGTATCAAAATTGTTCCCTTTCACTGTGCCTTTTAAAAACTCTCAAATTCAAATCCATTCGGTGATCACATGCAGTTTGCATGTGATTGAGAGGGTCAGGCTTTCAGCAGACTGAGAAAATCATGGGTCACATCATCTGGGAACTTAACAAATAAGAATAACAAGGAAAGTCAGTGGCAAACAATATTAATAATTCACCTGTCCATCACTGCAGCTCACAACTGGAGGAAGATCCTCTCTCTTCTTGATAGATAGGCAGGAGGAAAAGCCCTGTCTCAAATGATTAAAGGAGGCAGTATATAACAAGCTTTCCCCATGCTGAGAGTGCCAAGAAAGAGGCTGGTCAATGATATTTAAACACACATTATCCTTCCATCTTCCTGTCATTTTGTTCTGCAAGCTGTTCAGATTTGTCTGTGCCAGTAAGGCGGCTGTGAAAAGCAGCTGAGCAAACAAAGAGAAAAATCAGTCTGAGAATAGGATTCAGATTTCAAAATCTGTCCCTGGATTGTTTTTCTGCCTATTTCCCTTCTTTTTCCCTCTCCTCTCTTTCCAACCCAACATCCCATTAACTTTTAAATACAACAACACACAAGCAGAAGAGAAGAAATGCAGCCAAGTGGAGAAAATGCTGCTGTGTGAAAGGATGCAGAGAATTTTAACATGGGGAGGAAAACATAGCCCCAAACTTTTAAAATTTCCTCTCAAGACAGTGTCTGAAGGAGTGGTGGGAATTTTTTATGTCTGTCTGTATGCCCTCTCTGCTTTACCCCTTCTCCAGCAGGACCAACCTGTAGAGCCCTTCTAGGCTTAGGTACAGAAAACACTTGGTCACTGATACTGCCCAGTACTGTGGGACCACTGACTCAGCTGTTGTGTGATACAACACCTCTCAGATGTAAAGCTGAGGTTTCCCTTATGTTCTCATTAGATGTTGCTTCCTTCTCTGCAGAGAGGACACTCAGTGTGGTGGCAACTGCTGTGGTGCACAATCCCTGTCCCTGGAGGGACAGGTCCCAGCCCTGCAGACCTCCCACCAGACCTGCAGAAGGATTATCAGAGGAGTTTCCTCTCTGAAGAGATGGGGCAGGGACAAATCTGGGGCAGAAGCCTGTGGCAGGACACATCTACCTCCTGTCTCCACAGATGGTTGGTGCATATGCAAAGGATAACTCAGGCAGTTCACAGGCCCAGCATGAGGTATCTCTGGTGCCAAAAGGGCTCAAGCTCCCAGCTACATCTTAGTCTGGAAAGCAGACGTGGAAAGAGATGAAAGAAATGTTCTTGACCAAAAGACATGGTTCTTATGTCTATAAAAGCCCACAGAATTAGCACAGAGGTAGTAGTCTCTTACACACTTCTTTGGGAACGTGTGAGAGGATTTCTCCCTGGAGCAAAGCCCAACTCCAGGTCAGTTCCCTGGGGACTGAGAGAGAGGATTTCTCGATGTGTACTCCATCAAGGAATTGGATAGTAAGAAACATTGGATCCTAAGTTATACTATTTCTTATCTAGCTGTAATTTTATGATACCTTTAACCCTGTGTGTTTTAATACTAGTATTCCCTTTCTGTCTTATCCCTGTGTAGTAATAGTCAGTTTAAGTCTTATGTCTGTTTAGTTTTGTTTCTATTAATAAATAACCCATATTTTAATAGACCCAGTCAGCCATTTTTAAAGAACTTGCAAATGAGAGAGGATTTTGGGGTGGTAGCCACCTCCACACAGCTACTGCCTGCTGCCAGAGGCCTGGGCAATAGGCAAGAGCTGATTTAAACCTACATCATCCATTCATAACAAAGCCTAAGCTAAATGGCACACACGTCAGGATTTATACCAGCCTAGAATAATGCCTAGATTTTATTTGCAACATGAGTAATCACAAAGGCTCTTAGAAACAACATGTAATATATTAGAAATAGTTCCACTTGGACAAAAGATGAGATCCACAGAAGGCAAAGGGGCTATTTATTCAGCCTTTCTCTATAACAGGTTTTCTTTTAAGTTTTAACATCAGGTTGGCTATGGAAGAAAGGGTGGAGTTGACCCACCAGATAGACCCGGGTGGAAAAGGAGTCCTGGTTGTTACTGTAAGAGATTTGCTCAACTCTGCACAGCGCTCATGAAGTTCGACTAATGTCGTAATTTCTAACCTTTATTAACCTTGACCAGCCACTTCAGGTCTCTGAAAGGCCAAGGTTCTGCCTCTCCCAAGGATTAATTAACACAGGCAGGAAAAATCAAAGTTGGCAAAGAATTTAGTGATCTTTGTAGATTTCAAAAGTGTTAACCAATAATATTTGGGGGCTCACAGTACCTTTTAATACACTTCAAGGCTCAGACATATGTGAATGGAGTCATTTATTTCATCACTAAGAGAGAGTGATGTAATTTTGTTTGCAGATGAAAGGACGGAAATGATAATGGAATTTTTGAACCCCCAAAATGTCATCCTATTGGAAACACATATACAACTGCATGTATATAAATCCATCTTTAATCAAAAAAGTGCTTATGACTCCCTTGATTTTCAGAGAAGTATGTACTTAGAAATTTCTCTAAGGTGAAATGAAAGTGAATGAGGCAAAGTCAGAGCTTCCTTCTAATGTTTCTTTCAGGACCCCTTATTCTGTATGTCTGTATGGAGGCTCTTGACATTTGTAACAGCTGCTAACCATATCAGCTGCGGTTTAGGAAAGATTAGTGATAAGATACCTTCGTAATAGCAACCAGCAGCCCAAATTAAATCTGTGAGAATAAAATGATCTTTCGATTTCACAGTCACACTGAATGCATTGGTTTGGAAAAAAATCAATTCTTCTGGAAGCAGATTCAAAATTCTGGACTTCAGGAAGTTGCTTTGTTTAATGTGACTGTTCTGATCAGAAGAAAGAAAAATTCATTTGGCTTTCCCTCAAAATAAATTCAAGAAAAGAAGAAAAACTTATCTGTGTGTATTGGATTACCAGCAAAATGAGATTTCTACCACATCGAGTCAGGTTAAAGTCTATTTTAGTTTATTAATAGCCAGGTTTAATTCTCTTTAAAATTAGTGATTAGAGGGAGTCTTATTAGTTGAGCTTTGTGTTCAAAGTACACTGTAGCCATTAAGCTGTCTCTTTATTTTACATTTCAAAGATTTAAATAGGATGCACAAACACAATCTATGTTATTTACTTTAATGGAGTAGCTTAATTGCTCCCCAAGCTTTTCTGTGCACATTATAAATAATTTCAAGACACAAATAGAGAACAAAAGGAGCAGGCACATAGATGACACCATAACCTTCCAATGACTCACACTGCCACTCCTCTGCATCCACCACTTAGCAGCATACATTAAATTCACAGTGCCTCAGACATAAAAATGTTTAAGTCCAGGGCAACCTACAGATTTATTTTCAAAAGGAAGAAAAAGATAGTCACCCCTATTATGCAATTGAGACCAAGTAGCTGTAAAATGGAACACATATTAGTCATGGTTTTATTGTTGTTACTCCCAAACCATGGATCTGGCAAGAAAACCATGGCCCGCAATCATTCCTGGGAGCATCCGAAAAGATGATACAGACCACAGCTCGGTGAGTGTGTGTGGTGGTGGGAAATGCTTCTCCTTACTCCCTGCTGGGTGAAAATGAGTCTCTCCTGCTGGAGCTGAGGAGAGCATGCACACTGGAGGCTTTCAAGGAAAATTTGTAGGGAGTGAACCTTTGCTGCAGCAGTAGGTGGGAGGTGGAGGAGTTCACATGCCACTGCTGGTTTTGGAGCCCTCGTGCCCTAGAGGCTAATCAGGAATGTCACTCAGTTCCCTGGCAAGGAGATGCCCCTCTGAGGTCAGGCTTTTCATGTGTTTGATGTCAATGCCTTTGACCCATACTTCTCATGAGCTCCCTCAGGCCTCCCTTCGCTTTGCTCCTCTAAGGAAATGGCACACACAGATCCGTGTTGAGTCTGAAACTGATGATAAATGTGTTAGCTCTTTGTCAATGTTGGGTTTGATCTCATGGAACAAGCTCAATTACTCAAGGAGAAGTTAAGACTTCTTTTTCCTGCACAATCTGAGTAAAGCTACTTAGAAGAGAAAAAACATCCACAAACAAAACCACTTCCCTTAAAGGAATTATCTCCTGTTGGAAAATCAGCTAGATTTTTCTGGAACTGTATTAGGATAAGTGTGTCTGTGTATGTTTGTGTGTGTGTGTGTCCCTGTGTGTTGGGGAAGAAAGTCTAACAATCTCAAGGCATCCTACTTCAGCAGTTTTGACACTAAATAATTTGATTGCTCTATCGAGAAATCATTCTGCTGAATTTAATTTTCATCAGGATATTTTACTCTTGTATGATTAAAAAGGAGAAGGGAGGGTAGAGGCAGGTCAGTGAAGCTTGTTTGGATATATAATGTGGAGTTTCTGATGGAGTTTTTTTCAATTTCATTTCATAAAAGACTTTTTTAAAAATTCCTCTTTATCCACTAAGGATAGGAAAGCAGCAAATACGGAAATCTTAACATTGTCATACAAAAAGTGAGCTCACCTGAGAGCTGCAGAGCTTCATGATTTTTAACAATTTTTCTCAAGCTGGAATTTGACGACCTGATTGACCCTGAGCTTAGGTGGGAGTCTGGGTGGATCTAGCTTCCTGGCTCTCCTCAGTTTACAGGAATCAAGTCTTTTCAGTCCTTGCAGCTGGCTGAAGGAAGCCTCTCAGCCAAGAGAGGTGTCTTTTAAATCAGGGAGTTTTAAGTCATATCCTATTATCAAATATTACTGGGATGAGAGTTAGAAAATGTAGATAGGCAGATGAAAAGACAGATCACTAGAACTACTTCAATATCTTTTTGAAATAACTAAAACAAAGGGATACAATATATTACAAAAGGAAAGAATCAAATTTGCATCTGTTCTGAGAGGTAATGTGTTCAATCATGTAGCTGCTCTTTAGCCATGTTATTTTCACATTGAGCAGATAATGTAAAGCTCTTGTGTACCTAATCAAAGCTTTGTCACTTAACAAAGACTTGTTAATATGACAGTCATGGTAGAAGACTGAGTATCTGCAAGGCCTGATGGAAAACTGTGACCTACTAAATGTTCATTAATTTACTACCATTTGTTGACATTTATTCATGCACACACAGACACAACTTTAAAAAAAGAAATAAAAGTCACAGTGACATGAAATTTGCTTGATTCTAATATGCAGAACTTTAGTACCTCCTCCACTCCTCTAATTTGCTGCCAGGTCGTCCTCCTCAGGACATGAAAGTGCACTTCCAAGCAGCAGGAACTGCCTTTGATCAATGGAGTTTGTGTCACTTGACTGTATGGAAAAAGCCAGCAATTCACAGAACTTCCCTTCCACAACTGCAAATTCTAGTGCTTCTCTGCTGAGTTAAGTAAAAGTGCCATCTGCCTGCCTAAACCCAGAGTACATTTTTATGTTTCTTGTGTTCTTTTATCATGGACACCTGATAAGAGCAGATTAACATCCTTCCAAATGGAAAAATGTAACTGGTCAATCTTGGAATCTCAACAGATTTAGACAGAAACCTAAAGTTTCGGATTTAGATAGAAACCTAAGTTGCAGTTGGCATTCCAAAAAAAGGCTCACAGGAAGCATCAGAGAAAAACATCCTCACAAATGTCTTCATGAAATACATGCAGAACATTTATAACACACGGTAGCTATGCCTTGCAGGATTAATTGCCCATGTTGCAAAGACACTCTGTGGTCAATCTCAAACCACAGGGATGTGATACTCACTTTTCAGAGGAGAAAGACATTTCTCACTTATGGGATGGGATAAGAAGGAGAATCTTGTTGGGACAGAATTTAGATGGTGCTAAGGGCCTCAATTAAAAAAAAATATAAAAGAAAAAAGAAGTCTTAACATTTGAGAGCAACACCTCCCTGACTCCCATCTTCCAAAATCCCAAAGCCAGCAACTTTAGAAATACTTCATCTGATGCTGGCATGGGTGATTCACACATGAATTTGTTTTAGGAAGCAGGTAGATGTTGTAGGTGTAGCAATTCTCTGCTCTCAATAGAGGTGGAATAATTTCCTACCCAACAAGACCATCCTACTTCACTAATGTCTATGCAAATACTCCAGATCAGCATTATCATGATAGATTTATATTTCTTCTAAAGCTGAGACCCTGATTACTATTGAAATCTTGACTTCCTAATCATTCACTGCCATTGCATTGAATGTCATGTATTTTAAAACTATTGGTTATCCCTCTGTCTCTCTCTTTAACCGATTTTGTCCTTAAAATTTAAAAGGTGTGTCTTTTCTGAATGACACCAAGACTGACTCCTGGCACCCCTCTCCGGTGCATAACCTACACCATAACGAAAATGTACAATGCCATCACCTCACACAGAGGAAAAGAATATGTTAAGATGGGACAGAAAAATTTCTTCCTTTGGCTCAGTGCTTGTGCCTTTTCCCTTGAGTCATGAGAAGTTGCACTTTATGAGCCTGTGAGGTCAGCAGTAGGGGAGTTCTTGAGCATTTCCCAGTAATAGAGATATAAAGAAGGAATAATCTTTAACTTACAGTAATCGGGTACATTTTTTTAAAGCCAGGATGTTATAACCATTTAATTTAGATAATAATGAGGCACTTACATAAGAACAGAGCTTGCTTGGTGTAGATCATCTTGGAAAATTCCCTCTCTCACCCTCGAACTAACAGGTCATATTGGATGTCATTAATTCAGCAATTCTGCTAAGCAGCTCTAGGGCACTCTTGAACTTCAACCCAGAGCACAAGGGAGCAGAGGCAGGCTGCCAGCTAGTAATTCACTGAAAGGAAGAAAGAAGCAAAAAGGAGAAAAAGGAAAGGAGGAAAAAAAAATGGCCTCAGTTAGACAATGATTTTCATCTAACCAAAGATGAGCTGCCCCCATATGTTAAGAGTTATGGACGTTAAAGAGAGAGAAGTGCTTTTAAAAATGAATTGTGCTGAAGAAATACCTGTGGGTTCCTCACCAATCGAATTTGTTTCATCAGGCTGCAAGCTTGAAAACAAATTGGAGGCAGAAGATTTCTGTGCTTTCTGATCTGGAGCTCCATGCTCCTGCAAACACAGGATTTACGTTAGCAAGAAAAAATGTTAACATTCATCCTCAAGTTTGACATCTTCAAGCAAGAATCTTCGGAGCCAAGTCTGTCCTCCATTGTGCCAGCAGGAGTCCGAGAAACCTTGAAATGTTGGATTCAGTGAGCTCTGGTAACTGATGGTTACCAAGTCATTCTCAAAGAGACTACTCAGGATATTTTGGCTTTCAAAAGTCCTAACAATTACATCATTTTGTGTCTTGGAAGAAGATGGGTGAAAAAGAACTATTCAAGTGATGATTTGGGGAAGTGTTATCCCTCCTTTCCCCAAACAAATTTTTTACACTCATGGTTGTGCTGAAAACAACAAAATGGTGAATACGGGTGAAAGTGTAAAGTAGAAAAGGGAGAAAATAAAGAACTTTTGCTTAGTCACTAGCCTTTTTAGTAAAGAATAAGTGTGTTAGGGGAATCATAATTGGGGAAAAAAAAAGTGTCTACCACTTAGTGGTGATAGGTGGTAGCAGAATCCAACATAGGCGGGAACAAAGAACATTTTCACACTTCTACAATTGCTCTGTAAGGAGAATTTTCAAAGGGGGCCACAAGTTCACTTCTGACCTGGCATTAAGCTTCACCATAATTCTTCCACCTCATTAGTCTGTGCACAGGTTTAATCTTTTCTGACAGCAGCTTTACAGGGGGAAATATTTAAACTGCTGGAACAACAGATCACCTCAAAAAAGACTTGTCCAAGTTCCTAAAGCCAAAGCAGTCTCAAAACTAATGTATGCCAGTTATGCTAATAGTTTTCTCAGTGTTTTATTTAATCAGCATTGATTGTTCAAAAAGGCCTGGATTTATAACGAAGCCTCTAAAATACGATTTGCTTACAAAATAAATAAATAAAAGAATTAAACTCTCTGTGGAGAAGTAAAACTGTTAATCAGCATCCCTGTTAGCAAAGAGTAGCCACCTGTACACTGAACAGAAGGTGGCCTCTAGCTGAAGCAAGTCTCTCTTCTAAGTGCTTCCTGGATTTACAGAATAATATTGATTGGGGAAAACAAATGCAGTCAGTGGGAACTCTAATAACACCTGAAATCTGTCATTACATGATTTATTTTCCTTCTCCACACAGAAGAGTTTTACCCCATATTTCTTTTAAATGCTTTCTGTTGTGTCCCAGCTGTGAGTTATCTTTTGCAAATGGATCTTGAGAATTGTAATACTTGAACCATGGAAAGAGAAATTCTACATCCATGATCATTCCCTAGATCTTTACAGAATCAGACTCCAAGACAAATGTGTGTTAAAGTGTACAGAAGAGGCAAACCAAAGCACAAACACAAGAGGAGCCTTTTGAAAATGAAATTGGAATGAGACTGACAAAAGCAGTAACACCAGCCCACACACATTATTTATTTGTACCATCACTAAGTCCACTTTTTGCTCATTTTGAAATTCTTTACTATTCCCATAGTAAAGAATACCAGGTCAAACATCTCTCCCCAGAATAATGCAGATCAAAAATTATGCCAGATTGTATTGAGGCTCTTTAAAAACTCTTACAGCAGAGAAAAATGAAGTATCTCTGAATTATTTTTGCTGTTTGAATCCATCACACTGACAAAATGCATCTACTCCTTTCATCAGAGAATATAACTCCTGCAGTCCTGGAGGCCACTGATGACAAATGTCACTAGCTGAATTTCCCCCACCTGTCAATTCCATTCATCCTGTACTAATATAGACTTTATTTCTGCTGCAGTGGCCACTGTGGTCCACAGATGGGATTTGACTTGGGATGGGCATATCAAGATTACATGAGTGCTGATTGCCATTGTAACGTAACCACTTTTTCCCACAAGTCAGCCTCAGAGCTGAATGTGCTCCCATGTAAAAGAAAAAAAAAACCTGGAGATGCTCTCAGGAAGATAGAAAAACTAAGAAAGATGATCTTGTGGACCAACATATCAATCTCCAGGCTCTGACAGTTCTTTCCTACTGCATAAATTCAGCATGGATTTCATAAATACCAAGGTTGCATTTCCTCATTGTGTATAACCTCTTTCAAGATCAGCAACATCAAGCTGGTGCACTCACTCCTTTGCTCTTCAGCCTCATGTTTACTGTCATCATCTTGGTCAAGGCATGGCTAAAGCTTCAGTCCTAAATGCTGCAAGTTACCCTGTGGATTTCCCACAAAGAACAGAGAGACCTGAAAGCAGCCCACAACCTGCACCATACATCCATTCTCTTCTGGATATTTTAATACAGCTCAGGCTGTGTTTTGATAAAAAAAAAATACAAACAAAAACCAAAAACCAGCTACAAGTCTTAGAGAATTCCACAGAAGGTTAGGAAAAAAAGTACTCACTGCTGCCACAGGGCACAGGTGTGCTCTGCATGTGAGGTATGATCTGGAAGTACTTCATTTACAGATAAATCACCAATAGATCCCACTCAAGATTGTATATTCCCATAGCAGGATCTTGTAGGACCAGTACAAAGGGTACCAATGGGATGTGGTTTCCTCTATTCAGCTTTTTACCTGAAACCTCTCAAGGCAATCCACAAACACCTACACCCTGCCTTTGAAGCCAGGCTGACCACCACCTCTCTGGCAGAGCTTTGGGGCCATGCAAGGATCACAGCCCTTTTCTGTCATCACACATCCTCATACTCTGCTTCATAAAGCATGGACAGACCAAAATAAGTAAAAGAGGCATAATACAACACCATCCAGAATCAGGAGTCCCAAACTCAGTTATTCCTAAGCAGAACTAATGAATGACAGGCTGAGAGGCTGTAATAAGAATAGTAAGATCATGGATAAAATGGGATTATGCTAATTCAAATCAATTTTAGTACAGGAGACTTCAGCGATATCCTGAAAAATTGTCAGGTTAAACACAGACATACCACTGCAATCTCTTCTGTTCAATTTATTTTTTTCCTCAGCTGTGCTAGTGAAATCTGTGCAATGTAGTTTCCTACTTTGTTACTTGCAAGAGTTTTTTCATTATATGACTGAGCCAAATTGGCCTGAAGTGACCACAATGTAATGAGATCCTTTTATTACCTGTGTAAAGCAGAGTTTTTTGTTTTCTGTTGTTTTTTGTTTGTTTGGTTGGTTTTCCCAAAGCAATAGTTCTTTGAGTTATGTGATTAAATATATTAACTTTGCCCTCTTAAAAAAAAAATAATCCACTGAATTTTTCTGAGGTTTCTTGACCTGTAGGAAAACTTAAACACAAACAGTGTCTGCAGAAGGCTGATCCACTTTGCACCAGGCAGAGACAAATGAAAAGATACTTTGAATCCATTGTTACATTGTAAAACTCATGATCTTTAAGGCCCTTTATGACAGAGGCTCCTCCATCATCTGGAAGGTGTGTGATTTGGAATGCCAAGGTGTTACAGCTGCAGTCCCAGAACTAATCCATATCCCTGCCCCTTTCAGGAGGCTCATGACCTGCAGGTTGCCAGTAAGAAAGGCAAGGTGCAATGGGGAGCAGGTAATAGATGGGACTGTGGAAGGGAACTCCTCCTTGTCCTGCTGCTCAGTCTCTGCACTGTCTTTTTGCAGCCTACTCGTGTATAAAGTTAAATACATGCCATGAAAGGCCACAAGCTTCCTGGGATCATCCTAGTGCTAACCTGTATCAAATAGAGACCCAGCCTAATCAATTAGGTGTAACTGCTGTTCCGATCTTCTGAGCTGATTGTTTCCAAGCCATATTCTCTCTGTCTTTTGTCACAGCTGTTGTGTACAAACCATTCTACCAGATCTGGTGGTTTAGTTTTCAAATTACTTATTGATTCAATAAGTAATTTGAAATATATAGGAGGAAGGGGGTACGGGGGACAGGTAATTTAAATCTAAAAATATCTCTTCCACTCATAAAAAGACACAGATTCTTTTTTTACTGGATAACAGAGAAGAATAAGTGGTGTGCTGTGATGTTCCTTTGACTGAGGCTTGAGAAATGTACTGCAGTGAACGTCTACTTCAGAATGTCAGAACTCAAGGTATTTAAGCAAAATCAAGGACATGGTTTTCAGAAAAAGCCTGTTATCTTGCTTCCAAGGCTCTTAAGAGCACTAAGAACATGCAGGTCTAAGAAAACTCTCTTGGTTTCGAAATTTTTTGGGTTTGTCATAAGACCTGTGCTGTGCTATTTTTTCCCCCACTAGAAAATGCATTGCTTTTTGTGAGAACTCTAAATTTGCAGCTTTGCTCCGAAACTATATATCAAATCAGCAAATTTAGAGAAGCAGTACTTGCAATATACAAGAATGAAAAAACAGCAACACTGCCAACAAAAGGGCTTTTAAAGACAAATCAGTACAGACATTCTTTAGCCACAGGAAACCAGCCCTACATCCAGCACAGCCATATCCCTTAGTGGTTACCATTAGTCTTTCATCAAAGAGGTTCAAAAATATGCAGTTCAGGTAACTTGGAGGTAGCAACAGGTTGGATAACAGAGAAAGAGCTGTGAGAAGAACATCACAGGAAGAAGGAGAGATGCTTCATCTGGCACAGAGCTCATGAGTCACACAGGTGAGGATCTCTGCTCAAAGAAAATGCCTACCACTGTTTCTTTCCACATATACTGTATTCAGGTCAATTAAAAAAAGAAATATCTCAGGGCTGTTTGACTCAAACTGTTAGTGATTCCACTGAAGAGAAATAGCCTTGGAAACCCTAAATATTGGACAACTTGTAACAAAGGGAAATAATCTACTTTTAAAAAAATATAATTATATAAAAATAAAAAGAAAGACCACTAGTCATTCCTGCTATAACCTTATAAAGCCTCTGTGGGTCAGTTCATAAAGTAAAAGAGAACATAGCTTATTGATAGGCTTAAAATTTTTAAATTTTCCCCAGTATGGAAAAAACAATCTTGAGACTAGAACACTCAAAGGGAACACACTGTTTTTCCATTTCTGCCCCCAACACCCTCAGTAAAGGCATTTAAAATTAATTTCTATCTAAGTTTTACTAAAGAAAATAGTCATTAAAAATTATCTGCAAGATACATTTTTGGGCTACTAGTAATTTTAAACTAAATCTCTATAATGAATTAATTGTTAATTAATTAGCAATAAATGTGCCCTGTATTTTTATAAGTACAAGTAAAATGTGAATAAGGTGAGTCACAAGCATTCATTATAAAATACTTCGTTCCATGCGATATGAGCTGGAAGATTAAAGCTGGGACAGGAAATCTTCGGATTTCTTGCCACCCACTTTGAAAACCAATCTGAGAACTGAACTTCGAAAACTGTCCTGGAAACCAGTGAGGAGGCAGATCTACCCTTGGGGAGGTGCTTTCCTAACCTTCTTGGCCCTTTGAGCTCTG
Source organism: Erpornis zantholeuca (assembly GCA_013400515.1). Lineage (NCBI taxonomy): Eukaryota > Metazoa > Chordata > Aves > Passeriformes > Timaliidae > Erpornis > Erpornis zantholeuca. The sequence goes on from VZTN01010723.1 coordinate 195,511, forward strand.
ATGTCCCTCTGCAACAAAAGGAGCTGTATGATAAAAAACAAAACCAAAACCCCACCCAAACCCATAAAACCAAACCATTTTATATCAAGAAACATTTCAATAGCTTATAGGCAAATGGACAAAATGCACAAATGTCAGATGCACAGCCCTGAGCAGTGGGGACATGAGCTGAATAAAACTCTAGTTGCATTTACTAATGCCAGATAATTGATGTGATAATAGAAGATTACAGATACGGGTATTGTTTGTGTTCTAACCCTATTTTCTGCAATTTTCACACTGCAAAGACTATTCCAAAAATTATATCCTTTTAGTATTGAGATTAGTTTTAAAAATAAATTGAGATTTGGGAACGACACTTCAAATTAGCACAAAGGTAATGTTCTGAGGGAGTTTGATAAAACAGATGCTGGAAAACCTATTGCATTGCCAACATGATTATAGTAATTTCCCCAAAATAACAAAGAAGCATCCCTTTCACTTTTCTGTAATTATTGTAGGCTAAATTTTGTATTGTAAAATACAAATATTTGTTTTCCAGTCATGATTATGGAAAAATGCTTACCTGTTTTTAGAATAAAATAGTAAGCTCTAAGGATGCTTTTCTAATTAAGAGATACAATATATAATGGCATAATACTTGAATTATGGGATTTTATACAAAAAGACTTTGCTCTCTATGAGTCTTTTTATTTACAGGTAAGCATGAGTGTTCCTGATGAATTTCACTGAGGTTTTATAGACAAGCAGTTGTTTCAATTTAATCATTCCATTTTTATTTTCAGAGGAACAGAATGCTAAAATAAGCCAAAGTATTAGTGATTGTATATGTGTGAAAGAAAATAAATTGTTATTCCAATATACTTCTTATGGATGAGTCAGTTAAATGTGCATGGAAATGAAAAGCTACAATTCAAAAGCGTTTTGTGAATTATATTTTTTTTGAAAAAGGAAGCCTCTGCCTTTGACAAGACAATTTGTCGGAGACAGATTTTTCATGGCTTCTGTTATTGTACTCTAGGAGCAATAAAGAGGCAGACAGTGTCCTCTTTGTCAGTTCAGGGGCTTTCAGTCTCCGTGTGTGTAGCAAAACACTATCAGCAGCACTCACAAGCACTCCATAAGCTAAGAAAGATCAGCTGAGGTTCAAGTGAAAGGAATTTCTTCTTTTCAAAACCATTGACATCGTGCAATCCATGCAGGTACAAGAGAGTGATTTATTATTAGCAAAACCAATGTGTTTTTTAAACTCCTTTAGTTGGGAAGCTGACTGCTTTACCCAGACCTGTACGTTAACATTGCTATAAGTTTCTTATTTTATAAACAATGAGTGAGGAATTCTGCCCTCTTTTCACCATCCATCTTCTTTTTAAGATTAGAGGGAATTTCCCCTTAGTTTGGATGCCCTGTGGTGTTTCTGGAGCCTTACAGTTGTCCCAGTCTTGTTCTATTGTTACCATTGCAATACCATGCTTAGAACACTGCATTATTTTTTAATGGTAAACACAAGCAATCCCTTATTTCCTCTCTTCCCACACCCAACCAAACATATTTTACATAATTAAGCAAAGGAAAAATGCTGGTTTAGAAAATTCTTGCTATCACAGTTGCAATGAAGACAGCTTAAGGCTTGTCCATCAAGTGGTGGGATTTTTATCTTCCTTCATATTTTATTTATGGTGTTTTGGCTGGCCTACTTCTACTCCCATCGGAAATTTCTCAGAACATGCTTTATAAGATGCTGCTGATGGAAGAACTGGCAAGCTCTCTCTCCATTAAATGTTGCCAACAGTATCTTCTCAATCGGAATTTAAGTTTCTTTTGTAACAAGCGACTGGAAGAGTATTTTGAATAAGTTTTTGTGACAACTCCTTAAGAACAGGGTTAGGTAGTACTGATGCTGCCTGTGCTCTGCTGTGTAATTTTAGGGGAAGCAGGACAGTGGGCTGGGAGGCATCAACTTGTTCAATCCTCATTAGTTTTCTGCACTGCAATTTCTTTCATGTAAATGGCAATTCATGCCTTTTAGCTGGCTTTCACTTTCCAACCCAGTACCACCCTCTCGCCATCAGCAGTTTCTTCAGGGGTCCTCTTCAGCTCCTCTCTTTTACTGTGCTCTGATAAAACCCAGGTCTTCTTGCCCTCTTTCCTTCCTGGGAAACGTTGGGTACCTTCATCCCGGCCGCTTCTTTCTCTCACCTTCCTAAGAGCTTGGTTTTTCAGCCTGTGTCTTGTATTTGGGTTTGAGAAGAGACTTAGGGTGTGCCTTAGGGTGGAGTATTCCCAAGCGACCTGGCTTCTGTGCACGCCTATAACTGCAGTGTTGAATAATTACTGCTGATGATGGTGGCAGCAATGCCTGGCTATTTGTGTCTGTAGTTAGGGTATAAGATGGTTCCTTATCTTTAAAGCTGGAACTGAATTAATTAGAGAGGGCCAGGGTGTCTCATGGCTTTTATTCCTGTTGATGGTGGTCAAGCAAAGCTAAATAGATAATGCCACAATAACTTCCAGTTATCTAAAATAACTTTGCTTTGCTGAGATTGAACAATAATTAAACACTATAGTTAAAACCTAATGTCTTTGGGAAAAGGTATGGGAATTGCAAAACCCATTTTTAGTATCTGGACACCTCCAAGTTAGCTAGAAGCTATCTTTTTTGAACATCTACTTGGCAATTACTCTGACAAAGCACTCTATTAGCCCAGGGTCTGTGTCCAAGACTAGTATTGGGTTTCAATCCTGATCCAGGAGCTTTTGAAGAACATCATCTTTTCCTCTGAAGAATGTCATAATCACCTTTTAAATCTTTAGGGCTTTAGAGAAGCATCTCATTCTTCAGCCACATATCTCTGTTATTACTAGTGCTGAGCAAATGCTGACATTTACTCTGAGTTGTATGCTAGCTTTCCAATCTCAGGAGAATATATTGCAGATGCAACACTGTGTAACACAGCATGAGAATTCACTGGAAGACTGTAACTGTCTATAACCAGAATATACCCATATATTCAGGGGAAAGAAAATATTAAATGACATTGCATTATTTTACTGGAGAACAGGTTTTAGCATTAATTATTTTGGATTTAATGCATTTGCAATGGAAGTCTGCTTTACATCAGACACAGTGAATATTGAATTATTTAGATGGGGTCAAATTATAAAGCATTGTGATCATTTACAGTTTTTACTTGTAAATGAGAAGACTTCTTAAGCTTTTCAAGCAGTGTGCAATCCACTTCAGCCTTTTAATAATGATCACCTGTGCTTCTTTACACTCCTGGGCTTTTGAAAAGGACATAGTTATTCTCCCCACCTTGAATGTTACCTGTGTTTTATGAGATCTCAGATGAAATATGTTCTTTGTTTCGTATTTTCCTTAGTCTCTGCCTCACTGCCTTTTCTCAGCTGTTCTGTGGCAGGCATGGAAATGAGTGCTTTCTCAGAGGTGGGATACTGGTTTTTCTCCTTCAGAGGATGAAATGAAGGGAAGGGGAAAGGAGACACATGCATTATTTTCACCTCTGCCTGTGAAGGCTTGCTTTTGTTTGCACACTTGGCCAGGTGAGAGAAAAAAGAAGAGTTGAAGGCAAAACATTTTAAAATGGTGCTATTGATTTGTACTTTACTTGACTTGCATGTAACAATACATGCAGACAAGACAGGGCACATTCTTCCTGGAACTGGCCAGAGAACTTTCAGGCTTTTTTCTCATACTTGAGGTTTCAAGATATTCTCAGTGGTATCCATGCCTGTATTTTCATAAAGAAAATTCAGTCAAGCACCCATCCCAAACTGTTAAATATGGAAATAATTGTTACCAGGATGTCAAATGTATTCCTAATGTAAGTGGATGCAGCTTTCAAATTTGGCTCAAGAACTTATCCTTTTCGTCAAGTGTACTTATAGTATAGGTTCTTTGGATATGCTCATCATCCTGTTTTTATTTGAAGTCCGTGTGACTAAATTGACCAAGGAGATATCTTGAAAATCTCACTGCAAGCCAATGACAGATTAATATTGATGTTCTGCTCCAATAGGAAAAATGAAAATGCAGGAATATATTGTTGGACACTTAAAATGTTCCCCAGCACTTTCTAATAGAAAGTGTGATAAATGATGTACTGCTCAAGGAATGTGCATATCTACAGAGGAATTTTTTTAACACCAGGGATATAAAACACTTAGATATACTTTGAACATTGCCATTCAGGAGGGCAACATGTTTGGTTTATTTTCATTTTTTTCGCTTGTTTCTCCTGTTTTGGAAATTCCTAATACCACAGGACAGTAACTTCTCAAGAAATCTGATTAATGTAAAGAAAACAAACCGGGAAAATTCTTCAATTAAAAAACAAAAAACGAAGCAAGGAAAAGAAATTTAAGAATGAAAGAAAAATGTAAGAGAGCACTGTAACAAGTTTTGCCTGGTGGAGCATATCTTCCAACAATTTTCTCAATCAAAAAGACTCTATTATTTATTTCAGTACTTTTCTTTGAATCTCACTGTTTTCCTGTTGACTTTACAGCATAGATCCCATAGTCTTTTGTTTTGCCTCTATCCAGGCAATGTTTCTGGGTGAGTCCAGTCTTTCAGGAAGGACTCTGCCCCCGAGCAGGGGTAGCTGAGGGGCACTCTGGGTTCCAGGGCTGCTGAAAAGTGGTGAGCTGTGTCCCATTCACTGCAGGCTCTCTGTCTGAAGTAGGGACCATCTTCCTCTTCTGTAAGAATCTTTGCCTTGAAGTAACTAGGTAGTCATGTCCCTGGCTTTCCTAAAAGATATCCCTTTTGGTTTTCCAGACCTGGTCACTTCTGCTTCAGCCTTAATGAGTTGTGCTTCCTTTTTCCCTTCCCCCAGCTCCAGATTGCTTTAAAAGGCTTAAATGTTTTCTTCTGTGGGGCACAGTGAATTACCAACACATTGTTCTCTTTGCTTTCTCTGTGTGCCGTGGCACAGGGTGCTCAGTGAGTAGCAGCACATCTTCTAGGTGTAGCAAGGAAAATTAATCACTGCCATTCTCATACATGGAAGACCCTGATTGAAAAAGAAGGTGAAAACATAAAGGTCGCAATTTTTTTCACCTGATAAACTGTCATGGCATTTTATTTTAATATCTCTCCCAGTATTCAAAAGTTATGGTTGAGGAGACATTATTTATTTTACTCCCTTTGCCTTCAGGTGCTTGTGACTCTTCGGAGAATTTACCTCTGGTCTAACATGTGTTTATAGCAAGGCTCTCAAGTGGCTTCACTTAGGGTACCTCTTTATACCATGAAAATTTCATTGAATCACCTGTCCTACTATATAATATTCTTTGACCCTACAATTTTAAGTCATGCTCCAGTTGTAATAGTAACTTAGATTGAGAAATGATGCTGGGAATGTATCTTTGTTACTCATGTGAAGTGGTTTCGTTTCAATCATTTGTAACATAATGCTGATGATATATTTGATGGATCTTTATATATGAAAGCCTTTCTGTGTGGTGCCTCAAATACGAAAATTCAGTACAAGCATCTCAACTTCAGACCTCTTGTCTGAACTTCTGGAAAACATGGTCTCATATTTGCCACTCTCTTACCTTTCAGCTTTGTGTGTGATAGCTGCCCCCTTCTTCTTCAGTTCTTCCCACCAGTTTTATTCCATATAAAACCGTAGATAGTGTATTTGGCTTAGAATGTAATGTGTCACAGGTGGCACAGGGATATGTCTGTGACACTGGAAGTGGTGAGCAGTGAGGGAACTCAGAAAGCTGGAGAAAAGTCCAACTGAATTCCATCTTCCACACAGTAGAAGGAAAGACAGCACTTTTCTGTTATTGCTTGAATCATTACAATGCTGGAAGAATACTTTAATAATACTGTGTTTATCTGTGGGTAAAGGGAAGGCTTCAGCTTATCTTTCTTGCCATTTGGACTCAATTTTAGAGAGGCGAAATATAGAGGAAACGTACACATATAAATGCACAGATGTTTCCTCAAATGCACCATCACCTGCTTCTAAACAGTGTCCCATAAAGTAAAATTTAAAAATATTATTCTAAAACCTATTCTGATATATGCATCCTAAGACTGGTTATTTTACCTTTCCATGTAAAGTAGCACACTTAGAACCAGGAGCAGCACGTCTCAGTTTTCTTGTGAAGTACACCAACAGAGCTGGAGAAAAGCTGTCCGATGCTCAGGGCACCTGCAGGCCTGACTCAGGTAATCTGTGAAGCATGAGGATCCATGGCTGCAGCTTCAGCTGTCTGAGAATTCCTCTCTCCCCTTTTGAGTCCTTCCCTGGTTTTTGTTGCCTCTCTGCAGCAGAGGCATGATGGCTGCTCTGGGCCAGCTTCAGGAGGCAATGCTGGCATCACAGCATTGCAAGGGGAGATTTGGGTCTGCTTTTTGTAATGCTCTGCAAATGTAAGGCAGTGTATGAGAAGACTGTGAGCATCTGCCTTGTTGGTACAGCATGTGGTGAGGATCTTGGCCTGGGCTGGGAAAACCAGTGGGGGTGGAAAACCAGGGAGAGGTGTCAGGGGTCCTAGTGGATAAGGTAGGGGAAGATGAGGGAGTATAATGCCTGCCTGGAATGGGTGTTGATCAGATGTATTTGGCCAAAATGGTCAATCACTTCAGCAAGAAACACTGGTAGATCCAGGCTGATGGACTGGGGATTTGCGCAGTAAAAGAAGCAGTGTGGTGCTAGCTTGAATGTTGTGCTCTTACAGCACCAAATTAACTATACCAGTTAAAACTCTTGGGAGGCAGTCAAAATGCTGCCAAAATTATGCCAGATGGAGACCACAAAGCAGCATGGATTATATCCCTAGAATTTTTTCTTTTCCTGTCTAACATCCACGCTGAGAAAATGCTTTTCTCTGAGTTGCACCTAGAGGTGGGAGTGGGAGTGGACATGGCTAGGAGTGCATTTAGTAAAAAAAAAAAGAAAGCAAATAGCAGTTTGGTGTTTTTTCTTAATCTCAGGAGGAAGCTAAACAGCCTTTTTAGAGACTGTGAGACTCTTAGTGGATAGAAACACAAATTGTGTAGGGTAATTTAGAAGACTGTGCCTAAAATTTAGTTTGTGACAAAACACTCTAAGACTTCGCAGGAGTTTCCAAAAAGTTTTTCCTCTTTGTCTTTTAAGGATACTGGATAATAATGTTATTATCTATGTGGTGATTTTCAGCCAAGTGTTTCTAATTGCTTTACAGCTGTAAACATCAGGAGTCTCATTGTACAGCAGCTACAGGAAAACATGCTGAGTTTTGGTACATATTTAGGATTATCTTTGAAAAAGAAAACAACTGTGTTTGGATTCTACTTTTGCTACAGAAGAGCTAGGTTTGATGTTTTTCATATTCCTTTTGTTGTCTCTGAACTTTTTTTCCCATTCTGCTGTGTCCTTTTTGTAATAATGGACCAGACAGCAACCATCATTAAAAAGGCACTCTAGATTATATGGTGGCGTAATAATATACTCTGGTTTATGCTTTGTTCTCTTCCTAATAATTCATAACATTCATTTTAGGGGTTTTTACTACTATTAAGTACAGAATTGACATTTTTGTGAAACTGTCTGTTAGAACACCAGCATTTTGTTCTTAAATGGTAGTAATAGTCTCAGGATGTATTGCTAACATGTATTTGTATGGAAAGTTGGATTTCTCTCCATATGGGTTTCTTTTACATTTATCTGCATTGAGTTACATCAGGCATTTTATAACCCAGTCGTTCAGTCTTGCAAGGTTTCTTCAACTTTTCCATTAGCCATCTGTTTTAGCACCCTGACACAACCAGAAAATCTTGTCACCTTTCTCTCAATACCCTTTCCAACCTTGCAGGAACAAGGCTGAACACAGACCCCTCACAGACTCCACTGGGTACATCCTGCTGATCTGAAAGTAACTGTCCATGGCCTAATGTTTTTGGGGGTTAGCCAACCCTTCCTCCATGTGAACAGCACTTTGGTGCATTAGCTTATTTAAAGTTTTTGATAAAGGCTTTTATGAAGTGCATGTTTAGGCATTTGGGGATCTCCCTTGTGCACCTGCTCCTTTACTCTTTCAGAGGAGTCCAGCAGTTTTCTCTGGTACAGATCCCTCTTGCAAAGTCATGTTGGCTCTTCCATATTTGTTTTGTGATGTTTTTCTGCTATACTTTTGTTCTCCTGACTGCTTTTCTGCTAATTAGCCTGGGAACACACTACAGGAACCCTACACAAATTGTGAAACTGGAAGTTTACCAGTCATCTGGTGCCAAGCTTTTGTGTATAAGGAAGGAACCTCTCCCCAGTGTTCACTGTAAACACTCAGGCAAAAAAGCTGTTTAGTTTTTTTGTGGCATTTTTTTCCTTTCTTAAGGCTTTTTGGTCATGGACTATCAGCGATTGTATTTGCGGACAGTGCCTTCCACATGACTGACTGTGGTCCTATGTATTAAATAATGATTAAAAACATCTTAGTGCTATAGTTTGTGATTTCCCCTTTGCTTCTGTCATAGTCTTCTCTGTTCTCAGTCAGGTGGAAGCTACAGGAGGGATCCTTGCCCAAGGGATTTTGGATCCAAAAATTATCTAAACTATAGCAACACGGTATAAAACCAGCATTCATTGCCATTTTCCCCTTCCATGACTTGTAGAATTCCCTGGGAATTTTTGGAGGGTTAAATCAACTGAATTTTCCTTCAGATGACAAGAGGGCAGAAGCACTTGTGACAGCTGCTGCAGCCATGAACCCCTGGTTGTCTGTACTGGGGGGCTGGTAAGAGAGTGCTGAGAGATTCTCTTTCCTTCTTAAGCAGCTGAGACATGTTTAAGGCATGTCTCAACTGCTCAGATGCAGAAGCTGAGAGAGTTTATAATAAGTGTAAATCCTACTCACGTAAAAAAATGAGTGTTTCCTTTTTTATCATAGAAAAGAGGTAGTAGAAAGATATTGCAAAAATATGCTAACAATGTATTAAAAAGTAGTTAAAATATAAATAAATTTTAAAAGTTGTAATTCTGAGTGAACGTCATTCAAAGAATCCTCTTCAAATGCCATTTTAAAAAGCTAGGGCCCAAAAACTTTAAAGATTTTTTAAGAGAGATTTGAAATGTCAGACACAGGAAGCATAAATGCCATAATGGTGAGAAAAGGCTGCAAGAAGTACAATATTCAGGTACTCTGAAAGAGAAGAAATTCTCCCATGTTGAGTGCAGTGGTATTTTTGTATCTGTAGTTTGTAATATACTGTACAGTTCTTTGCTTTCAGACACCATTAAAGAGTTAGATCTCAAATGAAGATACTGGGAAGAGGAAGAGAAATGTTACATTCATTTTTAATAACCTATCTAAAGAATTGTTTGAACCATATATAATAGGTTAGAAGAAGGGCTCAAGAGACAGATTCAGAGAATGTCACCATCTTGCTGCTCAGATAAAGTAATTTGTGCTCAACTTGGGCAAGAAAAGTTGTTTCAGTTCTGTAACACATACAATACAAGCATAAATTTTACCCATGCATGTAGAAAATACGGTTTATTTGCAGTCAGTGCTTCCAAAGACAGATCTAGTGACCCATCCTTGCCTATAAGTTTAAGGATATATGAAGTAGACTCTTGTCGTGTAATTGCATTTTCATAAATTTCTTTCTTGCTTCAGGTTTGCTACTGTCTTTATTGTCTACATTTTTTTATAATAAGAATTAGTCCCCTGGTTGGGTTAAAACTGTAAGGTAGTTACTTTAAGTATAGCCTGCAACCACCTAGAATCCATTTTTATACTCTTTCTTATTTATTTTCTTTAAAATTGTTATAATTACTTTTTACACATTCTAAATTGCTTTTTTGCAATACCTACCTGGTCCAGTCTCTACTCCAAAGTATTGGCTGCCAATGTGCTCCAACCTAAGTTCCAAGATGGAAGATGATCCTAAGTTACTAAAAAAATTAGGATGATAAGACAAATCTAAGAAAAGAAAGATAAGAGGGGGACAAAGAAAGAATGAATTTGGGATCATTCACAGATAAAATAGAACAAAATTTCCCTACCCACCATAATAGGTTTTAAATAGCTGATGGGCTCTACACGATGCTTCTCAAAAATGAACTTTTCAGCCCATTTTGTTTATACCTTATATTTTAATACTAGCATTGAATTATGGATCCTTTCAGTCATCTTAATTATTCCAGTTTATGGTTATCAACAGAAATGAGACTCTGTCAACAGTGTTTTTTTTCTCTGTATCCAAAAATAGGGAGGATGCACAGAGCCTTACAATAGGGTTGGAAACAGAGAGAGGATGAGTGAACTCAGAAGCTGATCACTAAGTCTTACCTAATTTTAAAGGTCCTTTCCATTTGCTGAAGGATGCTGTCCAGCTCAGCAATGCAAGATGACTGAGGTTAATAGGAGAAGAAATTCATAGGATAAGCAGAGAAAGCACATTTCTTTGGCTCCCTCTGGGGTTTTCTTTGGCCCCCTCTGGGGGCTAGTTAGAAGTGATAGAATTCAGTCCCGTGTTCTCTCTCCCCTGCGTGCTGAAGGAGTGATCCCAGGGCAGCTTTGGTTCATGTGCTCAGCATAGGAGCCACTTATTGTTCTGCCGACAGAACCGTGGCTCAGGCATCTGCAGTGCAACAGCCTGGGAAGCCAGCAGCAGGGTTTTGCAAAAGTGTATCAGTAAGTATCCTACGATGGCATTCGACACGAAGCGTTTGGTTTTCTTCTTAATGTGTTGGGTAAGGGCTGTTTCCAAAAGCTGCGGGAGCTGTGAGGGAAGGTACGAAGCTCTAAATGGACAAAAAAGTGTAAAACTGCATGGCACCAGCAAAAAAACTCATGAAAGACTCATGCTGTTCTAAACAGCGAGTGCTTCTAGCCAACTCTTTCCCCCCAAACCTTCTGAAAGTACCCAGCTGTGAGCACTTTTAATGAGAGTCTAAAGCCTGAATTTAAAATAAAGATATTAGATTTATGGTTTGAAGTCAGTTTTAAAAAGATAACATGGCCAGTAAACAATGCTCAGAATTCTTATTCTGTGGGGCAGCTAAGAGGAACTACTAAACCCCTCCTAAGAGTTTTTCTTGTTTATTGTTAGTGCCTGGCATCCTTTATGTGAGTGTTGGCACTGTTCTTTGTTATCTATTCGTTTTGTATTTTGATCTAACTGAATTAATATTTACCTTGCCTTTGAAATTTGTGCTCATGTTTTAAAGTCCTGTGGACATCGTAGGTGTTACAGAATACATATTGATAATATTTTTGAAGTCCTGCAGTTGCACAGTAGCAGATTTATGTGTTTGATATCTTAGTGTTTCAGGCAGCCTCATGTAGACAGAATCTCGTGTCACAGCCTCATGTCACAGCCACCAAATCATCAAGAGATTAGGCCCAAATCAGTTTTTGTGGGAAATCTGCATACAGTGACAAAATTATAGCAGGTATTGAGAGTTGATTAAGGGACTGCATAATTACCCATCAGTATCAAGTATACTCGTCCTCTTTATAAAAGCTACTAAAACTAGACTTGGATAATTTCCTTGGCATTTCTCTGTAGTAATCCTGAAAGGGTATGGAAATGTGACTTCCCTGTCCCTAAACAATCTGCCCTGTTTATAATAATTTTTGAGACTTTTTTAGTACTCTACAGGTAGGTGAGCTACATCTTCAGATTTCGAAGAGCATTCTGGAAAAAACCCTGTTTTGCACAGTGAATATTAAAAATGTCTGTGTTCTGTGTGAAAGAGCCTAGCCAGGGTGCAGACATGGTGTTTGGGATTTAAACATGTTTAGGGTGTCTCTGGTGCCATTCCAGGTTGGAGAAGGGCATTCTTTTAGCCTGTTCATGGGGCCCTTTCAGCCAGATTGCTTTAAAGATGTGCATTTAATGGACCCAGAGGCCCCAAACATATTTCATAGAGCATTGTGCAGAATGAAGAAGAGGAAAGAAAGAGGTGGCCCATGAGCTGTGCAAAAATCCTCTAGGAAGTCTGAGTCTTTTATCTGTCATGAGAAACAGTGAAATTTTTTTAAAGTTTAATATTGATAAGTGTGACTGGCCTTTGAAGTAGCTATTGAGTCAATACCTGTCTCTAGATATAATTCAGGGGCTTTGTTCTTCTCCCCACTTCATATAGCAAAAATAGGAACAGGAGTGATCATTTGAATAATGCATGGGGGATTATAATGATATATACAATTAAAATTCAGTATTAGACTATACACTTAAACAGAATCCTTCTTTCAGTGTTCATCTTCACTGTTGATTGAATGAGCTCCTGATGTGCACATTTTAGTGTCAGGACCTGCCATACCCATCTTGGATCAAATGCATTGTGTATTTTTCCGTCTATGAATGTACAATGTGATACCTCAGGCCCATTTTTATACCTTTCTACCATTCTTTTAGACTATGATTTAGAATTATATAAAAGCAGTACAGTCAATGTTCATGTAAGCATTAATAAAATGTTTCCAGTTCTGTATTTATTTAAAATTTCATAACATTTTTATATAAGGTCAGACACCGAAAATATGATTTCCTATCTGAAGACACTCCAATTTTTTTCATACATTCCAAAGAAGCTGTTGATCAGTTTACCATAATATTTAAAGATACACCAGCTATAACTATTGATTGAAGAGCTAGTTAAGGTCCAGGTGGTAAAAAAACATTTTGTTCTCCTTGTTGATCCTGTTTCAAGTAGCAAGCAAGTAAACCTCAGCAGATTTCATTACTGGTATTCCACAGTAGCTGGAAGTTTTTGGAAAATGCTACCCTGCTTTGTCCCAGGCTGAGTAACAGCAGAACATAATGCCATTTAAGAAGTAATTTGTGATTCTCTTCAATATTTAAGACATTCCAGTGCTTATAAGCTGCAAATAAGAAATCGTTGGAAAGCATATGGCATCTGTTGCACCAGACCATGCATTTCCGTACCAGGGAAATTACAAAACTAAGGGAGGAGCCCGGACATAAAAGCCTTTTCTCCCCACCTATAGCAGATGGTCAAATTTCTAATTTAAAATTTTGTTGGAGTTCTGGCATACTGCCATCTGACTCCACAGCTGCAACAGTGCAATAACTCTGTCACCTCTCTTAGAAAATGTTTCTTGAGAGTAAATTTAATGCCTAGTGAAGTGTTGAATTTGCAGCTGCTGGGAGCAGAACATAATATGTAAGAGATGGCCATGAGGCACTGCTGATTTCCCTCACCTGGTTACAAGTAAGGTTGTGTTTATATGGAACTGTTGTGAACAGCATTGGGGAATTGGAGGGAAGATGTTTCCAGTTATTTATTTTCACAGGCCTTTCAGTAATCCTGTGTACGAAGAATCGATCAGCAGTGACAGTGGAGATCTTGCCCAAAGAGCTTGACTGAGGTTATGGAAAACATTCATAATAATTATCATTGCAGGAAACCTGTTTGCTGAAAGTTTTTCTTTTGCCTCAGTTCTACCAGTCTCTATTAACATTGAAAATGCTGGTGCAGATGAACAGTGGTAATGTTGAATCCCCCACCAATTGTCCAGCTCATCCATGCCCTTAGTTACTCAGCTGAAGGTGGTGGCCCACCCCTTCAGAGCTGCCAGAGCAGGAATAGCACTGAACAGGTCCTTGTGGCATGGGAAATGCTTTACTGATTTTCTCTGGGGAAGGCAAGGCAGACTCTTCCAGATAGAAAATGAATGTTAGGCGCTACTAACTTGAATTAGATTTGAAATTTCGTTCTGGAATTAAGATCTTCCTATCCTGTGACCACAACCTGTTGAGTTTGATCTGTAATGTCTCTAGTGTGGAGGTTATGCAGGCATGAAATTTGCTTTTTTCTTCAGAAATTTGGGTATAAGTTTGGCTCTTCCACTTTTGCAAACTTAGAAATAAGATTATGACAGATTTACTGTTTTCAGATCTTGCTAGAAGTTCAAAACCTTTGTCACACCCATCATCTTATGATAGCAGGTGGTGTGCTGACATTTTTGGAAAATGTCAGTTGGATATTCCAGATACAGCAGGTTTCTCCCCCTGTTTAGTCAGCCTACTACAGCTACACTCATAGTTGAGCCCTGCAGGAGTGCTTTCTCTTACAATTTATCCAATGAATCGATTAGCTCCTGAAAATCTCAGTTGACTGGAAAGAGAGAGGGTGTGAGATGAGGTGTCTCCAGTATGAAACTGGTTCTGATTGCACAGGAGCACTGCCTGCTCTGTCAGAGGAGACCACAGAGGTTGGAGCTGTGAGCAGAGGTCCTTTTCCTCACACCCTTGCAAAGACAGTGTCCTTTCTGAAAAATGGTATCTGTATTTGATTTAAGCCAAGCTCACCCCCTTACTTTGCCTCCTTAGGGCAAAGCACATCCCAAAAGCTTGTTCAGGCTCCTCCATTTTTTCCTGTGTTGCTGCACAGAGCCAAACCCCTACAGTGCTGTGTTCCTGAACAAACAAGAGTTTTTCCCAGTGGGGCTGTGAGACACGTTTCTGGGTTTGAATGGCACTGTCTGCATTAGGCTCTATCACAGCTGCACAGTTTGAATTCTGAGCAGTGATTATCAGCTATTTGAATACAGCAAATGAGTCCTGCAAGCTGCATTAATACATCAACATAACACTTTAGTTAGCATTAGTAGCCTTAGCGAGTTAGTATTCATTTTTTTCTCTCACTTTTTAAATTAATCAGCATGTACTGCCTAAATCTTCTTGTGTCTGCTCCATTTTTGGTGATCACAATAATTTCCTAGCTGTGGTATTGAAAATATTTCTGTTAAAGGGAAGGTGATGAGAGTGAGAAAGATAACCTTGTAGCAAAACAATTGGACAGGACAAGTTCTGTTGTGGCATCCTGCCTTGGCCTTGGGTTGTCACCTTGGATAAATCATTCTCTCTATATATACTTTTCTTCCTTATTGACATCCACTGAAAGTGAAAAGCTATTATCTAATTTTTATCACAATTTGTATGACTTCTGTGCTTATGCTGTAAGTAATGGACTGGTTCTTACCCCTGTCTTTCAGAAGGGGGTTCTGATCTTCACTGCAGACTTAAGGTATTTCACATAGCTGCTAATAGTAACTGGGAGCAATGAGTAATATCTAAAATTTAAGCTATTTGAAGTCACATTTTAGATTTCTGCTATTGAATGGTCTTGTAGACAGCAGCATTTTCCCTGTAGAGAGTGAATAATTAAGATTAATACACTATCTGACAGCTTTTTGTCAGATATTTTCTGCTGCTTTTAAGGGAAAGTTTCCAATCTGGGAAATAAACAGTGCTTTAAAATATTTCTCCACTGTGTGCTTCTACACATTTGTAACCAATAGATAGAAACTCTAGTCAAGTTAATTGTTATTTCCATAAAAATTGGGTCCTCAGAAAATTGCTTGTGTCCTTGATCCTACAAGCACTTAAAGACATTCTTTGTCTTGCACATGATCAGTTCCATTTAGCTTATTTAGATATCACAAATGCTCAAGGTTAAGTCACCGAGCAGGCATTTACAGTATTGAAGCCTCAAATTATGTATGCCAAATGGCAAAATACTTTTTCAGATAGACTTGTTCCTCATGGAACACAATTTTGTAGGAAATAGTATTTTTCTAGAAAATTCACCAAAAGCCACCTGTTTTTCTTGGGTTTGTAGCTGAGAAATGCAAGGACTTTCCATTGCAGAGAGCTTTCTTCTTCTGTCTTTTTAACTCTAAAGGAAAAATGTTGTGATAAAAAGAAAAGGAGAAGGGAAGGGGTAATAGCATAGGAGCCTACAGTGAACATTGAAAATATTTTTTACTGAAAATGTGGGGTTTGAATGTATGTATATATATTTATTTCTCATTTTTAAAATATTTCTCTTTTTTTCCCCCCAAGAAGCATACAATTTCTGTCAGTCATTTTTAACGTGTGTAAAATGGCAGAGCATGTGTAATAACCTGAGTTGTGCAGTATAATCTATGGCAGTGCTGTGCTGGTTTATCCATTAAAACCTAGCAGCTCCCTCTGAGTACTTTCCATTATACTTGGGAGATATTTTATTTTTAAAAAATCATTATTGAATTTATTTTAGTTTTTTGAAATAAGTCACCATAAAATGGCTCCCAGAAGGTCAACTCATCCCTGCATGTATTAGCTGACAACCTGGGAGGCTGCTCCACAGCTGTGAACACAGTTTCTGTGGAGTTTTCATGGACCAAGGCTCAGCTGCTCTTTAAACCTCTCTCTGACACCACAAGAAGAATAAGGAAAAGAGAAAGTGGTGAGGTTAATCAGTAATTATAGTTGGCTTCGATTCCCCCCCAAATGTCTTTAAAATGAAGTAAAGCAAACAACAAGAAGCCAAGCAACCTCCATGGCTTTCCTTAGAGGAAATTCTCAATCCACATAGAGAGCTCAGTTCTCTCTTCTTGCCAGGACTTGCAGAGCACTAAAGTCAAACACAGGTTGACATGACCTTGAGAATGAAAAAAATATATGGACTTCATGGTAAATGGACATACTTCTAATGTGATCAGGTTTCTGCTGACTTCAGCCCTTGTTTCAACAATGACCAAACCCCTCATGATCAGGCACTTTAAACGCTTCCCTTACTCTTGTTCACAGAGACGAAGGCTCCTTTCTCTGGCTGCAGCCCAGAGCTCTGAAGGCAGTGATCAGAGAGGGGAGATGACTGACATGGTTATAGAAAGGTTACATCATCTTGGCATCAGAGCACTGCTCACACCAGGGCTTGTTTCTCTTCTGCTGTAGAAGAAAAGGAAGTGAGGAGCAGAAAACAGGAGGAGCTCAGGTTTTAGCATCAGGGCGAGGTAGATCCATCAGCCATCAATCCACCACAATGCAAGTATTGTAATTCTGGAGACCCAATAGAACATGATACCTCTATTCCAGCTCTTAAGCTGACAAGCTGCTCCCTGGACTAGATGCCTTCGAGTTTTGTGCAAGGAATGGGATCAGAATTTGACCAATATTATTTTCCAATTTTGAAGTCAACTTGAGTTACATATGTCACTTGCAGATCAAAGAAGAAATTCCTTGCAATGTTTATGGAAGATAATTAGTGGCTTTAGTGTTCATTTTTACTACCATTTTGCTTGGCTTCAGGTTCTTGAGGAATATAACTGAGGGCTCTGTAGTTTCAGTGTCTGAACAGCTTGCCACTCCTCTACAGGCTTAGGGAAGTAACAGTTAGATTTACTTCATGAACAGGACTGAAGGGTTCGTCTTGGTTTGTCAAAATTTCTGGCATAGAAAGATTTCTTCAGTACAAGGATTCGTTAGCTAAAGCTATAGCTTCCATGGGAATGCTGTGCTTGCTTGATGTGTTCTATGGGCAATGATGCTAGAAAGCAAGTGAAGCTCTCCAACTTCACTTTGGGGGCAGGGGAGAGGAGAGACAGAAGATCCTTAGAAAATGGCTTGCAAATGTTTTGGTTATTTTACCATCTATTCTGCAGACTGAGACAGAGCAAGAGAGCAAGGGAACATTAAGGGAACAAGGACAAATAACATTTTCCCACTAACTGTAATTGCAAATGCTTCACAACTGTCAAGCCTTAACAGTATAATTTACCCAAATGAAAAATTTCCTAGGAGTCCCATTAGTTGTCAAAGGCTGGTGAAGTGTAAGAGCACTCTTTTTAAAGTTAACCTACTAGAATACAGCCATTCGTATAGGCATTAGCATTCAGCAGCACAAGTTATCCAGTATCCTAAAAGTCTATGTGTTTACCAGATCCAAGTCTAAATTCCTGAGTCTAAATATGGTAAGGACCATGACAGTGCCAGGGGTGGAAAAGAGTCAATTCCACTTATTTGCATGTGTTTGTGGAAAGAAACACATCAAATGTGTGTGTGTTCTTGGTGCATGTCCCAATGTCGCAGTTTTAATCCCTGCTGGAGATTAAGCACCATGCAGCCCCTCTCTTCCTCCCCAGCCCTGGAGGAATGGGGATGAGAATTAAAGTAAAACTTGTGCGTTGAGATAAGAACAGTTTAATAATTGAAAATAAAGTAATATACACTAATAATGGTAAATAGTGATGATAATAAAAAGGGTAAAAAACAACTGATGCACAATGCAGTTTCTCACTGCCCACTGACTGATGCCAGGACTTCCCTTCTTGAACCCAGATCAGCTGCCCTTCCAGGTAACGTGTTATTTACTGGGCATGATGTTCTACAGTCAGTTTGGGTCACCTGTCCCAGCTGTGCTCCCTACAGCTCCCTCACAGCTGTTCTTTTGTACACCTCCTAACTGGCAGGGCACAAGACAAGTAAAAAAATATCCTTGACTTGGGATGAACACAACAAAAACCCCTAACATCAGTGCATTATCAACACCATTCTCATTCTGAATCGGAAGCATAGCACTGTAACATCTACTGAGAAGAAATTAACTCTACCCTAGCTGAAAGCAGGACAACATGCTCTCAATTCCTCCACCTGGCAATGGAGACATTAGACATCAGACCCCCTTTCTTCAGGCAGCCACTGATTTTCCATTAACTTGTAGCAAGATCACTGTCCCAGGCCTCTACTGCTATCAGATTTGGCTGGAATTGCTCAGTGAGTCCAAAAGTTATAGGAACAAACCAGCCTGTTTGGAAAGTTGCAGCTCCTGCACAGCCTTGGTTTCCTTAGAGACTGAAGATTGATAATATATGTTGTAATCAATCTTGTTGTAAGTATGATATACAGGCATGTTCCTTTTCTAATATTTTATTTTCATTTTATGTAAAAATATGCAATGACATGCTAACTGTTTTTATAATGGCCTTGCATAATCATAGTCAATATTTTTTGTGGCAAGACACATTCTGCTTTGCAAGCAAGTTTTGAAGTCAGTGTCCTGGATAGCTGCTGACAGAGAAGCACACCAGACCCAGATCCTGAAGGCCAGACTGTTACACTGCCTGACCTTGACACAGAAGTGTTTATGAGAGAGAAAACCATTCCAGGTTCCCACCTCATCTTTTCCTGTCTCCAACCAACTGCACAGCTATTTGTACCATTTGATTACATATTCACCTACAGATTATACAGAATTTCTGAAATATTGTCAGAGCTTTCAATACAAGAAAAAAGTGCCTAAACTTTCTCTGCAAGTACTTTTTTTCCCTAATGGAAAAAGAAATGTACCACCGGCTGCACCCAATATTTTGACAGACCTGTCATACAAACATTCGTCACTATGGCACTTTTCCTTACTTTTTTCACACTGAATAGAGTTAGTCTGAGGCACACTAGCAAAGTGAATATTGCAGTGTGGGAGACTCTCAGGTTCAAAGCCAGTCTTGTTACCTTGCTGTGTGAGTGCTAGTTGTTAAAAATTGCTGTGGTTTCCTGTTGTGTACAAGAATACTAATTGCTTTAGCAGCATGTATGCATTCAGTTTTCCTCTGTTCAAAAACGAGACTATGGTGATTTGAAATGTAAAAGTATAATCATCCTAGATAAATTGGACAGCACTTAAGCAATCAAAAGCTAATGCAGTCTTGTAAAAGTAGTTTTAGGGAAATATTTCAAGCTTTATTCACTCAGATAGCATTTTCAAGAGCCAAAGCACAGCTTTATTTTTTCTTTCTGCACAATTGAGCATTAAATATTGCATTGAGACACAGCAAAAGCATTTTTCTATCCTCTAATACTGCCTAAGATTGTTTTCAAAACAGCAGATTTGCCATCACCCACAGAAGGCATCCGTCAATTGACCAATTAAAAAAAAATGTGGGAGTATCTGCATTCTGTTAGATTACAGTCATCTGTGGTTTTTAGGGTAAATTCATTTTAATAATTTTGTTTCTTTTTAAATTTTTTTTCATATAACCTCTTGACTGTCCCAATGAACTGTTTTCTTTCAATTGAAGTGTGAAAGAAAATTATGTCATATCACGGAAAGGACATTTAAATGATTTTAACTGGTTTAATTATTTAAAACTTACATTTGTTTTAGATTTTCTTCTGTTAGATTTTCATTTTCCCCTTTTTCTTCTCTGACTGTCTATTTTTAGAAGTTCTTATTGTTATTCTTCTCTTTCCACTCTCCACATTCTTAATTTCTTATAATTTTCTTTTGCTAAACTTTCACCTCAAATCAGTGGCAACAGACACCTTCAAAGGGGATATGCAGTGTCTGAAGGGCATGCTTTTTATCCCTGAATTATTACTCAGTAGTTTGTCTTTTTGTCTGTTTTCTTTTCTGAAAAACATAATTTTTCATAAGGACAAGAGAGTATGACTGATTCTATCTTGCTTAGCCCTGTCTGACACAAGCAAGTATTATTTATTTGGACAAGTACTTGCTAATTTTGTTTGAGGGGCTTGTCTGCTCTCTTTTTCTTCACCCATAACCTATGACAATTTCTGAGAAGAAAATCAGCAGACATAGACTCTACAATGCAAATTATTGTGATTTACATAATCCACAACTGCTGAAACATGAGGATAATAAAATGCCCTGGAAAACCTAATGCAGAAGTTGTTTATCAGTTACCAAATAAATGGTAATCTCAGGTTTTGTCAATGATACATTCTTGCTTGGGAAGTTTGTGGTTCCAATGTTTTAGTAATATTTTGTTCTCCAATCGATGAAGCAAGAAAAGTCACTTTGATTGCAGTGCTAAAGCCAGCAATGCCCCAAGGAAGGCAACAAGGATGGTGAAGGGTCTAGATGGAAAGCCACACAGTGAATGGCTGAGGCCACTTGGTCTGCTCAGCCTGGGGAAGAGGAGACTCAGAGGAGACCTCCCCGTGGTCTGCAGCTTCCTCACAAGGGAAAGCAGAGGGGCAGGCACTGATCTCTTCTCTCTGGTGAGCAGTGACAGGACCTGATCGAATGGCCTGAAGCCATGTCAGGGGAGGCTTAGGTATTTTTAAGGTACTTTTCCTTATAATATACCTTTCCTAGATATTAGGAAGTTCCCAAAATTAGGCTTTCTGTCCAGAAAGCTTTTTGTTTTCACCCAGAGCCCAGGTCAAACAGCTCTGAAAGCATTTGCATGATGTCCTGCAGGAATGGCTGTTCTGGATGTACTTTGAAAAGCTGTGGGATGGGGCTGAGCTTGTCGATTAAGACATCTAAATGTAAATGTTTATGTATAGATGCATGCTTGTGAGCTAAGTGTCTGAACCACTGTCAGAGTCACTGTAGGTGATGGAAATCTGAAGTGACTGAAGCCACTACCAGATGGGATGCTTGTATGTCTGCATGGGATTGATAGGATTTACAGGAGAATTTTGCAGTTTTGTTCTGAGCTGGCAGCAGGAGGTGAGCAGAGGTGTTCCAGGGACACCCAAAATACTTTCCTGGAGAATCTTTTTTGCAGTGCCACTCAAACTCACCTGGCTTAAGTGGGCAGGCTGTCCTTGGGAACCATGGGGCAGAGGCCTGGCTCTGAGTATCATCTTCGTTATGTGTCAAAGGGTGACTGGCAGGTAAAGCTTTATTCAAGAGTTTGATTTAAGACTCAGGTTATTACTGTACTTGTCATGTGAGCACCTCAGCTTTATAATTCCCCTTAGAAGGGAAAGATTTTGTTGGGCAGGTTTTTTTCCACCATTAAATTCTCCATTCATTTATAAATAATTTGGCCAAACCAAAGAAAGACCAATGATTTGCCCAAGCCAGTCCAGAGTCATAAGGTTGACTCTTAATCAGATTTTGCCTTCTTTGACTCTCTTTTGTGGTCATGAGAGCTCATCCAGTCATAACATCACTATCTCCAGTAGACTTTGTGGGCTCTAACATATCCTTACACTATATAATTTCTCCTGAGCCCTTTTCCAATCCAATGTTGACTCAACTCAACTGTTCTTACAATTTTGGGGGTTCTATTAAGCTGTAGAGTTACAGACTTTTTACAAACTCTCCCAGGTCTGTCTCTGTGTGTGCGTCTATATATGACTTCAGGAGAGGTTGTACATCCTAATTTAAAGCTTGGCTTCACAAAGAACAAATTGTTTGGAGGACAGAAAAGTCTTGCATTTTCCCTCTGATGCAAATGGCAGAAGTTCCTTCCCCTTTTTTACCAAACCAATAGGTCAAGAGCAAAAGGCAACAAGGGGTCCCAGCACCTTTACTAGTTGGAATCTTACATATAGAAAGAGAAAACAGATAGGCAGGCAGGCAGAGGGAGTTTTTTCACAGGCTCAGCTGCAATATTGACATGCTCATTTTCATGTGGGAAAGGTATTTTTTGGTCCCTTATATCCATTCATCATTACTATGTACTGTTGCCAACCCCAGGAGAAACATGAGTTTTGAAGAAGCAAAGTGAACACATTTGCCCACCCTAGATTCTACTTTATTCTTGCAGTATCCAGATGGAAACAACATGTTTGATGTACTTAAAGCTGCAAATTTGATTTCATCTTCAGGTTCAGCATTTTGACACATGTGATTTACATTATAACAGGAGCCTCAGAGAAATGCATTTTGAGGTCACAGGCAAAAAGCCAATCCACAGCTACTTGTATCGAGCTGTACTTCCCATTCTCTGAAAGGAGTCAAAATGGAGATGACTTTCCTCACTTTTAGTGATGTAACAAATTATCACTTAGTGAATTCTTTGTAACAGAGAAAATATTACAAACCCAGAAGACCTTGTTGTGGGTCTTTGTAAGCTGCTCTGTGCCAGTCAGCCCTCACACAACCAGGAAGTGTATTGGCTGAACAGATACTAGCAAATCATTTTTACTACCTCATTTCAGGTCTTTGGAGATTAATTTTATCATAAATTTGGAAGCCTGATTTAATTGCGCTAATTATATTTTCTGTTGGGAATTGATGGATTACTACCTAGCATATTCTCACAGTGCGTAATGAATCACACTGAGGCTTTCTCTTATTTATACCTGCTGAAAGTCAAGGAAATTAGTTGCAATGAGCTTTAAAGAAACATGCAAGAAATTGCCCTAAACCATTTGCTACGTGTTCTTGCTCCTCTCATGCATCTGTTCTCACGGTGATGATTCCGTTCTTCTGGAAATAATTGCAGAAACTCCTTTTTAATTCTCTGTCTGTGGGGAATTCACTGAAAAGAGAGCACATGTCAGACAGGCAAGGCATCTACAGTTCCTCTTCAGATCACTCTTTTAACATCCATCCACATGTATTCATTTTTGAACTGAATGCTGTGGGTGCGGAAGTAATTATAGCCACTGCACTTCCCAGTACTTGTGATTCCATCAGATGTAATCATGCACATGTTGGAGGCTTGATTTTGCTGCTGCTGGAATTTGCCACAGTATGGAATAAGGGATTAGGTGACAACCTGTCACAGAATAAAGTTCATCTGTCATGTTCAAGTGCCAGTCACCAGGGTATCTTTTCTTTTGTACAACTTTGGAAAATCATGTTGTCTCCTGGTCTCTGCATGACCTTTCCTGTTCATTTAATGCCATAAAGCTTATAATCAGTATTTATCATTTATGTGGAAAGAAAAACAGTCCATGCCTAAAATGAGGTTACCATTAATAGCACGGTGTGCTTTCTGTCCTTTTAATTCCTCCTGTGGAATAAAAAAGTAGAAAACCAAAAGCCTTTGTTTCTTGAAGTGAGGGAGGTTCATACAGGCTGACTCTGCACCACCATCTTCATATTCTCTCTTGTCTTTTGCTCTGAAATCTTTCCCTTTCTCTCTGGCTTTTGCAGGCAGAGCAGTAGCTAAGCTAGGAACAAGTACATCTCAAGTTCAGCCTTGATGCTGAGCTGCTATCTGGCCTCTCTTTTTGACCCCCCCATGTCCTTCCCCTCTGCAAAAAGTGAGGTCCCTTGCCCACCACTGTGGTGAAGAGGCTCCTTTCTGGATGTTCGTGTGCCCTCTCCACACTGGGGGGAACACCAACAGTGAGGAAAAATCTGCACTACACTGCTTAGGCTGTTGGACGTTGTGTAGACTCCCACAAATTCAAGCACGAGTAGCAGCTACTGAGGGGTTTCTTCTGCCAGTCAGCAGCACAGGGTAGGATGTTGCAAAGCACTGAGTCCAGCTTGCTCAGCTGAGCGTTCTGAAGGCAGGAACAACATCACATTATTATCCTGACCTGATGAACACAGGCTTCTGAAAACAGTGCATGCTCTAATTTGACTGTATGGTTACTCCTTTTTAGAATTACATTTTCTCAAGTGTGATATCACCTAAAGGTGGACCCTTCTTTCAGATATGACAATCATTTCCCCTTAATTAATTTTGATAGTTTGTTCACCTTTGTGGAACAGATCTTCATGAGGAGAAAGAAAGGCACATTTCCTTCAGGAGTGAGTTATGAACACATTAAATTGAAAAGCTGTGATGTTCTGTCACATTAGCTTGGTCCCTACAACGCAGCAGTCACGCTTGATAAACGGGGACATTAAGAATAACATTAGAGAACACAGGCACAGGGTTGTGATGGCAACCAGGATACCTATCTGCCCATTGTTACACACATTGCCCTCTTCATTTATGCCTTTGGGGGTGATGGACCTATGGGGGAAAACAATCAATATGTTTCTCAATTTTTTTTCATGGCTGACAAGAAAATATGTGGATTATAACTGGACTTTCCATCGAGCTGTAATCCTGTAACTTTAGTGCCATGAAAAAGTACAAAATTGTGCTATGTTAAATATAGAAGCTATGTGGCATATGGTAAAAAATATTACTGTAAGTATTGCTTATATATTTATTTATTTATATAAACTATAATTGTGGTGTATAATGTTACATAAACACATAGGAGCAGTTTTCCAGGGTGTCTATCACTGTCATACCAAAGTGCTGATACTGCTGTGAGGAGGAGGCTGATTGCCTACTTAAGACTCTAAGTGGCAGTGAGGATTATTTTCTTCTGCTTTTGACCTACCTTTCCCCATTTCTGAATGGCTGGTGTTCAGTTCTTTCTTTAAGCCAGTTTTCTGGATTGGCCTTGCTTATTAAAAGTCACAGGCATTCTTTTAAATCACACCGCTGTTTGTGAATCTCTTTAGTGGATCATGCTTGCTATAGAGTCCTGAAGGTTTCTGACTTGAACCATAGCACAGACATCTTTGAATGATATCCTTTGATTTCACTGCACACTGAACAGTATCAGGAGATTTTTCCAGAGCCCTTGGTGTTATTTTCACCTTTTCATTGGAATCAACAGTACCAGCACTGTTCCCATACAGCCCAATGAGGTCACGTTTAGGAGGACACTCACCACATCCATTATCCCACCTGCACTTTCTTTTGCTCTCTCTCCTATATATAGTTCGAATCAAATGCTTACTTCAAAAGAACATGTTTATTATCTTTTAGATCTAGACTTGGGTTGTGATGTCCAGAAAGAGCTTGAAGCCAGCTAGGTGACCTTTGTGCAGGAGCTAGTGCCTATGCAGTTGGTGTGTAAAGCCCCTTGGTTTTCCTCTTGCCAGCTGTGCCTGTGCTGCAAGCTTACTGTGACAGGAACTGCCATTTGTGCTCTATATTTTTATGCAGGAGCTAAGACACAGATCTCTGGTTCATTACTCTGGCTCCTATGGAGCAAGCAAATTATAATAGTTTAAACACAGCTGGATTTATTTTTAGTCTGAAGGATAACAGTGTGGCCATGGCAGAGGTTGAAAAACCAGGCAGAGAAATTCTTTAGCTTAGATGGTTTAGCTTTTCTACTTCCTCAGGACCTTTCTGGAGAGTAAAGCAAAAAGAGGTAGCAGGTGAGAAACATGGGCTATAACCTGTGTAAAGCTCCTGACTCCTGCTAGAAAGAACTTCTGTAGAGAAAGGTTTTATACTGGGGCATCCCCATCAGGGGGAACATGGAAGAGAATTTGAGCAGTATAAGCACATCCTTTCCCTGTGTCTGTTTATTTGGTGAATCAGCACTTAGCCACAACCACTCTGCCAACCAAGCAAAGCTGCCTCTGGGGAGCAGGACCAGCCCCTGGAGAGAGCCCAGGGGCAGGACTGAGCCCATGCAGGGCAGCCTGGGGAACAGCTCTGGCATTTTTCCTTTAATTTTTATGTGGAAGTAAGGCAGCAGGGATCCTCAGATGGTTTAAGGAAAATGCAGTCCTCAAAATGACTCATCTTACAATTTTTTATTGTCTCCTTTTCCTATTTTTTTACAGAGTTAAATGTAAGGGAATCTGATGTAAGAGTGTGTGATGAATCATCATGTAAATATGGAGGAGTGTGCAAGGAAGAGGGCGATGGCTTGAAATGTGCGTGTCAGTTCCAGGTAAGGGCTGCTCAGCTTTTTGCTTGCTGTTTCAGACAAATCTTTCAGGTGTATTGAAGTATTTGTAGAGTCACCTCTTCAAAAATTCCTCTCAGTAATAGCTTATGGAGTCTAACCATAAGCTCCTTTGTCAATGGCACTGATTGGATCAGATAAATGCAGGGTTGCCAGTGATCATAAATGTTATGAATTAAAACAGTGAATTAGTTCCACTTGGGAAAAAAAAACGCTATAAAAATTTCTTCGGAACTTTTTAAAAGAAGCAAACAGCAAGTTTCAAGTAACATTGTTGGTTTTTGAGGCTTTAGTTTACATTTTTAATAACTATCATGGCAATCCTTCCCCCCCTCCTGCTGCCAACCTTTTTAGAGAAAAAGCAATACAGCAGTGCTTTCTTTTCACAGTTTATAGCAGGACAAATGTATCAAATATTATGTACAAGATTCATGGTAAAACTGGAAGAGCTGGCAGTGTTGTCAGCAAAACCTGGAGTGGGCTGTCTTTCAGTGTTTTAAAAATAATTGTGTGTTCTGTTTCCAATAAATAATAAATCAAGGGGAACCAAAATAGCAAGTGTCTATATGATCTTACACTGCTTTTGGATTCCAGTGTTTCAGAGCTGGATTTTGATAGGGTGCTGTTTACCTATGCTGGGGTATTTTTCCAACTGCCTTTTAAAGGCAGAAAAAATTCTTATGAGAAGAGGTTTCTTCATCTGTCTTCAGTCTGTCTGTAACATTTATTTATGAAAAATACTAAAATCAAAGCTCAGTAATGATTAAAAAAAAAAAAAAGGAGAAAAATAAATACAAACCTAGGATAGCCAAAGGTTTCATTTATTTCCTGTAGGTAGTAAATTTTGTGACTTCCTAATAACCAGGTCTTGGAGACATAAAAAGAAAGAAGTAGTCCATGTGATAAACTGTTACTTTTTGTTCGGTTACTTTTTGTTTGGTTTTGAAGGGCTGATTTAAAAAAAAAAAAAAAAAAGTATTGTTTTTAAGCAACTTGCATGTTTACTTGTACTTCTTGAAAAATTTACTCTATACTCTTAGGAAAGAAGTCTAAAGGTAAGGAGAAGGTGTTGTGGTTTTTGGACATAGCAACTTGAAATTCTTCCTGTAACTCTTAAACTTAATTGAGCTTACTCAATTTGCAGCAACTAGCAGCACCAAAACATTCCAGGCAACAAACACCCATCCCAAACTGTTAGGTTCTTCACATGCGAGACTATCTGAGAGCTAGCTAATTTTTTTATGACATTGCAAGCCTTTGAAAGGAAAATAGACACATTTGTGTACAGTGGTTCAGCCGAAGTTTCAGCACTGAAAGGAAGATGTGGGAATATCACCCTGTTCTTCCTGAAGTGTGTTTCTTATTCATCACAGCTACAACAGAGCTGCATAACTGTGCCACTAGTCCCATCCAGCAAGGCATTTCTTATGTTGTTAAAATTGCAATTTTTAGAAAAATGTGCCCTAACAAGACAGTTGCAAAATTAAATTGGTCTGGGATCCAGCTTGTGGTCAGATGAGATGTTCCTGCCGGGGGGGAAATCACAGAATCCCAAAATATGCTGAATTGAACGGGACCCACAAGGATCATCTAATCCAATTTCTGACCCTGCATAGGACCATCACCAAGAGCCACATCATGCACCTGAGAGCATTGTCCAAACACTCCTTGAACTCTGCCAGTCTGGTGCTGTGACCTCTTCCCTGGGGAGCCTGTTGCAGTGCCTGCCCAGCCACTTTCTCTGGGTGAAAAACTTCCTGATATCCAACCTAAACCTCCCCTGACACAGCTTCAGGCCATTCCCTCACGTCCTGTCACTGATCACCACAGAGAAGAGATCAGTCCCTGCCACTCCTCCTCCCCTCATGAGGAAGTTGTAGACTATGGTGAGGTCTGTCTGACAGAGGGGTGTTTTGGGGAGCAGAGCAGCACAACTATTCACAGCCACCCCTGAACTAGGGCCAAGACTGGCAAAAACTTCCTTCAGATTGAGGAAAATGGATGACAAATTTCAGCTTGTTTGAAACAGCTATAATGTCACGGCAACAAGAGCTCTGCAGGCTGAAAGGTCTTTTGCTGTATTTTGGATAAGTTTTACAAAACCTGAATGAAAATCTGATCAACATCTAGTGAGTGTGTTATGAACCAGTGGGGGAGGTAAGGTGGGGTGAGAAGGCAGAGATGTCATGAGGCTCTCTTTCAATTTCAGTCAGAAAGGCTTGACAACAATCAGTTTAATAAAATAACTGCTTTAGTAAGGCAGAATAGAAAAAGGAGCAAAGTGACAATGAGCAAATCTTACAACCCATTCAGATGTTGGGAACTCTGAAATCTCACAGCACTGGATGGATCTGGGAAGGATTTTCCCATGGCACAGTGCTGAGCAGATCCTGTCCATGAAGAGGTGCTCTCCCTTTTGGTCATTTGAGGTATTACAGGACTTCCTCACAAGAAAACAACTTTACTCCTAGAGGATGCTCTCAGGAGAACTTTTGGCTGTACTGTACCAAATAACTAAAGGCTGTAAAAAATTGTAAAAAGGAATCCTTTTACTTTTCATTTTCTATCCTCATGTCAGAAACCTGCAAATTTAAAACATCACACAGAGACTTAAGGAGAATTGAGAATTATCTATTGAACAGAGAATTATCTATTGGAAACTATTGTCCCCCTCAGGAGCTGCCTGTTAATAATTCTCTAGAAATGACTGTTCAGTATGGCATGTGACAGGACTGATGGCTGTGACTGAGTGTCTGAGAACTGCTTACTATGAGAAAGTATTACAAAACTGTTAGAAATAATTTTCAGAGCTGGCAGCATGATTTATTTCTGTCAGTACCTGCTTAGTTCATTCTCAGTTGGTCATCTATGGCAGGATGAAAAAGGATTGGAGGGTAATACCCTTCAAAATTATGTTTTAACAACTGAGTATTTTGACCTTTATGTATGTCAAAGCACAAAGAAACTGTTGTGGGAGAGACTCACATTTGGAATTTGTAGAAGAAACTCTTGTACTTTTAAATCATTTTAACTTAACTAATGTTGTTTCTGCATGCAGTCTCATGGGTTGAACTATACCAGTTTAATCATAAACTTTGTGTTTAAGAAATTTGGTGGCTACTTTCATCATTGCTTCTTGTTTTTGGTTTTGGCTGGGTTCTTTTTACGCTGGGGTGTTGAAGACGCAAAAAGTGTCTGACATTACAGTTACCATTGCACCCCCAAACAGGGAAATATCTCCTTTTCCATGCTGTGAAGCTGGGTTTGGATCTGCAGTTCAGCAGGAAGTCGTGCAGCACTCTCAGATGTTAGGCAGATTGGCAGTCCCAGCATTTCAATGCACGTTATGCATACAAGGGGTTTATAATCCATCTCTCTTAGAATTTAAAAAAACAGCAAAATACAGGCAGCTTCTGCAAAAGCTATTCTGAATAATAATTTTTCCTTTCTACCTTTCATTCTTTTTGTTTGTACCAAATTCTACTAAATTTAAGATTTAAATTTTTCAGTGTAGTAATAGAAAAGCCTTATTATAGTTGTTGACCAAGTAAAAGACTCATGATGCTCTTGAATTTAATGAGAATGGTGATTGTTTTCTACCTCCTTTGTAAGAATGTGCTGAGCGAAAAGGTCAGCGAATCTCCCCTTAAGCATTGTTCTCCTTAAATTCTCCTTTGCTCAGTTTCATCCCCCTGTGCCTAGTCATACTTTCTTGTATTATCTCGAAGAAGTTTTCTCCTTCCTCAGTGTTTATCCTTCAAACACTTCTAGATGCCTGACATATTCCCTCTGGCCAGTACAAAGTCCCACTGTAGTTATTTTGTGCTTTTAATCTTTCCTACTGAATTCCTATGTTCAGTCCATGTGGAGTTAGACTATTATTTCAGTGATCCAAGAGGAATACATATAGTGATACTGAAAAACTAATATATTTCAAATCTTTCTTTAGCAAAAAGGGTTATAAGTTGCTGCTGGTAACAACTATATTCATGTATATTAATATGCAGTTGAGATTAATAACTTGATTTCTGTATGACTGGGTCATTTTATAATTTCTGTTCCAGTGTCACACAAACTATATTCCAGTTTGTGGATCAAATGGAGACACTTACCAAAATGAATGCTTCCTCAGGAGAGCTGCTTGCAAGCACCAGAAAGAGATAACAATGGTATCAAGAGGACCTTGTTATGCTGGTATGTAAAACATCACTTTGTGTCACTAATGAATGATGTCCTATGGTTAGCTCTTTAGCTTTGCCCTTAATTCCAGCAATTAAAATTTTGGTGCTTTTCATAGAATGAAATAATGTGGAAAGCAGGAGTCCTCTTTAGGAATGGGACTTTTTGCTAGATAAGAAATCTGATATATCTTCTGATATGCTAACAGATTAATAAATAAATATTACAAGTTGAAATACTTTATCTGAGCAAATAGATTATGAATGCTTCTGTGGTGTTTATAGAGGAGCCTTGATACTCACTGAAAGGCTTTCAACAAATTTGGAGCAGACTCCAAATAGTAATTTCTTTAGGACTTTTATTATTTGGATATACAGAATTAGTGTGGCATCCAACAAATGACACTGATCATCTTGACTGCTGCTCTACCTGTATCCAAGGCATCATATTTGACTTTGGGTCATTACATTGAAGATACATAACTGACAAAATCATTCTACCTCACATTTCTAATGGACTTGCCTTTTTTGTCTTTCCACACACTTATAGCATAGATTTTCCGCATCTTTCAAATACATGGGACAGGTTTTCACTCTCTTGAATATTGCAACATGCTTCTGGACACAGAAACTTTAGCCACCAGAGTGTTCTGAACCTCTGGGTAGATTCAAAGCTGGTGAGACCAGACACATGGCTGGCTTTCTTGGAATGAAATTAAATGACTCAGTAGGGTCAATTTTTGGTACATAAATAATACACACAAAATACTAAGTTGTGGTTTAGCCCTCATCTTTGGGTATAGAATGTTTGCTCAGATTAATCTAAACAAGGTTACATCTATATGGCAGCCAAAATTGTGACCATGGGTCAGATGCACACTCCTTGCTAACTTTACATTGGTAATTGCAGTGACCATTTAGATTTATCAGGCCTGGAGCTCTCTGGTAGCTGCAGCATCTTATGTGGAGATTAGGGTACACATGCAGGGTACCTAGTCCAAGTCCTTGCTGCTGCTAGTCCTGGTTACCTCTTTCAAATGCAGTGTGTTTCACACTCTAAGGCCTCTGACTGCAGCACAGACCTATACTGAGGTCTGGCTCATGTTTGCTAAGGTCCAAAACAATCTGTTTGGTCCTAGTACTGAAGGAAGCCCATGTTTCGTGCCCAGCTCAGAAGTGTAATTCCAGCATCCCTCGGGCAGATGACTGAATCAGGCCTTTCCCAACCTCCCACCTGTAAATTATCTCCAGATGCCACAGAAAGAGGAAAAAAATGCAATCCAGTTTTGGAGGACTCACATATTACTATAACAACACCCAAGAAATAGGAAGTTTTGAACTGAGGATGTATAAGTAAATAGAATTTTTTAATTTCATGCCCTAATCATTTTAAGAAATGGACACACAGCATGAAAGTTTCTTTCTCTCACTAAAACAAAATTCTAGGATAATGTTTTTGGAACAACAGAAAGTGTTTGTTTCTATATGCATTCTACTCTACCAAGAAAAAGAAATTTCAAAATGAAAAATTGATTCTTCTCAGCCTCAGGTTGCTGGCAGCTAATTACTACATTATTCAGTTAGCACAGGAATTTTTTTCAACCTTCCTCTCCTTTTCTTTAAATCCTACATAAAACCCAGGAAATGCAGCATAATTTTTAGCACTTACTGTAACAGATCAAGAAAAGTGCTGAAACACAATGCTCCAGAAAGTACTGAAAACACATTTATGAAACTGAGGTTGTGATTCAGGCTGCATACTGCACTTACACTGCTGCAACTTTAAGTGCCTCAGCAGAGCTCCACTAGAATGGTACCTGCTGCTCCCTGAGTGTCTGATGTGCTTTGAGTGTCGGGAAAATATTGGTTGATAAAAGCCATCATCCAGAACCTCTCCATGCCCTGCCAAGACAGCAGCATACTTGTGCTCTTGATCTGTTACACGTATAATGGAGAATCAGATACTAAAATTAAAAAAAATTTTGTAGACCTCCATTAATTTTCACTGGGTGCCTTTGAATTTGCTATTAAAATGTTTTGTTCTAGGCCATCATTGGAAGACAAGTATAGATTCACTGGTTTCCTATCAGAGTTTTGTTTTTTCAAAGCAAAGCTTCATCCTGATGGGGGGATGCACCCAAGACAATAGGATGAAAATCCTCCTTAGTCTTGTAACAACTGTCTAATATTTAAACTATATCAGACTTCTGAATCTCACACAAGAATAGAATATTTCCCATTTCCTAGGAATTGATAACTTCTGTAGCAACGGCGCTGGAACAGACTATACTGAGAGATTTAGGAACTAAATCATTATTCTGTTTCTTGGCAGGTAAAATTTTGATTAATTTTTTACAGACATAGGTGATTTGCAGCATATTTATTTATTTCCTTTTTCAGAAGGGTGACAGAGTTTCAAGATTCTAAAATAAGCAATGTTTAAAAAAGAGTAAATTATAGGTGCTTCAGGAATAAACAAAATGCAAGTTTTGACATTAAAAATGGTTGTTTAGAGAAATAAAAGAGAATGTATGGCTGAAATTTTGGGTCTGCATATACAGGTTTTAATATTGATTTTGACTGCTGCCAGATTTATATTATATGCACACGAAAATGTAACCACGCAATGATGTAGTACTTGATTATACTTGCAGTTTCTCAATGTACTGTACATATTTGGAATCCACAGTCCATTGCTTTCTGTTGGGATTTCTAAGTTTAAAAAAAAACCAAACCAAAACAAAAAAGAACCAAAAAACTGATAAAAAAACCTCTTTGCATGTGGGCTGACTATTTAGTGGATCTTTGAGAAATCACAGCAACAAGCTTGAAAAAAGCAATTTCTTCTTAAGTGTCTTGAGTTGTAACACCTCTCCATTCCTAAAGGGAACATTTGCAGGTTTCCAGGAGAAGAATGTAAATATGAGAAAGATGTTTTGGTAAGGTATTTTCCTTGGCCAATGAAAAAGCTTTATCTTTGTTTGTTTTCATATATTGTGGGACACTGTGCTGTTCACAGACAGACACAGGGAGACAATCTCTCTGAGCAGCTGCTTGGCAGAGGGAGAAAAAGTTTTCCTGCTTTTTGCTTCTGCATTTCTGCACTTCGCTTGATATGCTGGCATGAAATGATATAATAAACCTAAGCCTTCTGAATTTCAAATCTATGAACATGGAGTGTTTTTGTGGATCAGGCCCTAGCATTAGGGCTTCATCATTCCCACATTTGCAGAACTAGAAACAAACACAGGAATTATTCTCTTAGGAGTGGCTTATGGAAGGGTCTGCTTGCTTACAATTTGCCCTCCTGTTTGTACTTAGCAGTTTGGAGTTGTTTCCCTAGATGGGAAAGAGGTGGGTTCAATTTTCATGCTAGTTTGAGTTAAAAGCCATCCCTCCTGAATGAGAGAGGCTGCAAGTGTTTTTGGTTTTGGGGAGCTTTTTCTGCCTCTGCACCGAAGCAGACCCACAGTACTGAAATGGCTCCTGTTCAGAAAGAACAAAAAAGGAGATTCTGACTGTAGCTGAGGACTTACAACATCCAGATGCTGTGTCTGATCCAAGTCCTTCTTTGTGTATTTTATCCAGAAACTCCTTCATGGACAAAAGCAGCTTGCAGCAGAAGCCTGTACATTTGAGTATTAGCATATTTTCATATAATCATGGAATGGTTTTTTTGGAAGACACTTTAAAGATAATCCAGTTCTTACCTCACAGCCCTTGGTAATATTTTTCACTAGACCAAGTTTCTCAGAGCTCCATCCAGACTGGCCTTGAACACCTCAAGGGATGGAGCATCCACAACTTCTCTGGAGTGCCAGTGCCTCACTGCCCTCACAGTTGAATTTCTTCCTAATATCTAATCTAAACCTACTCTCAATTGGAATCCATTCCCCTCTGTCCTGTCACTACATGCTTTTGTACAAAGTCCCTCTCCATCTTTCTTGTAGGATCCCCTCAGGAACTGGAAGGCTGTAATTAGGTCACCCCAAAGCCCCCTCCTTTCCAGGCTGAACAAACCCAATTCTCTCAGCCTTTCCTCACAGGAGAGGTGCTCCATCACTGTAATAATCTTGGGGGTCTCCTCTGGACTCTGCTCAATAGGTTGAAATCCTTTCGGTGCTGGGGACCCCTGAGCTGGATGCAGCACTCCAGGTAGAGTCTCAGGAAACTGGAGCAGAGAAGGAGAGTCCCGTCCCTCACCCTGCTGGCCACACTGCTTTAGATGCAGCCCAGGACACCTTTGGCTTTCTGGGCTGCCAGTGCACATTGCCAGTTCATGTCCAGCTTCTCATCCACAAGCTCTCCCAAGTCTTTGTCCGGGCTGTTCTCAATCTTTACAAGATTCTTTCTTAATCTTTCTTAATCTTTCAATCACACTTGTGAAAGTGTGGCTTAAGTAAAGATACAGGTCAATCACTCTTTCTAATTACTGACCAGTGGCTGGGGGAATGCTGTTTGTGCCCAGCATCTTCACTTATTTGGGCATCTTCCTTGACAGATCTTGGTGCGCGGAGACAACTTTTGAAAACCCTGAATTTATTAAGGGCCTGAAAAGAGCAGGGCTGCTTGTCCAAGTAAACTGGAAAAAAATGCTACTCTTTTAACCAGCAGCTGCCTGGGAAAATCTAGCCAAGGCTCAGGAAAAAAAAAAAAAAAAGGCAGGAACACCAGCTTAGTTTAGCATGGTTACCCTGGAGACAAGAGTCCTAGCACAGCTCCCAGGGAAAAGTTGAAAATGATACAGTGTTATAGAGGATGACACCTTATTATTTTTTTTAATCATTTTTGAGAACTGAAAGTCCAGAGAAGTGGAAATGAGTCTATCCTGCTGCTACAATGTCCTGCCAAGTGGACTTCATGTATATCAAGCAAATGATCAATAGAGAGGGGTGGTCTGAGCATCAGCTCTATGATTTACAGGGCACTCTCATTACTGCTCGTACTGTCTGTGTGTGGTGGTACCTGCCCTGCCCCACACACACAGGACACGGCCAGAGCCCCTCATGCTGGGGCTGAGCAGCATTTCTCACCTCAGGGCTGAACACAAAGGGGAAAGCAGTCGG
This sequence comes from Erpornis zantholeuca, assembly GCA_013400515.1. Classification (NCBI taxonomy): domain Eukaryota; kingdom Metazoa; phylum Chordata; class Aves; order Passeriformes; family Timaliidae; genus Erpornis; species Erpornis zantholeuca. Next base: position 230,937 of record VZTN01010723.1, read on the forward strand.
GGTAGTGGGAGATGGAAATAAAAATATGGAACAAGTCAAGCTTCTTTGAGACATTTTACCCTTTGTCTTTCATATGAACTACATGTTGAACTTGATCATGTTTGTATGTTAGCTTCCTCTCCCCCAAAACAGCTTATGACACAATTTCACCACCACAAATAATCCTATATATTAACTCATATAAGTAAATTTTACTCCTTCAAATTTCTTAATGAAGCAATACTGCATCATAAGGCATATTTTTCAGTGACTCAACAATGACATTTTATATGGGATTGCCTGCTTTGTCAATAAAGTGGGTCACTATTGATGGAAAAAGAAACCTGCCCGTTTTTGTGCTAATTTCTGTAAGGTAATAAGCTCAGTCTGTTAGATACCAAACAGTGGTATAGGAGGAAAGAAAGGAAAATTAAGGTGAAAGAAAAACAAATCTCTATTCCTGATACTCCATGTGACAGGAGATTATTTTCAATGTGTGAAGTGACCCAGTAACGTGGAATTTCACACTTTCATCCACGCACTAGAGGGAATTATTCTTAGAAATACAGCTCCTTAAAGAAAAGCAGGGGAGGGAACTGAGCAAACAGAGCATTTGGTTTTTCCTCTGATGTGAACAACGACCTCATGTGTGGAAGTAAGAATCCCACTCCTCTCTCTGTCTGGCCTCCTTCTTCTTCCAGTGTTTTGCAAATAAATTCTGCTGCCTTCTTCATCACCAAAGCAGGCATGAAGAGAGAGATGTGGGATGAGCAGAGTGTGTGCTCCTCTCCTCTCCTCTCCTCTCCTCTCCTCATCTTCTAGAGAAACTAATCTAATGGGAATGGGGATTACATACAAATCACTGACAGCAGTTGCCATTTCATTCTTTCCTTTTCTCCTTTAAGCAGGAAAGACAGGAAGTTTTGTGACTCAGAACATGTGTTTGAGGGCTTGTCTTTAGTGCCGTGCTAGCTGAAGCCTGTGCAGAGTGCTGCCCAGCAGGACTCGCATGCAAAACCCCTAAACAGCTCCACAGTGCTCTCCAGCAGAGTTAGTTGGCCGGGGGTGGTGAAGAAGATCAAGTCCTACTGACACTTGAACTGCTAATGCAAATGGGATCTGGTCGAAAGCTGTCACTCATCAGACGCTAATCCAGTCAGTCAAATGTCAATGAAATAACTATGCCATTAGAGCATCTTGATACGAAGTGATTGACTCAGCTGAGAGAAGCTATTTTGTCATTAGATGACTTAAATCAGCTTTACTTGGAGGACTGGTTTTCTTTTGGAGGTACTTCTGCAGTCAGGTGATTAATGTGTTACTCCTTGAAGTACCAGTCCCAGGGCTAGAGGATAACTAAAAATAAACATTCCAAAAATTGGACTTTGTACTCTTCATCTCTTTTGGGTTTAACAAATTTTAATCTCTAACAGTTGAAAAGAGGCTAAGAAAGCAATTTAGTTTCAGTATTGGATAATGTTGTTCCTTGAGTAACATCTTGACAGGGAAGAGAGAGACTAGGGCACAGTGAGTATGGACAAACCATATTAGAGGATGCCAGACCTTATGTGGGATGTTTGTTTTTACAGCTGGCTCATGAAATGTAACATCTGTGTAATGTTTTACAGTGACAAGTTCCTGAACAAGCAGATGTTCCTGGAGCAATATTTTCATTTGCTTTCTTTTTTTTTTTCTCCCCCTCTGTTTCTTTTTCAGATAATGGCTCTGGGTCAGGAGAAGGAGGTGAGTACCAAACTGCACTTATATTTGCTTTTGGTCTTTCTTTTTAACTAATGTGTGTCAGTTTTATACACATAATATATATACACATGGCTACTGGATACCACATGAATTGGGGAAAAATTATGGTAGTTAAAATAAGCTTTAATGTTGCAGTGTTATTGGAACATCTCAGAACAGTACTGGTAAAGGAATAGGTTGTAGTGTGCATTTGACCAATATTGTTCTTACAGATTTGACCTATATAATTTTTCATTTGTTACCAGCCATGCAGGGCAATATTTAGATCCCTATTTCACTTGTATTTCTCTCCAGAAAATATCTGTTCACAATAAATTTCTTACAATGTTTTTCCTTGCATTCATTTCCTTAGTGTCTAAAACGTCTTGTTAGTTATTACCTTATCCTTGGTCAAGCTTGTTGCCTAAAATATATAAAAATTGCATTATGATATCTATTTATATAAAATATTTTACATGTTTATATTCAAAGCTATGTATTCAAAGAGGGAATGTAGCACAGCCAGTAGTAGTAGAAGTGTCCCTATCTTTCAACATATCTTAATCTTCCTCCAAGGATTAAAAAAAAAAAATCTTAATTCTAACTTTGATACTACTAGCAAGAATACATATAAAATTAAAATGTGAGACAGACATATACAGACACAAAAAAACTGTTTTGTTTTTAGGCTTTGGTAGTATTAAGATGGTGTTGCATTTCATATGGATGGGATTGAGTTTTGAAGTACTGTAAATCTTATATAGATAACATGAAAATGTGTTTTTGTGGAAAACCATCAGTGGCATCACTGTGTAGCTAAATATAACAGCTAACTTTTCAAAAATCAGGAGCAAGCTCCCTCTTTTTTCCTGTATGGAAGTGAAGGGGAGACATTTCCCTCCCCCTTAATAAGATGGTATCAGTAAATTCCTGGGCTGCTGCTAGCACAGGGGCATCCTCACCTTTGATTTCTTTTGGGGCAGTGTCTGAATGAAAAATTTTCTGCTCAAACACTTCCTCTTCTTACCCCAGAGGAGACTTTTCTGATTCTTCACACTCTTTCCCCAGCGCCCTTTGCTTCTCCTTCCCCCTTTGTTACCCAGCCTGTTATTCCACTACAGCTGCTCCCTGCAAGCCAAGCTTTCTGGTCTTGGTACTGCTACGCCATTCTTGTAGGAGACAGATGACAGTAATTTAGTCCATGTTTCGGTTTTATTTTTAGAACAATTTTAGTAAAGTTTGAATGCTGTTGAGATTGGTTTGTTTTTTTTCAGTATTTTACAACTTCATACAAAAATCCTGGTTAAAGTTCCTTGTAAATCTTACTGTGTTGGTCTGGAAGAGATTGGGAGCTGACTGATAGATGTCAGGATTTTTTGGGTAGCTTACAAGCAGTTTGGAAAAACATAGGCCAGAACATGCTATGTTTTGTTGCCTGCTCACTGAAGAGGTGAAAGGTTCATGTACAAATATACTCGTTGCTTGATTTGGGGCAGGAGGCTGAACCCAAATCCACCTGTGGGGATAAGAGAGGCCCAAATGGATTTCCCTTTGTCATTGCTGTTCTTTTTGTTCTCTCTTGAAATGTTCATTGAGCCTGGGACAAAGAGATGGGGAGGAAGGATTCGTGCTATGGAAAGGCTTTATTAGCTGGGGTTCAGCATGCCAGTGCATTTGAATTATTTATGCAAAATAGAATGCCACAGGCTTAGGGGGTTTGGTGGTCCCTCGATACCTTGCAGAAGTAGTTGGTGCATTGTCTTGGGAGGTGGAATATGTAGATTCAGTTCACTTCAGGCAGAAAGAATTGAATCTGGCTCCCTTGGCCCCGGGTGAGTTTCTGCACTGCCTGGGTATTGAATAAAGAAGGAACAATGTCCTCCAGCAGTTTTGTGACATTGGCCTTCTTTTACTGGGGTTTCTTCTGAGTGCCTTTGGGCCAACTGAAATGTTCCTTCTTCTGTTCAGTATGAAAAGAGTGGGTTTAGTTCTCAATTTCAGGTTAAGAAAAAGGAAATTTAAACAATGAGAAATTGAAAATCCTGCTTGGCTCTTCTTCCTTTTTTTTAAATACATCTAGGCTATTTGTAACACATTGAATTATTCCTGTCCCTGTGCATCTTCCTCTCTGAACTGAGTGTTGTGTAATACTTCTGCGGGACAGTTGGTTAGTCTTCAGCATGTTGAGTCGTTTTCTGTGTCTGAAAGCAACCCTTCAAAGGATGGAATCCACTGTTGCTTTGGTTATTTAACTCTGCTCTGGATGAAAATTCAAGGATATTTTTTTTGGAATTTGTTTTGTTTCATAATTCAAGTAGCTGTAAAATGTGACATGAAAACATTAAAACCCAAAAAGATTTATTGCAATTTAAGGGAATTTAGAATTAAAACCAAACTTCTGGAAGAGTGATGGACATTGAGGATGGAGATGCATTGTTTGAAATCCAAACAAGAAGAAAGGATAGGAACCCAGGCAGAGGGTGACCTGCAGGGTACAGGTGCTCCATGATGCCCTCCACAGTCCTGCCTCCCTGGTTATTTCAGCTATGGACTGTCTGCTGCAGAACTGCATCCTGGCCCAGCCTTCCCCATTTTCTTTCAGAGGAAGTCTGGATATACTGAGATACAACAATCACCCATGCCAGAATGTTTAATCTCCTACTCTTGGAAAAGGGTGCTCAAATGGGAACCTAATTCCCTGGGAAGACTATGACCTATGGGTTAGGTACAGCTACTGCTCGGAAGCATGAGGAAGCTTCAATGGAAGTGGAAAAATGCAAGGATAAATGAGAGAGAGCCAGCAAGCAAGCAAACATGCTAGCTTAGAGACTTGTGTTTTCTTCCTAGAATTTGCATTTCCAGATGTTAATCACAGAATCAGTGTTTGCTGTGTTTCTTAAACATGCAATTAGTGTGATTGTGTATGCACCAGTGATGCTTGCACACACGGAATGGATGAGCACAGCTGCTTGTGTGCATTCAGGAAGCATTGCAAGTGCTGTGCAGATGCCCTGTTTGCTGGTGGATTTTTAACTTTGAAAGAAAGTACTGGGAAAGCATCAGAGTTGTGCTTTTCATTTGCTATAGCTCTGCCTGAGACAGTCTCCACTGCTGAAATTAGCTATTGGCCTCATGTTTAGTTAAGATTTGTGCTACTGATTCACACTGTTATTTTTCATTATCTGCATTTTATTGCAGAACAATCTCATTAATGATTCTGAAACTTGACTTCATGCAGATTCTCCCTCCTACTCCAAAACTGTATGATGTTAATGCATTCATTTCTACATAAAAAAGAGGTAGATTTAGAAACAATTGACGAATCCACAAAAGTCCTCTTCTTCAGAGTTTCAGACAATATTTTGCCTTAGAAGTCATCTTTGAGGAAGAGGACTTTTGTGGATTTGTCAATTGTTTCTAAATCTGCTTTTTTTTTTTTTTCATGTCCTACAGGAGAAAACAGCAGAAGACCATGGAACTACTGGTTCAGGTTCTCCTCAAATCATGTTTACTGTTACAAAGATACTAGGTTTTAGGAAAAGAATTAAGAGTGGGAGAATTTTTTCAGTACGCCTGCATGAGATAGTAATATCATCATTTTTAAGGATGACACAATTGTCTAATTGCCCTCTGACATTGTGAATGAGATAGTTCCATTTTCTATGTTCTGTTAGCATTGAGTTGTACTAAAATTACCCAATTTTCCAATTTCAGAAGTCTGAAACATCAATTAGCATAATAAAAATTGTAGTCATGAAACCAAGCAGTTGGTCATTTGTGGCAATGGGTAACCTGAGCCACTTCTAAGAATATATGATTGTTAATTCAGAAATGAGAGAAATTTCAAAACCCTAAATACTCTGCCATTATGTTTCATCCCTACAGAAGGCCATGTCAGAGAGTAGAGACTCAGACTTTAAAGAGTTGCTTAGCTGGGGTCATGACTGAAGAAGGTGGGATCCTTTAATTTGCATCTAAAACGTGGGATTCTCTCTCTATTCTCACATGAATCATTCTGCAATTTCCCTGTTCTGAAGAATACAGTGATAAAATTAGGCCCTTTGTTTAATCAATGTTTCGTTAGAGTTTGAGGCAGAACTGGAGAAGGAGCAGGTACAGGCTCAGATTTGTGTTCATTCTCTGCCAGTTGTAAATTGCAACACTATTTGACCTTCTGGATGTATTTCCATGACTTGTAGATTGGGACATGAAAAATGATTCTCAGGCTGTTACATGTGCATAAAAAGCTATATTGCCAGCTCACAGCTGTGGTGTTGACTTTGTGATATAGTAAGGCCTTTGCAAGAATGTGTTGAAAACCATCAGCATTTGTTACATACACCATGAAAGAGCTAACAAATGGTAAAGGCTTTTCAAAACAGCCTCTCAGAAACAAATCACCATCCTAGAAGAGTCACGTTCTGTGCTCTAGTAATCAACCAACAAGGGTGAGATTTCTAAGTGTCCTACTATGTCCATAACATTAATTTTTAATTAGATTTGTTCAGTGTTTGTCTGTGTACCTGAGCAAAATGCCCTTTTGATATTAAAAAAGTTGTAATGGTAGTTAGACAGATGGCACCCTATCATTTCAGGCTTTTTAGCTAAGGAAATAACATGCTTGCAATACATATAGCTAAGTTAATTATTATTAAAATAATTTGTTTTGAATTTCTAATCCCTCTGAAATTTAATAGCTGAAGTATCCTGTGATGAACGTCTAGCAGATTGCATTTAGTAATTAATAAATTGATATACAGTATGTGCTTTTTAGCAGGCTGCCATCTGTTCCTTCCCCTCACTGGGGACAACACTTATCCAGTAATTGTCACACAGTCAGGGTGGAATAAACACATACAATTTAGAGCCTTGAATATTTTCTATTTTAATTTGTAATAGTGCTACTGATTTGTTTTAATGTATTTTAATATGACTTGCAGAAACTTGATGGTGATTAGCACCCTGGATAGGAGGTAGCATCACATCTTTTACCTTCCTCTATAGGGTGTGACTTAGAAACATTGAAGTGCAGATTCCATCACTGGCTTGTCACTGAGTATCACTTTAGCTTCAAATAGCCCTATTTATTTCTGTCAAGATCCTTCTCAATGTAGGTAAAATTAACACTGAAATAAAACAAGCAAGGATTGCTTTTTTTTCAGTAAAGGTTCATAAAGGAAGAGGCAAAGGGCTTGTATGTTCAGGCATTGTGTTGGTGGAGACTTATTTTAAGCAGGTTTTAAGCAGTTTTTTTTAATCTGGAGCATGCTTGGAGGGATGCTGGAGCCACGGGTACATAAAGACAGATTACTTTTCCCTCTTGCACAGGATAGGTAGCGAATGAGGATGGATTCATCTAATATACCCTGCACTGGGCCTGCAGAAAGGTGTCCAGTGTGTTCATGAAATTGTGGGACACTTCCCTTGGCATCTGGTGACTTTCATGTCCTCTGTTTTCCACCATCATCTAGTCATGCTTAATTTCCCTGGTGCTTACTCTGAAGCTCTTGTGTCTTCCTTTGGAGAAAAGAGGAGTTAGCTGTATTTGAAGCAGGGCATTGGAGTGAATGGGTACTAGAGTTCTCCAGCTGGAGGCTTCGGCAGTGTGAAAGCTGATCCAGTCTTGCAATATTCCAGCTTTTCCCACCATTATCTATGGTGTCATATGCACAAAAGCAAACCAGAAGTTCCAGCTCTCAGGTGTGTGAAATACCTATCACCTAACAAGGGCAGTGGTGGTAGGGAGTCTTAGAGTGCATGTCCTCACGTCCTTTGCCTCCAAGTGTACATGTTGTCATTATCATTAGCACTGGGCAAGCCTGTCACCTTGGCTGGGTTGTGATAAGGGAATCAGTCTTCAAACTCCCCTCCTCCAGGCACCTCACCTGTAAGTAGGCCCAGCATCCTCCTGTTAAGGCTGTAATGCCCGTTCTTGCAAAACCCAATTCCAAGGGCCTTTAATGAAACATGCTGGAAGCTGCAGTGTGTGGTCCACACTGCACACGGAAATGATCTTTCAGCCAGGTATAGATCTCTGCTGTACCAAGCCAGGCCTTGCTTCTAAGCCAGCTGGGTGGTTGGATAAGAGAGCAGGACCTTCCACACTGCCAAATACTGCTTCTGCACACCATCCAGCAGCATGAGCAAAAGAATTCAAGATACCGCTTGCCAAAAATTTGGGAGAGCTAAGAGTAGTGTTATCTTTAAATATATACTTACAGACAAAAAGAGCAGGTTTGCAGCTTTGTTTCAAATTATGGGAACAATCTCCATTTTAACTAAGTGCATCATTAAAGTTGCCCTAAAAGTTAATGGAATGTAGGATAAGTCACTAAGCTCTGGAGTGAATTGCAGTCCTTAATGTGTAATTCTGTGGACTGTGGTATTTTGAGAGGAATTTCTAGTGCTAGCTATACTGAGGGAATCACAGTCAGATCACAGGGTGGGGGGGTTCTTCTGCACTTTGGGTTGCAGCAGAGGATTTGCTGTGCCCTTCCTATTTTTTCAAATTTTTTTGAGATTAGTTGATCCCATGATACAGTAAAAATCATTATGATCCCAAACCAGTTAGGAACTGATTTTCAGAGAGATTTTCCTAGGCAAAGGAATTCTATTTGTATGTGCTACTGAGGATTGCAGCTCTCTACAAGCTCCCCCCTCTTCACTGGGAACAGTGATAAATACAAATATACAGCATAGCTCCCTTCCAAGCCATGCCTTAGGGCAAACCAAACTTCACCTTGACACAGATGGATGCTTTTGCTTCAAGCCTGATTGAAAGCCCTCAGCAGAAACCCAGCCACATTACCATTGTAGGAACACACAAATGAGTTGCTATGGGAAGCAATTTACTGCTGCCCAATTCCTCTAGAGCTTCTGTCCATTGGCAGGCTCCTACCCTGCAGTTCCTAAGATATAGCTGGCAGTCTTCTGCAGAGGAAAAATGACACAAGAAGAAGTGTTCTTGAACACAGCTCAGAGAGACAACTGGGAGTCACTGATCCTATCTTTGTGCCTAGTTTCTTTTGAAGGACAGAGCACTAATGAGGCGCTGCCCTAAAACACATAAGGAAGCTGAAAGGAGAGGGAAAATGAGCTTTCACTCAACATCAAATTAATATGTCAAGAACACGATTAATCAAGAAACCAAAAAAAGCAAGCAGAAGAAACTCTGTAATCATCTACACGTCAATATTAGAAGCTTGCATAATAAACATGAGGAGCCTGAATTGCTCATTTGGGAGCATATTTTGACCTAATTGTTATTACTGAAACCTGCTGGGAAGATCTGATTGATTGGAATATTAGAATTAATGCCTACAACCTATGTAGGAACAATCAAATATGGGGGAGAAAGGAGAAGGGAGAGGCAATAGCTCAAGGGATATATTGCCTATTTGAAGACATTTACACCAGAGAAACATGCTCTCAAATATTAATGGGTTAACATATTTTAACAGGATACAGGTGTACAGGTCTGATACCAATTCAGGTTGAAAACCAGCATTCATCTACTCTATATTTGTGGGAAAAGATGTGTTTTCTTGAAGTACTTGTCTTGGTTCCATCCAGGACAGTGTTCATTCTGGCAGTAGCCACGAGGGGGCATGGCCAGGAGCCAGAAGTTATTCTGTACCGCCTCACCTCATTGCTGGGGGCACGGGAAAGGGAGTGTTTTTCTGGTAGGAATGGCTCTTTTCTGGTCAAGACAGCATGGCTGCAGTTCAGTCGAGCTCTGCAGCGAGCATTTTGGCTTGTGAATCACTGTCTCTTCTGTGCACTTTTGTTATTAATATTGTTGCTGTTACTGTTAATTTTCTTATCTCATTGGTGTTTCCAGTAAATTGTTCTTACCTCAACCTGTGAGTTTTACCTTTTGTGCCTCCTATTTGCTACTCCATCCCACCACGGGGGCAAAGGGGAGGGGAGAGCAGTGGAGCCAGGGAGCTGCACATGGACTGGAGATTCTTGCTGGGGACACTTAATGGGGAGCACTATTCTTAAACCACAACAGGACTTCTGTATTATATGCAGTGTCTAGTGCTGCTACTATTAAAACATAAAGCAGCCAGTAGTGAAAGATGCTTCTGAAAATTGTAGATGACCTATGTACATGAGGTCCAGCAAATTCTGATCAAGAAAAAAAACAAAAGTCACACTTTCTTAAAAAGAAACCTAATTTTAAAAGGTAGAGAAAGCAATTTCAGGATGGGGGGGAAGGAGAAAAAGGGATTTTTACACCCAATAGTATATAGAAACAATTAACAAGTAGTTGTGGGCTATGTTTCTGAAAATAAAAAGATGTTGGGGCATTCACAGGGAGCAGAACTAGAGCTCGAGAAGAAGGGCATTTATGTTGCATGTGCATGTGTGTGTGGTATGTGTTACCTCTTTTGCTCCATTGCAAAAATGAAATGCTAGTAGTGCAGTAAAAGGGGTCAGTAAAGCATCCTGATTGCATTTGTAGTCCAGTCAGATAGTATAAATGGGGTATGATGAAATTGTTTCCACGCTTAGTGGTACCATATAAGGATATTAAGCACCAAATGTTGAAGATGTATTTGTAACCAGCAGGTCTGCCAGGTTTGCTTCTGAAAGCTTTAAAAGTGGAGGGTAAAGAATTCTCTAGGCCTTTGATGACTTTTTTGTTTCTTTTTCTTCAGTAGAATAATGGTAAATAATATTTTCAGAACAGATAAATGTGATGATCGGGGGGCAACAGCCTCTCACTCTGGCACCTACAAAAAGCACAGCAGTGAAATAGAAGGTGGAAAAATCAACTGAGTACAGAATTAAGTGAGGGAAAAAATATTTAATGCCAGTCACCAGGAGTTCATGGGAAACCTTTATTGAGAAAATTACCTTTTTTTAAACTGATTTTTCCAAGAAAGGCATTTGTACAACAGAACATTTTATGCAAGTGTACCACCACAGAGCCTTAACCTTTCTCTGTCAAATGCAGTCTTTAATCTCAAACAAGTCTAAGTAACTAGAGAGCACAACATCCACACAGTGCAAAAATACTGCAAATCAATAGATCATTAAATGTTAAGGAGTCGATAGAAAATGAGTGTGTTTCTAGAGACTGTTCCTGGCCCCATGACCCTTTCCACTGGTGACCTGGGAGCAAATCAGCCAGCACTGATTTGGTGTGGATGACAGAGAACAGGTCACTGAGGTAACAGGATGCATAAGCAGGCATTTAATGTCTGAGGACAATTATCTGTAGCGAGCCTGGGACCTAGGTAATTTTTTCTTCATGTCAGGAATACATCTTTCCTACAGGCTCAGCCTGAAAAGGACTCATTGGGGAATAAAGTGGATAATAAAGTAAATATGATTGTCAGTGCAGAAAAATGGTCAAAAAGTAATATGATTGTTGGATGTTTAAAGTGAAGAATGTCACAGATGATATTTGGCTTTGCTAACAACTTTTCTGGAACAATATGTCCAGCTCTTGTACCTGTAACTCCAGAAGGTGTCAACTTGCTGGCAAAGGGCATCAAGGGTCATAAGAACAGAAAAAGTGGAAATACCATGAATGAAAGCAGTGCCATTTGTTTAACTTCTTCAAAGCGTAGGGGATAATTTATTGGCACGGAAAAGTGAAATCTGACACTAAAGGACACTTTAAAATGCCAAGTGTTGGCATAGGAATGTGGTACCTAGAAAGAAGGAGAAATCAAATAAGATGTGCATTTGTAAAGATAAAAGCAGACTAACTCTACTGCATCTTGGTAAGACTGGTGATAGAATTTCTACAGGGTGAATTTTGTTTTATAGGTATTAATCTCTGGAAAATGCACAGCATGCTTTAGACAGAAGGCAGTTTGCTGGTCTCACCTGCACTTTTCTTCATGGAAACACAGCCCCACAGGTCAGAGGGAGAGATTCCCTTCAGCTAAGATCCAGGGAAATCAGGAAGAGCTGTTTTCTTTTTCCTGTTTGTATTTAAAGAATGTAAATTCAGCTGTTTCATTGGTGGTGTTTGATTTACTGTTGCTACAGCACATAAAGCTGCTATGAGGAAAGGAATCACTTTGATCTCTGTCCATCCGGCAGCCTTGTGCAGTCAGCTGTGCACAACCACGACACTGTGATACTTTAAGTGGATCTTGACTCCCTCTGCAGATTTCTGTGGTTCTTTTCCTTCCTTTCAAATACCTAGCTCTCCTTCATCACTTTGTTAAAAAATCAAAAATAAGAGTAGCTAGTGGTACTGAAACAGTAAGAGTATCATTTATGTCTCTTTCATTTGGTGAAGAATTTTGATGTCCATGTCAACAGTAAAATTAGTGTAGATGTTTTTAGGATCAGAGTATTTGACGTAATTGATTTTACCTTTTAGGATACTTAGCATTTCTACCAGTTTCCTGTTAAGATGACTTTTTTGTTTTATTCCTGTAGAACTAAACAAACTAATCTGGAAAATACACCATGCTATATATGACATATGAATACAGTCTAATCTCATAGTCAGGAATCAAAAAGGGGAAAAAATGCAAGCAGTAACCTTGCATAAGGATATCTGTAATTAAAGACTGTCACAGAAAATTGTATTTAAATCCCAGTACCTAATATTCAAGGACATCAAAAGGGACAGAGTTTATACATTATCAGTGGCAATTAAGAATAAATGTGACTGGGACACGTGTCAATGCCAGTTATGTGCCTGGTGGAGCAGGAATAAATAAAAATGACTGAAATAAGTATAAAGGAAGAGCCAATCAAGGAAGCATTAGTGTAGGGGATGCTTTTCTATCAGTGGCACAGTCCTATCAACCTCCAATTGACTGACTTTCAAAAAGGGAGCACTATTAAGGTCAATATCTTCAGTACACCATAGTTTTATGTTGACGGTATTCCTGAAGACAAATGGATTTAGGTAAGCAAAAACAGAGCTTAATTTGAAAGTCACACTTTCTATTTTTTTTAATTTTCAGAGTATGAAGGATCTGGGACAGAAGTTCAGAGAAAACACTCAAAGTGTGGAGTTTGCAAATATAGGGCTGAGTGTGATGAAGATGCAGAAAATGTCGGGTATGTAATGTTTCCCCTAACAATATCAGTGAACAAAAGGGAAAAAATATTAAAAGTACTTGCTAATCTATTTGCCTATGTTTATTCTTACTAACTGAAGCTTTAGTGCTGTCCAGTAATAGTATGTTTGATATGTCTGTAAAGAACAAACTATCTGCAATTGCAAGGTAGTAGTAGAAACCAACACAGCTAATTTTTTCAAACAAAGCACCTTGTTTTGTTTTATGCTGCCAACAAAACAACCCAAAACCCAAACAGGAATGCAAAATAAATATTGATTATTCAATCCTGAGCTTTTTTTCTCTATATTCTCCTTGTTCATAAAGTGTTACAGGCAGTTATTTTCATCAGTGCAAAGCTTGGACCTAAATACAAAGTTGAACTGGGGACTTGAGCCAGTCAGTTCTTCTAAACTCGCTGTGGCATTTGATATCTTAGATGCACCCAGGGAAAAATTAATGAAAAATACTAATTATTGTCAAAGTTAAAAACAAATTATCAAGAAACAAGAAGCTTTTAAAGACAATGCATAATGCGGAAGCATATACACCAAACTTTCTCCCTAAAGGTAGTTGGTTATTTACACCACAGCTGTCCAGGCTCAGTGTGGCTCTCAGAAAGGACAGAGATATCATGAAGGAAAGGGATTCTTCAGACAGCCCCATGAGGCTTTAAGGGGTTTTTAGGGAGTTAAAAGAATTCTCCTCTACTGATGGAGTTTTGTTTCCCAGCAGCCTTTTTCCTGGCAGTGGCCACCAGTATGGAATAATCTTTACTGGGGTCTGCGCTGGTGGCAGGTACTGGGCTTACAGCTGCAGACACAGTGTTTGAGAGACTTGCAAAGGGTACATTTTTGTGTTCACAGAGGGAACAACGTCTCAGACTAACACTGCTTGAACACCACTCATCAGAGAAAACATCATTCTCCTTTCTCTTGTCTTCCAGCGGGAATCCATTTAATGTTGAAATATGTTTTAATTGCACAAGGTTTTATTACAGGATAAAGCATGAAGATGTCTCAGGTAGAAAAGCAGCTTAGCACTAATATTCAAGATTTGCATTCAAGATTAAATCATAGAATACATGATTTAAAAGCAAAATGGTAATAGTGCTCACAAATGGTAGCATGATACTTCACATTTCATAAAATGCCATAGTCCTAATCAGACTTGCTCTTTCCAGGAGAGAGACAAATGAACTAGAGCTTTTTTTTGTAACACTAATAATCTTTTGGAATATTGCCTTGGTCTGCTTCATTTATGACTGGAAAGATGGTATAGATGAGATGGATATAGATATATATATATATGTTATATGCACTGAGATGTGCTTTTGGCTTTGGAAAATAAATCCTAAAGCATTTAGCTTCAGTAAAAGCTCGCCTAGTCTTTCTGCACTTGTAGAGCTGGCATTCCTGCAGCTATGTAGTATCTATAAGAAAATTAGGATAAAGCTGAGGAGAGCAGAAGATTTGTTCCCTACATACTACTCATATAAAATAAAACCATGCTCCCACTTCTTAACAACAGGCAGAGAGTGCTCTTTTGTCTCTAAGATTTCTTTAATTAGTCCTCATTAAAACAATAAGCGGAAACAAAACCTTTTATGTAGAAAATGCTAAAAAGTTATAAAATATTCCTATGTACATTATTTGCAATTTATTGGATAATATTTTTCAATTCTGTATAAGAATTTATTATAATTTAATTTTTTCCCAATACCTTTGACCATTAAAACAGGCTTCTCTGATATTCACTGTTTAAACATAGATAAATCAGATTCTGTTAACACAGATTGCCTCCATAAGGTTGATTTTGACAAGTCACATAGCAAGTCACAAACTTGCTGAAGTAGAATATAGGACTTGGCATATTTTTTTTCCTAAAATCAAAACAGTTATTTACCCAGCAGAAACAAGATGGGATTTAAATCTTCTGTTTGGGAAACTTTAGTAGAGCACCCCTTACAACTGCTTTTTACATCTCATTTTTATTCTCTTTCCTGCTGTGTTTCAGTGTTGGTTTTGACATCATAAAATTATATCGTGACGTATAATGTTACTGGCAGCACAAGTATCTTTCATTAGACTTGTATAAACATTGCTGGTCTGAATTATCATTTAATTCAAATTTGCACTAGATTACAGGCACTATCATCCCTAATTCTAGCAAATCACAGAACACCCTAATTTCATTAAAATATTCCGTTTTGGTTTTCCTTTTTAAGACATGAGCATGCCCACTGGAACTTTTTTTGATGGTGTAGTAATGTCTACTGAACCACAAACAAAAAGTATGTTTAGTTCTGTTCAAGTAGGTTTCTTAGGCCTGGACAGCACTGGCTCTCACCTTGTGATATTAAGACACCTAATAGAGTGATCTACATGATTACAGAAGGCACTTAAAAAGAATTTTGCTCCATGATAGTAACTGGATGAGTTAGCTGAACTGTCCTCTAATGTTTAGTAGATAATCTCAAGCCATATTCATGATACATACAGTAAGCACAATTATGCATTTTTTTCAACCTCTTTTCCAAGCTGTGCGATCTGAGACCTTAGAAACATCAGGTGCTTCTGCTCTGGCTGCTCCTGAGAAGCAGAACGGTATCTGTACTCCTCATTTGTAAATAAGGAAATTAATTTATGGCTAAAATGTTTAGTGAATTGGTGGGATGGGTGCCGCACATGCCACCATATGTTCAGTGGTTTGAGGTAAATGAGATGGCATCAATGAGGAATCCCAGGACCTGCCAAGAGGCCAGCCACAACAGCTTGGGAAGCAGAACAGGCAGATTTTCTCCCAATAATGGAAGAATCCTGCTAAAGACAATTTTAGTCCCTGCAGAATGTTGTCTTTTGGGTCTGGAAAGCTGTGGGAGTCTTATGCAAGAAGTGGTGGCACCTAATACTTTCAGTTAAAACTGTAGGGTGATCCTTACACGAGAGAAGCAGAAGCAAGACCTCTTGGCATTTCCTGATTTTTCAGAGTTGAACTTGCTTTTATCTAAGCAGGTCCTTTCTTCTCATGGCTTCACAGTGTTATTGTGAGGGGCAATAGACACATGTCAAAGCATGGTAAATTTTGGGTTGTTGTAATGGAAAATGTTTCCCCCATGAGGGTGGTTGGACACTCCAACATGGTGTCTGGCATTTCCATCCATGGCGGTGGTCTGAACTTGATCAGACACAGCTTTGGGACCAACTTCAAACAGAGGCTGGGACTAGAAGACATCTACACATCTCTTAAACCTAAATTAATTTGTGAATCTGTGTAATTACCAAATCCTGGTGCATTTTAAAAGTAAATTTAAAGATCAGTTGTACGGAGCTGAGATACACTCCATATTACAAATTAGTGATGTTAATTTTTTGTAGCTCTTAAATTGTATTTTCCCCTTTGAAAAACTTTCAGATTCTTAGTTTTCATGATCGGTGTTAAAGCATTATGGCTATCTCTTGATCAAAAATGGTACATAGACTTTTATTTCACTAGATCACATGTAGTTTGAAGAAATCAGGCTTTGCGTAAGGTTCTAGATTTGTATCTTCATTTTGTTTGATTTCACAGAAGTATTATCTCTCTAAACCAGATTTGGTAACAATGTTTAGTAACCTGAATGCAAAAATATAAACAAATTCCTAACTTCCACTGCCTCCATGAAAAATTTCAATGCTGATTCTAGGTGGAGTGGTTGAGACACAGAAAGAGTCTGTGGAGAGGGTTGTCATAAACAGCATGCTTGGAAAATTAGTATTCAGCTATATGCAGATCAATACATTGTTTCTTTCTAAGCTCAGAAAGGAATCAGGTTGAGGAAGCATCACAGAAATATATTTCTCCATATTTTTCTTCTTCTCTCATGCAACTTGTAACTCTGTTAAAGAGTTGTTAGTTTGTGGTCAATCTTTTCAAGGACATAGATAATCACTTGTGGATGCACTAGCCTTAAATTGCATGAACATGTAACACGTCATTTGTCCGAACAGTGATTTTCTGTAGGTCTGAGGTAACGATGCAAACAACAGGATTCACATGGATTGGCTGGGACTTTCTTCCCATTTAGTGACAAAACTGAAACAGGTTGTAAATATCATGGGAAAAGCTGCTGCTGTCTGATGCCATTCAGTCAGTGCCTGCCTTTCCCTTCTGTCAAATGTCTCTCTGGCCAGAAGCTTCCTCCTCCTTGTTGAAAATACAATGTATTATGCATAATGGTGTAAAAATGTGTAGCAAGGGAATGAAAAATTACACAAGAGGTTGGTAAACTTATACTCTTGTGTGGGAAACTGGCCAGAAGTCCAAAACCATAGCTGCAAACCATGAATGTGGTTGTGTATTTTCTGCTGGAATTTTGAATTAGAAATGCAGTTGTGCTGAGCAGTGGACATGGAGGTGTCAGCACAAAGCTCAGGGCCACCTAGAGCTGATGGGGTAAACCCCGTAGGTCACCATCACACATGTATATGGTTTACTCTTGATATACCCTGGGGTGTCCAGACTTCTTCTTAGCACGCACTGGGTTTTTCAGTTCTACTGATTGTTCATGAGATAAAAAGATCATCCTATCAGTACACAATAAAGCACAGGATCTCTGGATGGTCTGGGCTCCTGTCCTGCAATGCAAACAGGGATAATTCATTCATGTGAGCTCAAGGGCTTCTCCAGGAGAGCTCTGACCATCTCCATGAAGAAGGATTTGACATCTGGGCATATCTGTTCAAGGGCTGAGCTTCTCTCACTTTGAAGAACAATTTCCTTGAGTTCTAACAGAATTTCTCTCCTTGCCACTTGCAGCTGTTGTCTTTCACTCCTCTGCGTGCACCTCTGAGAAGAGCCTCACTCTCATCTTCTTGATAACCCCTCTTGGGTTGTTGTTGACAGCAGTCACTTTCTTAGCCTTTTCTTCTCCAGGCTGAAGAGATGCAATGCCTCCAGCCATTCCTCACACAGCCCATGCTCTGTCCCTCTTCCCATCACACACCATCTCACATCTCACTCTTGAGTTTCTCAGAGTATTTGCTGTTACTGGGGGGTCCCAAAACAGGACAGAGTGCTTCACATGGGACCTCATGAGTGCTGAATGGAGGACTGGGAATGGGAAGAGTCACTTCCCTTGCTCTGTTAGTGACCATACTGTGATGCAGCCCCCCAGCCTTCTGCTCCCCTGGGCCCTCAGGTCCTTTTGTGCAGAGCTACTTCCCTGCCAGTCCACCCACCATCTGTCCTGTGGCAGTCCTGTCATCTTCAGACCTCTGGGGGTTCCTCCATCTTGTCAGGGTCCCACTTGAGTGGTCTTTTTTTTTTTTTTTTTGTCTTTGGTAAGGAAATCATTAACTTAAAAATAGCCTCACTGTAAAAATTCAAATTTATCATGTTCTCAGCTTTACCTATTTTTTTTAACAGATGAAATATGGAAATGAGATTCTGAGCACAGTCAGTCTTTTTTTTTAATAAGTGTACTATGCTGTCAAAGATATGTTTTGACTTATAATGTAGATTTTCAAGAAAGATTGACAACTTTCCCCAAGTAGACCTTTTGAGATTAACATTTTATGAGATTTACTTTGGAAAGCAAGGGTGCCTCAGCAATATAGATTCAATTGGCCTACATTTACATAGTGTCTGTTTTCACAAAGGCCAAAGCAGAATTTCAGAAGTCTTAGTATTAGTGTGGACATTTCAAAGTCCTAGTCACTGCATTGTCTATATAATTTGCCCTCCAGGGAAAGATTTGGCCTGCTTGAAGTCCAGCGTGCAAATTTATACTTCCTTCTTATGACTACTTTTTCACTCATTTATCAACCTTTTGTTTTTTAATTAACTTTTCAGTGTATGATATTGTATGTAGGTATTCATAAGGAGGGGTATCTAAATCCTGTGTAAAGGCAATTCACAGCTTTCTGATCCAACAGAAAAAAAAGTCCTAAGTATTTGTGTGCAAAACAAACCATTCAGACAATAAAGAAAATCAGCCTAAACAAGGGATTTAAGATTGTATCATGGGATTGTGATGTATCATGAATTATGAAAACCTGGGCTACAGGATATTCTGAAAGGAGAGGAATAGTGTAATGGTCTTTTCACTATTAAGAAATTGAATAGATCCTAGATGGATAATAATCCAGGTCTGTTTTTTTAATGTATATTTTTAGTGATCTTTGCAGCAATGTGTGCCAAGTCTTTGAAGGTTCCTGTTATTTGAGGGTGGAGGCAGGGTTAGGCTGCTCTTGAGAGAACAAACATCAGTTCACCATGTATGCTGTCAGAAGCTCACTGCAGGTAAAAACTAAATTTCTACAGTGGTCAGAGAGAGCCATGCCATGAAAATGAAAAAGGGGGTATAGGGATGTCTGGAAAGTAGCTGAAGCTTACAGTATTCAAAGGGTGTTCTGAAATGCTGGGCAGAAGTAAAGACAGAGTGTTAAAGCTGGGCACAGAGAAGCTTTGTAGAATCAAATTCTCTTTCTCTGGTGCTATAAAGGGATTTTAAAAAACACACTAAAATCCTGATGAAGATCCAAGTCTAGTCAAATAGGTAGAAAAATCACTTTGAAATCCAGATTTTCTCAGTTCAGGTTCAATGTGGGAAGAATTGCTCTCAAGGGAAGAAGCATCAAATGAAAGGTAATCCTTCATTTGGCATGGTTATATTCTTAACTGCAATTGCAACACCCCTGCTATTTCAATTCACCTAAATTTATTCCATCAAGCATACTCTTATCCATCTGTGTGCATTTCACACACCTTGTTTTACTCTAGTGTTTCTATTTTACATTTGTAAGCAGATGTGCCAATGAATTGGTGAGTACCTGAGAACGCTCACTGTTGTCAGCTACTGGGAAGGGGTAGCCAGCAGCACTCCCTGTGAGGCCAGGCCAGAAAAATACATTTGTGAGCAAATCCCTGGTGGACAGAAATGCAGCAGACTGATCTGTTGGTAGGAAATGCCAGTCTCTCCCAGTAGCCAAGCCAGCTCCACAAGTCAGTCATGCTTTCCCTTTCCTTTTGTTTCCTCTCTTTTCTTTGAACCTACCAGGGTTTTTAAGCACACAGAACTTCCAACAGACCACGTACATCTTGAAGCCTGAAAACAAAAGGGAGCCTTGAAATGTGTTCTGATCTCTGGGGAGCTAATTAATTTACTAATAGCAGCAAGTGCTCTTACAGCCTGAGCTTGTCACTTCATTTTACTAAGCACGTTTTCGTTGTTACACCTAGTAGCCCCAATAAAATGAGTTGTACATCCTCACTTCTTGCTTATTAAAACCACCCAAAAAATCTGTTTGGTTTAATTATATCACTTTGTACTTTTTTGAAATTCAAATGCTTTTCTGTTTAACTAATGGTGTTAATGAATGATATGCATGCAACTTCTAAAAGCACATTTTCACAACAAGCTGGTGCCTTTTTTCTTAAGGTGTTAGCTCTCTGATGACAGGTGAGAAAATTCAGGGATTTTTTCTGTATACCCTACTACATCAGGAAAACATCTGAATATATCCTATTGACTTTCCCAGTCTAAGTGAGAGAAAAGATCTGCTGAAGACATTAAGCAGCAACCTTCTCCACCAAGACATCAACTTGGAGCATTAACTACCTGTTTAAATCCTTTTGGTTAAAACCGATAAGAAGGTTATAGTGAAAAAAAAATGTTTGTAGGACTCTCACTCCTTTTATTCCAGTGTTGCTTTTACAACAAGCTTTTCCAGCAAAGATTTGAAGCACTCATTCATTTCTTTCTGGTATGAAGCAACAAGCACATTCAAGATGTCCTTAATATACAATTCTGTTAAGTGGCTTTTCCTTAAGTGACTAACTCTTTTCTTCTGAATTTTACAGTTAAGGTTCACTCTCTTCCTGGGTGTCTCTCTTTTGCTTCTCCCAGGTGTCTCTGCTCCCCCTTCATGATCTCAAGTTTTTCCTGCCCTGTCTTTACAAGCAGTTCTGTGCATTGTCCTTTTGCTCTCTCTGTGCTCTCTCTCCAGCAGGAGAGACTTCAGGAAACAGATTACAATATGGGACTGCAATTTTGTGTTCAGTTTCAGTCTTAGATGTGAAGGAAAACATAGTCCATGGTGCCTCTTGCAAGTTCTCCTGCCTGCAAAGGCCTCTGATAGTATTTTTGTCCTTTAAGACACCACTTTCAGCTCATTCTCACTGTCTCACTGTGTCTTCTCACGTACTTTGTGCACCTCTCCTATGGTCTGGAGCATCGTTCAGACCCATGGGCTGTGCTTGGTAGCTTTGAGCTTTAACTTCTGCCTGACTTTGGATCCCAAACTGGCTGGTGAGGTGAGTTGGCTTCCATCAAGCAGTTGGATTTCCTGTCATCTCAGTACCAAGCTATTGTCTGCCCTCTGTAGCTCTCTGACTTCAGGATATAACATATTTTCAGTATTTCATAGTGGGTTGGTTGGCAGATATTCCAATACTTTCCTGAGCTGCTCTTCTTTTTCAGTCTGTTGGGGGTCCTGTCCTCTCACAGGGACCCAGGCTCCAGATCGAAGTGTTTGATGTGCAGCATCAGAGCAGCAACTTGCTCTCCCACGGTTTTACCTTCCTTCACAAACACCGAGCAGTTAAAAACAACATTCTTTTCATGTTTTCTGTCAAGAGCAGCTCTCCCCATATGTCACAGCTCTCGTCTCACAATTTGACACTTGCCGCAGTCCTGACTGTATTTTTGGTCTAGTGGAAACTGTCTATGAGCAAGAACAAATTCACTGCACCCTATGCAGACTC
Organism: Erpornis zantholeuca; assembly: GCA_013400515.1. Lineage (NCBI taxonomy): Eukaryota > Metazoa > Chordata > Aves > Passeriformes > Timaliidae > Erpornis > Erpornis zantholeuca. The sequence goes on from VZTN01010723.1 coordinate 252,440, forward strand.
TCTGATAGTGCAGGTTTCTAACATGTGCTCCTGGCTCCCTCTCTGCCACCCTACTGCATCTGTGGAGGCCCTTCTCCCTTCAGAGCATTGCACACAAGCCAAGTCTTCTCTTTAACTTGTTCCTTTTCAGACCTCTGAAAGGCTTCAGAGGTTTATGTTGGAATAAGTGTTTCGATTTTTTTAAAGTACATTAGTCCAACTATTATTTACGCCACAGTGTACTTTAACCACCTGCTTTTGCATGTCAGACAGCTGTGAAGTAACCAGTAACTAACTCACGGGGAAGGCTGGAAGTACAAAGTAGCATCATGGTCATAGGCAAAGAAGTAGCTAAAGGCACCAGGCAAATAATCAGATACATGTGAAGGGAGTCAACATCTGCAATTTCTGTACATTGAAGAGACAGGGATAAGATCGTGACTGTTGATCAGAAAACCAGGGTCAGGAATTCATAACCACCTCTAAAGCAAGTGTTTGAGAATTCTGAGAAGGTAAGCATTGAATATTAGATGTTAAATCTAAACACAGGGAAGCATGGAAACATAAGCAGTTTCCAAGCAGTTTCAACTCTAGCCTGTAATGTCACCATGAGGAAGAAAAACGTATTTTCAAAACTCACCTTATTTGTCACCAGGAATGACAAAACCCAGCCATAATCATGATGCTACAGACATTGGATGGTGGCTACAGACATATTTAAGGGTGAGCAAAGGTATCTGTCTGTGCATAGCCAGTGCCACACAAATGAGGACCAGCTGTCTGCTAGTTTGTGTCAATTAATATGCATAACTGCTGAGCCATGACCCTTTTATTTGTATGTAGTAAATCCTAATAAACCTTTTATTAGTCTCAACATCATGTGGGAGCATGTAAACAAAATAGTATTTCCATCCTGGTTCTAAGGTTTACAACCATTACCAATTCTAGAAGGAAAGATTGTCATATGTTCATGATACTGAAGTTTAGAAGCTTAATTAGTACTTGGAGATAGGTCTCTAAGATGCGTAGAGACTCATTACTGGGGCAGTTTTTCACTGTCAGCAGGTGCACTGTTTGCACTAGAGCTGTTCTAGCATTAATCTGAAGTTCACAGGCATGAAAAATTACCAGCAAAATTAGCATATTTAAATTATGCAAAAAAGGGTGCTTATGGCAGAAGAGGAAGAGAGAAAAGTATGCTGGCCACCTTCAGTGTTTCTGACGCATGGAATTGGGTTCTGATACAAGATTTGTTACTGGCCTGAGGCATACATACATCTGTTTAATAGTTTAGTTTTATCTGGAACAGTGGGAAAGAACATAAAAAACTTGTTAAGTTGGTAGCTTGGACATTTTCCCCATCCTGTGACTTATAAGAGTGAATCAAGATGAAACTAGTGGTAACTCCTGACAGGCAGACCATGTGCCTGCCCCATGTAGAGCTTTCTGGCCAGGAGAGGACCTTGTGCCCAGTGCCATCTTCTCAGAAGGTGCAGGGTGGCTCTTCTCACATTCACAACATCAGGAGGAGCTTGACTGAGAGCTGGACAAGGTGGCCACCTTGTCCTCCCCCTCATTCTGCAGTCACACTTCTAATTTACCCCATCCCAAGGGTGAAGAGAACCTTGCAGAGCAATATGAAACATATACAGAAACTTTCATTCAAAAATAGAATGAAAAAAGCAGAATATTAATTAAAATAATAGGGGGGTGTGGGGCATGAAAAGTTGGAAAGTTTTCCTATGGGGCTACAAAAGTATCTAAACATGATCAGTTAATGTTCATGTCTGAGTCAAAGACCTACCTTTGTGCAGTTGGGAATCAGCTACATGCTAGGTCTTCATTTTTCCCGCTTTCATTTTACAATCCCTAGTTACAAATTGTTTGGAAAATGATTAATCCTAAAAAACCAAAATGTTAATGGGATGCAATATGAAATAATTCAGATTGCATAATCCTGTTTTAAATGCAACGTAATAGACCTATTGTTAACTTCCAAAGGGATGAATGAAAGTCTTGCTGAAATGACACAGTTAACCAAGCGTATTGAGTCTATACAGCCTTTGAAATAGAACTCCTTCTATTGCCTAACAGAAAAGGAAGTCCTTTTTCTTTCCCTCTCAAGGATCCTGACTCTAACAAGAGAATATTCTTCAGGTTTTTTCATGCTAGGGAAGAAACACTACAAACTGGTATATTAATGTAGTAAATCATCCTAGTAATGTGTTACCAATTTTCAAGTGTATTCCACGAGACTGGTATCAGAGTAAAACTACAAGAAATATTAATACATTACTGAAAAGCACGCTGAAGCATCTATTCAAAATTTTGTACATTCTGCTTGGAAGCCTGAGATATCAATGGCGTCTTCAGCATCCTCGTGCAGCACGCTCTCCCCTCCTGGCATTGATGTATGAGCTAGTGTTTACTTAGGACTTAAAATGACTTAATTTTTGTTTGCTGGATGTCAATTTTGTGTTCCTGTATGCTTCAATTAACAGGTGTGTATGCAACATAGACTGCAGTGGATACAGTTTTAATCCTGTATGTGCTTCTGATGGAAGTTCCTATAACAATCCATGCTTTGTCAGAGAGGCATCATGTCTGAGGCAAGAGCAGATCGACATCAGGCACCTTGGGCACTGCTCAGGTAGGATTAATTTTGGTTTTCTGTTTAATGTAAATTCTGACATAATAGGGCTTGGTAGAGCTTTCCCTTTCCCATTTTTGGTCAGAAGATGCAGTTATCAGTGAACCCGCCACCTGTAGTTTTGAGTTCCCAACACTACACACATAGTGCTGTGCTTACATTACCTTTCCTTGGCTGCTCTTACCTGGAAAGACAGGAAAACATCTTGGGAAAATCTAAGCAATAATCCAACAGTTCCTACATGAGGGGGTGGTAGGAGAACAGAAGGAACATGGGTGTGTGGGAAGTGTTCCCTCTTGTTGCTGTGGGCTGTAAAACGTGCTTCCAGGGTTGGGCTAATTGCACAAACATTGATCCATTAATATTAAGGGTCTTTTCCAACCTAAGTTATTCTATAATTTCCTTTCCATTCCTTATTGGCATGGTCCACTGAAGCCTTCTGTCTGTTGCCTTGTAGCTAATCATGTCTGTAACCCTTAGTTTTGAGGGCTTGCAGTTAGGACTTTCTCATGGGTATAACAGCTTTTTCCCAACTCTTTGCCAGTTACATCTAGATCCAACGCCAAAACAGACTGTCACCAAAGTAACCTAGAGAGAAGTTTCTAGTTCAAAACCTACAGGTTGAGGTGTGCCAGGTGTTGGTCTGGACACTGGGGTTACTGACTAGGTGTGATACCAACCTGGTTGTGTGGGAGGAACAATGTGGGAGTGTGTCCAGTTTTACTGCAACTTAAAATAATTCTTTGAATATTATTCTGGCTTATCAGTGATGCACATGCAGTGGTCTGGAAAATATCCTTTCCTAATAAGTAACCATGCCTGTATTTATCACCTAGAAACAGATGACACAAATGCAGTTGGAAAGAAAGATGATGGCATGCAGTATCGGCCAGAAGTGAAAGGTACGGTGCAGACTTTGTGCTTTTCGGTTATGGCTTTACAAGATGAGGAAACAGAGCATGCAAGTCCCTTCTAGTCTGTCTTACAGCTCTGATTCCTGTAACCGAGACAGATCTGTGAACAGCTTCTTACAGTGTGTTGCGAGGCTAGAAGATGTGTGTGATTTGTAAGTTTTGCCTGCTGTATTCCTCTAAGATGCCCAGCTGTTCAGTACCCTGTGCAGTGCCCACAGGATTGGACTCCCTCCAAGGGCTGTGCAAATGACTTTACTGGAAGACACCAAGCTGTGACATTCCTGATGAAATAACATAGCACAAGCCTCCCTGCCATGATCCTATCTTTTCTGCTAACTTCTGAAAAAAATGGACAAGTCTGTATTTGTTAGGTTGTTTTAGAATGTTTTCAGTAAACTAATATGCTGAATTGCATTGGTTGAAAGTGTTTCACCTACATGAACTTTACCTTACCTTTTAATAACCTTTAATGTCTCAACTTTTTCTTCATCCCTGCTAGTCAGATGATCATACACATTAAGTATCACTCCAATGCTTTCTTTAGACCTCCTGTTGCTAGTAACACACTTGAAAATGCCCTTCTTGTTATCTTACACAACACTGGCCAGATTCAGTTCTAAATGAGCTTTGGCCTTTTGTGTCTTCTCCCTGCACATACGAACCATTGCTCTGTACTCTTCCTGTGAAGCCTGACCTTGCTTCCAGTGACCATACAAATTCTCTTTCCTCTTGAGTTCCAAAAAGAGTTCCCTGTTTGGTCAAACTGCTCTTCTGTCCCACTTACTTGATTTACAATGGCGCTTCTTAAAACTTGACCAGCACTCATGGACCCCTCCAAAGCAGATTGCCAGGGTACTCTGCTAAATATCTCCATGAATAGCTTAAAGGTTTTTTCTGCTGAAGTCCAGGGTAGCAACTCCAATGTCCTTTTTTCCCATTCTGCTAAAAGCTCAACCATTAAACTCAACAGTTTCATGTCACTATGGCCAAGATAGACACCTACAATTACATCCCCCATGCATCCTCTCTTCACAAACAGCAAGCCTAGGAGGGCTTGCCTCACTGAATACCTCTGACAAGAAGTTATTATCTCCTACAAATGTCAAGAAAGTCCTGTTCATCACAGCAATATTATATTCCCAGGTGATGTCTGGGAAGTTAAAAGTCTCCCATAAGGAAAAGTGCTAGCAATTGAGAAACTTCTCGTAATTTCTTGTATAATAAGTCATCAGTGCTTGCGTCCTGGCTGGGCACTCAGTAGTAGACATCCACTACAACATCTCCTTTCCTCTAGACATCCTCTACAACATTTCCATCCTTCTAGCTCTCACCCAGAGGGTCTCAACCACATCAGCACTAATTGTAAGTGCTGTACAATCACCTCTCCCTTACGTGTATGACACCTCCAACTCGTCTGCCCTGCCTGTAGCTCCCAAACAGCCTGTAGCCCTCCCTCTCAACACTCCAGTTGTAGGATTCACTTTACCAAGTCATGCAAATACCAGTGATATTGTAGCTCTGGGAGCTGACCAGTGCTTCCTGTTCATCCTGTTTGTTTCTCATCCTGTGTGTGTTGGTGTTCAAGAACTTCAAATGTGCTCCTGAGCTCTCCATGCTCCCAGGAGCAGTGCAAGTACTCCCACTAGCACTTGCTACCCTCAGGTGATGCCATGACAACCTCTACCTTACCTGCTGCAGTGCTGCTGGCATCCCCTTCCCCCATCCATTCTCGGTTAAAGCCCTCTCCATCAGTCCCAGCACCTTACAGCCAAAAAGTCCTTTTCCCCTCAGGACAGGTGGGTCCCATCAGGCGCCAGCATACCTCGTGTCTCGAAGTCTCTTCCTTAATTCAAAACCCCAAAGTTTTGGTGGAAGCACCAGTCCCAGAGCAAGGTATTGACATCCTGGGCTTACCTGTTTGTTTCAAGTTTCCACTCATTATTGGGAGGATTGAAGGGAAACACTATCTCCGCGTTCCCAAATTTTTCTAGCATTGTCCCCAGAGCTTCTGAAATCTCATTCAAATGACCTCAGACTTTTTGTTGCTACATCATTAGCAGCCACCTGAAAGAGCAGGAGTGGGTAGTCTGAAGGTTGCAATAACCTCTTCAGTCTTGTGGTGACATCTCTAATTCAGGTCCCAGAGAGGAAGAAAACTTCCCTAAAAAGAGAATTCAGTCTGCAAATAGGTGCTTCTATTCCACACAGGAAGGAATCACAAGTGAACCTGACTCACTGTTCTTTCTCCTCAGTGCTGGTCTTAATTAATTAACTTTGTTGCAAGTGGTTGGTACCTTCTCCATTAGCTCTAGTCTTCAGTTTTTCTGTCATTATGCTTGTTCTGCACTCCCATAGCTTCCCTAAGTAAAGCAGTCCCACCATGGCTTTCAACACTCCTTGTGTTCCTCTTGAAAAGTCATTCAGTCCCAAAAACCTTCATATACTTTTCTTTTTTCACAAATTCTCTTATTTTCACTGCATATGATGTACCAGTTGGAGTGAATTAATGTCAATTTTCATTTACATTAGGAAAGTATAAAAGGCACCAAATGTAATATACATCTTATTATGTAATGTAATGAAACACCACTTTCAGTTCCTATTCCAAAGAGGTAACAGCCTTTTATTCATTGCATGTAAATTGCCCTTGAAATCTAGATAGTGGAAAAACCATTGTATATAATTATTATTATTAATGTGTATGGCATGTGCAGTCTCACATTCAGCAAATTATGTGCATGAAAGGAGTATGTTTCATGAAAAAAAGGTTGTTTCGAAATTTTTTAATGCAGTACTCAGGTCTCTTTAGATAGTGAAAGCCTGAAGTGAACTTCTTTGAATTGCTCTTTTTCTTCCAGGATAAGAGAACAGTCCACACTCCTACCTGTTTGCTTTTGCTTTCAGTTCCTGTGAGTTACTCTTGCTAAACCCTGTTCTCTGAATGAATAGTATCTTTTAGTCTCTAGAACCGTGACAGTCTTCTCCTGCAGTGCAGATGGCTACCTGAAGTTACATCAGAAAGGTCTCTTCCCAGATTCAGCTGGCTTGGTGGTTTTCTTGTACCAAGATGAACATCAGGGTTTCAGTTTTTATGCATGACTCTTCCTTCTGGTGAAGTAATTGAACTCCTATATCCAGTCACTCTTTCAAGGCTCCTACACCAGTTAAATCTTTCACTTTGAAGCTCTGAAGCAGTCTAGTAGGTCTCTCTGATTAAAAATGAATTCCTGTCAAAAGGGGGAGTAAGTGTCTGTTTTATACTAGGAATCACCTCCTGCATTTAACATCTCCTTGCTTAATATAAGTTTTGCCTCTGACCTGTGTGTGGCTAGCTGGCCTCTTCTCAGGGGATGCACCTTTCAGTTTTCCACTAGGCCTCACATTCTGTATCAGTACACGTATTAAAACCAGATATGGTGCAGCTCTCTAAACACACTAATAAAATTGTCTGTAGGTCATTACAAACCTTTGACTGGGACCAGATATGACAGTAATTAAATTCTTGGAAAGAGGGAGACAATAGTTTTATCAGTGCATCAGTGTCCATCAGTGCAGTGGTGGACACGTCAGTATTAGTCATCGTTCTTCCCTTGTATCAGTATTTCTTTATCTTCAAAACATAGCCTGAATCAACAGGGTTCCTTGTATCTAAAACCTCTAATAGATGGTTGGGGCTTTTCCCCAGATCCAAATTAAAATACATTCCAGACATTTCCAGAAAAAACCTAAAACAGCAGCATATTTCTTTTTTTGTCTGGTATAAATACATTCTCTTTCTTGCTAGTGGTATTCCAAATATCTGCAATTGTATAAGAGATTTCTTCTTCACACTCCCTTTTTGCTTTATAGTCTTTTATTTGTGAAGCTATAGTCTATTGCCATGAAAATTAACACAATTCCAGAATTACACTCACATCTTAAGAGCCCTGCTCTTCAGAGAAGTTCACTGTGAAATACCAACTTCTATGTTGAGGACTTTTTTACTAAAAAAATGTTGGGGGAAAAAATGGTTGAAAATGAACACAGCTTTGGAAGATTTTGGTAACATGACAGAAGCATGAAAGATGTTCAGGGAGAAAGGACTGCCTTCCTGTGTTGGGCTGACCTAGACAGCAACTAAGTGGCCCACCAGTCACTTGCCCTATCCTAGCTTCCCCCAGGATGATGGAAGAGAGAATCATGAAAGCACACATGAGAAAAACTCATTGGTCAAGCTAAGGACAGTTTAAGAAGCAAAGGGGGAAAAAAAGGAGAAGAAAACCAAGTGTTGCAAAATCTGTCACTTACAATGTCTCATCAGCAGACTGATGACCAGCCAGTGTCTGAGCAATTGCCACCTTGAAAATACCAAAACTATAGTTTTTATTGGTGAGCATGATGTCGTATGGTATGGGATATCCCTTTGGTCAGTTTGGGTCAGCTGTTCAGGCTGTGTTCCCTCTCAGGCTCTTGACCATTCCCAGTCTTCTTGCTGAGGGGAGAAGTCTTGATGCTGTGCAAGCTCCCATCAGCAACAGCCAAATCAGTGGTGTTTTACCAGTACTATTTCAGCCAGAAATCTAAACCACAGCAGTCCACCAGCCTCTGTGAAGGAGGTTAACTCCATCCCAGCCAAAAGCAGCACACTTCCCAAAGGAATGGATATTTTAAACACATTTCAATATTTTTGAATTCTCTCTCCATAAAAGCATTTCTCTGAGGAAGACTGCTATTGAAGTGTATTTGATTTCAGCTTTAACCACCAGTGGTACCAATAAGATCAGGGCTGTATCAAGTGGTTTTCTACCCAGTAATCATAAAATGTGGTTTAGTGTTTTTCTAATCCTTTTTAGAGATTTTTTTCCTTCTGTTTACACATGGGAGCGAGGTCTCTGTATCTATCTATTAGCTCTTTGCCCCAGTGCCACTGACAAAGCTTCTGCTGATCTTCCTGCTTTGGTTTCTTTCTCTCATGAACACTTTTCTTCTTTTTGAGAAACCTGATATAAAAAGCATATCTAGATGTCTCTGAGGATCATTTTCCAGTGCAGTACATTCTAGCAAATCTCTATAGGTGCCTCTGAAACTTCACCCTTAAGCCTCTGCTTTACTATTCTCTATTCCTTTATTCACTGGAAGTTTTTAAGGATATGCTATTCTTGGTTGAGAGTTTTAAATTAACATCATAGAGCCATGCATAATTGTTTATGTATTTTTTCTTTTCAAGATGCCAGTGATCAAAGAGAAGACATTTACATTGGAAACCACATACCTTGTTCAGAAAGCTTCAATGGTTACTGTATACATGGAAAATGTGAATTCATTTATTCCACTCAGAAGGCTTCCTGCCGGTAAGTCCTTAATGTCTCCAAAATGTGATTGAAATCACTGTAAAGTTTAATCAAAATGCTCTCTAGACATGCCAGGATGTAGCACTTTGTGATACCTAAGCAGTGACACCGGAGTCGTATTCCTGTGCTGCGGGCAGCACCCAGCTGCTCCAGTCTGGAGGAAGACAGTGTTCAGAAGAGAGGCTTGGTCAGTCAGGAAGTTCAGAACCTGAATCCCTCTGAGGAGTGTAGCCCCAGTGTTGTCTTCTTATTTTCAGCTGCTAAATCATATCCAGAGCTTAAAAACCAAACAAAACAGAAACACATTAAAAGGGCTTTTGCCTTGCATGGCTTCTCTGTATCATTGCTTTTTCCCTGTTGACCTCTCAGCCTGTTCTTAGACTATCTGTACACTTTAGTTTTCCTGTCGTAAACTGTCCCTAGAGAATCAGTATCTTATTTTTAACAACAATTGGCTTCATCTAGAGAATATAAAATTGCAAAATATTCTTTAGCCCACACCTTTTGTCTACAGTGTAAACTAGTAATTCAGTACACTCAGTATTAAGCCTCTTAGTGCTTCCCAAGATATATGAATATTCCTTAGCTCGCAGATAATTTTTTCCTTTACACTTCTGTAATGGTTTGATGCTGGTTTAAACACCAAAGCACATGAAATCTAATTATATGTATAAGGGGAATATGGATTTATTGAGGAAAATGGAAAGGAATTTTGGGGCAAAACAGGTCCACACTTGGAATAGTTTCAATATAAAGAAAAGATTATTACTAGTAAAATGAAAAGTGAGACTTGGTAAGAAATTAAAGCAAACTTTTAAACATGTTTCTTTTCCAGTGCCTCCCTCTTTACCACAAACCTCTCACAAGAGGAAACAAAACAAAAACATGGGATTTTGGTCAGAGCTGCATTTTTTAAAAGTCTTTTTATGCTTAAGGAAAAGAGGTTCTTCTGTTGTGCCATAGAATTTTCATAAACCAACAGTCTGCCTGAAAAATAATGTTGAAGTGAAAAAGGTACCTCTCCCATGAAACTTCGCAGTTTTCCCCCCCTGCCAAGTCATGGGCCACAGGAAAAAAAAAAAAAAACCCCAAAAACCCAAAAAAAAAAAAAAAAAAAACCAAAAACCCAAAAAAAAAAAAAAAAAAAACCAAAAACCCAAAAAAAAAAAAAAAAAAAACCAAAAACCCAAAAAAAAAAAAAAAAAAAACAACACCAAAACCATGGGGTTTTAGTCTTTTAAGAATGAGTTCTCTTCAGACTGAAAGCAAAGGTTCTCTGCTTTGAGTCTCTAACAGCTTCTCACAACTCCTACGTGGCCTGGCGTGGGCCTCTCTCTAACAGCTTCTCACAGCTTCTACATGGCCTGGTGTGGGCCTCTCTTTAAAATCACAGGCTGCAGAAAAAATTTCCCATCCCCCCAAGTTTTTCTTCAAATGTATTAAAGCCTTTTCTACGGCTTGCAAGAAGGATTTTTAAGCTCCCCACCAGAAGTGTGGCCACCCTCTTTTCCCGCGTCAATTATCTTCCATCACATGTGGTCTCGGCCTTCCCCTCTGTTTCTGACCTTGGAGTCGCCATGTTCAGCTTCATCCTATTTGACTTTACTTTTGCTTTCTTCCTCACTGACTTGAAAGAAAAGGTGTCCTTGTTGGCTGCAGCATGTGGTGTTCATTCGGTTCAGCGCAGGCTGTGCTGAATGCAGGGATGCCCTGCAGGCCCTGCCGGCTCTGCGCGGGGAGGTCTCAGCGGCTTCAGATGAAATCTCGGCCATACGGTCCTGGCAGGGAGAGGGGCCCGCCGGCCCCGAGCGGGGTCTCGGCAACTTCAGATCATCTCGGCCACGCGGTCTCGGTTACACCTCGGTTACAGCTCTGGTTCCACAGTGCATGCGGAGCTGGGACAGCTCTCCCCTGGGGGGAGGGCCAGCCCCGCACCGCCGCCGCGCCGAGGCTGGGGGAAGAAGGCCAAGCCCAGGCCCAGGGCCCTCTGCCTCCGGGCCACCCCTCGGCCCTTAAGCCCAGAACAAAGAGGAACTTCCCTCCCTTTCCTTCCTTTAAATATGTGACTGCAGAGGTGTTACCAGCCCTCTCACTGGGTTAGCAACTTATCCATCAATGAAGGTTCGACCTTCCACAATTTCACCAATTGAATTCTGTATCTTTGTTTTCCTCCAAAAATTATTTTTATTTAAATTATTATTATCATTTAAATATATAAAAGTTGTTTATAGAAAAAGGCTGCTTTGCAGTAAGATGCAGTGCCCTACTTATTAGGAAGTTTCCCCTGAGCTTTTATCCTGCAAGCTTGTACTTTCAGATTAATGTGGCTGAAGCTGCTATAAATCTTTGCTTTCCTTTGCTTTTGAAACTTCAGCTGTAAATCCATTGGATACTTTAATATTTCTCCCCTGATCCTTATTGATTGGTGATATTTAGGTGTTCTGTGCACTGCCAAGATTTAAGGGTTTCTAGGCAGATCAGAGAGCAGGAAGCCCAAAAGGCAGAGCCTTGTATGGTTGTCAACTTAAGCATATGAAAGCTTCTATTATTTCTTTTCCCATGCAAGACCCTTTCTGGTATATTTTCACCTTTCCAATAAGACTGTTTTCGTTTCCTTTTCATCTGGAACCAAGAGAACTCAACATGGCTTTGCTTCTTTTGGGAAACTGGGTGCATCCCCATCATCTTGATGGGCATCAGGCAACCCTATCTGATTACAGTATTCTTTTGATCTAGAACTGTATTTAACACAACTTACAATGTATTTGTCCTCAAAATAGTTAAAGTATTTCAAAGAAAACATTCCTGTCTGAATTAACAAATTTTTATTTTCTCAGATTTTTTTCTGAAAGGTGCTAATCTTAAAGTAATTTATCACTTTATCACTTTGTGATTCATTGTAAATACAATCTTTTAAATATTTATTATGACTCTAATAGTTACTGTTAGGCAACGTTTTGATGAACTTCATTAGTGTACCATTCCTTTAGATTTTATTTCATAGTTACATTTACTGTTACTACCTTCAGCTCTGTATTTAAACACTCTGAATAATACCTCAACACAGAGCCTAGCAAAACAAACCTCACGTGGTTCCAGTCAAGAAAGAATTTGTGACTGTCAGTTCTTGACCCTGAGTATCAGATCTCCTTAGGATTTTTCTTGGCTATTAAAATACTGATGGTCTCATGCTTTATGCATGTTTCTTGCTGGAGCAGAGTTATTAAGGAAACAAATAGTTTATAACAGACATCAATCTGCCATAGTAGTCATGTACCTCTATCAGAGAAAAAAATTCTCTCTTTCTCCAGCAAGGAAAATATAATGATGAATGCTAAGGGCAAATTGTTATTTTCAAATGTTTTTGGTTCTCATACACATCTAGCATATACACATTGTTTAATTTGGTCCTCATTTCCTGATAACAATATATGTGAGGTATTGGATGGCCTATAAAACTGCAGAAAATACTTGTGCAGAGCAAATACTGAGTTTTGCTTTCACTGTGGGCTATGAATCTCCTTGCTTATTGTACAGCAGCTCTCCAGGACTGCCAGCAGGCAGGTGGGAAGAAGGTTTTGTAGCAGTCAGTTGCATAGAATTGAGTTTAGCAGCCTTTGCACAGGTGGGATCAGGTCTGTCTCCTGCTGCCCCCCTTGTGCAGTGCAGTTCTGCCCTGTCCTTATGGCAGGCTGCATCAAGGACACAAAGTCCAGCCCTTTAAAAAGAAATCTAAACTTCTTTATGCTAAATCAATTAATTGACTGATCAGCTTATTTTGACAAATCCTTGCTGACCTCTATTGCTCTTGCTATTATACTAATGCTTTATTATCTTGTATACCATTAATGCAGAAGAATGCTTTAAAATCTGTTCTACTAGTTAAGGTAGTAAACTAGTACCTACTACTTCATCCTACCATTATGTAATTCTTAATACAACCACTTCTTCTCCTGAATCTGCATTCAGTATTTCTCAGGAACAATTTCTTGCCATTTCAGTGTTTCTGAGGAAACATCTTTGAATTCCTTTTGCCTCCTCTGCCTTGTTTTGCCTCCTCTGCATTAAAGCACATTGATAATGCTTCAACTGCTACTTTCTTNCTGGGGGAAGAAGGCCAAGCCCAGGCCCAGGGCCCTCTGCCTCCGGGCCACCCCTCGGCCCTTAAGCCCAGAACAAAGAGGAACTTCCCTCCCTTTCCTTCCTTTAAATATGTGACTGCAGAGGTGTTACCAGCCCTCTCACTGGGTTAGCAACTTATCCATCAATGAAGGTTCGACCTTCCACAATTTCACCAATTGAATTCTGTATCTTTGTTTTCCTCCAAAAATTATTTTTATTTAAATTATTATTATCATTTAAATATATAAAAGTTGTTTATAGAAAAAGGCTGCTTTGCAGTAAGATGCAGTGCCCTACTTATTAGGAAGTTTCCCCTGAGCTTTTATCCTGCAAGCTTGTACTTTCAGATTAATGTGGCTGAAGCTGCTATAAATCTTTGCTTTCCTTTGCTTTTGAAACTTCAGCTGTAAATCCATTGGATACTTTAATATTTCTCCCCTGATCCTTATTGATTGGTGATATTTAGGTGTTCTGTGCACTGCCAAGATTTAAGGGTTTCTAGGCAGATCAGAGAGCAGGAAGCCCAAAAGGCAGAGCCTTGTATGGTTGTCAACTTAAGCATATGAAAGCTTCTATTATTTCTTTTCCCATGCAAGACCCTTTCTGGTATATTTTCACCTTTCCAATAAGACTGTTTTCGTTTCCTTTTCATCTGGAACCAAGAGAACTCAACATGGCTTTGCTTCTTTTGGGAAACTGGGTGCATCCCCATCATCTTGATGGGCATCAGGCAACCCTATCTGATTACAGTATTCTTTTGATCTAGAACTGTATTTAACACAACTTACAATGTATTTGTCCTCAAAATAGTTAAAGTATTTCAAAGAAAACATTCCTGTCTGAATTAACAAATTTTTATTTTCTCAGATTTTTTTCTGAAAGGTGCTAATCTTAAAGTAATTTATCACTTTATCACTTTGTGATTCATTGTAAATACAATCTTTTAAATATTTATTATGACTCTAATAGTTACTGTTAGGCAACGTTTTGATGAACTTCATTAGTGTACCATTCCTTTAGATTTTATTTCATAGTTACATTTACTGTTACTACCTTCAGCTCTGTATTTAAACACTCTGAATAATACCTCAACACAGAGCCTAGCAAAACAAACCTCACGTGGTTCCAGTCAAGAAAGAATTTGTGACTGTCAGTTCTTGACCCTGAGTATCAGATCTCCTTAGGATTTTTCTTGGCTATTAAAATACTGATGGTCTCATGCTTTATGCATGTTTCTTGCTGGAGCAGAGTTATTAAGGAAACAAATAGTTTATAACAGACATCAATCTGCCATAGTAGTCATGTACCTCTATCAGAGAAAAAAATTCTCTCTTTCTCCAGCAAGGAAAATATAATGATGAATGCTAAGGGCAAATTGTTATTTTCAAATGTTTTTGGTTCTCATACACATCTAGCATATACACATTGTTTAATTTGGTCCTCATTTCCTGATAACAATATATGTGAGGTATTGGATGGCCTATAAAACTGCAGAAAATACTTGTGCAGAGCAAATACTGAGTTTTGCTTTCACTGTGGGCTATGAATCTCCTTGCTTATTGTACAGCAGCTCTCCAGGACTGCCAGCAGGCAGGTGGGAAGAAGGTTTTGTAGCAGTCAGTTGCATAGAATTGAGTTTAGCAGCCTTTGCACAGGTGGGATCAGGTCTGTCTCCTGCTGCCCCCCTTGTGCAGTGCAGTTCTGCCCTGTCCTTATGGCAGGCTGCATCAAGGACACAAAGTCCAGCCCTTTAAAAAGAAATCTAAACTTCTTTATGCTAAATCAATTAATTGACTGATCAGCTTATTTTGACAAATCCTTGCTGACCTCTATTGCTCTTGCTATTATACTAATGCTTTATTATCTTGTATACCATTAATGCAGAAGAATGCTTTAAAATCTGTTCTACTAGTTAAGGTAGTAAACTAGTACCTACTACTTCATCCTACCATTATGTAATTCTTAATACAACCACTTCTTCTCCTGAATCTGCATTCAGTATTTCTCAGGAACAATTTCTTGCCATTTCAGTGTTTCTGAGGAAACATCTTTGAATTCCTTTTGCCTCCTCTGCCTTGTTTTGCCTCCTCTGCATTAAAGCACATTGATAATGCTTCAACTGCTACTTTCTTTAATGAAACCAAAAGCAAATTAACAGTAAGATTTAAGTCCTCTTGACTAGTAAGGCCTCTTCCTTTTTGCATCTTCTTGCGTGATTACCAGCATATTCAGTCTCCTCATTCTTCCTGTATGTTTATACAGAGTTCTCTTTATTCCTTTCCTGGCTACCACTAGGCACACTTACAGTACATGGAGGGTTTTCTCTAACAAGTCTTACAGGAATTTTGTTCATGCCTGAACCAAAACTCCTTACACAGCAGCTCATGGCTGAAGAAAGTAGAGTCACAAGATAATGAGCATGTAAACCCCAACTATTATCCCTGCATGCAGAGGGGGATTAGGAGTTGCATTAGCAGTTGTAGAAAGGTCTTTGGTGTAATTATTTTGTTGCTCCAAACAGAATTAATTCCTACTCTAGCACAAAGCTTTTGAATGGATGAGTCTGATTTTGAGTTGCATTCAGGGCTGTCAAATCCAGTTTACAAAAGGATTGTTTCTCAGCCTGCATGTGAGTATTTCTTCTCCATCTTTCTGCTGTAGAGCTGGAGGCCAATTGTATGATTCAGTTGTCCATAGTGATTGCATTCGTGTCAGTCAATTCTAAAGGACAGCTGGACAAGGAACTTGCTCAGGGTTGTACGTGGTGGCCTTTGGTTCTGCAGACTTCATCTCAGTGTCTTGGGTGACTCTTGCCTTTTCTTATGCCTCAGCCTCTTTTGCCTTGAGAAATGAATTGTTTCAGAGCATGTTTGCATGGCACACCTCTCATTGTCTGAACACATCACTGCTCAGGAGCAGCCTCTGCTGAGTTTCTCATTGAGTTAGCTGTTGCTTTGCTCAGACAAGTTACCATTAAGAGATATTCTTCTCCTCTGCTTCCAGCTATTTTGCCCCCACCCCATGCAAATTATTTTGGATTCTTCCTTGAACTCTCACTTGAACAGTTGTGAGCCACTGGGTTTTCTAAGCTGATCTCCATCAAATTCTGGCTCAGCCACAAGGCAGGAGGGACCTTGGTGCTGGTCTTGTCCAGTAGATTTTGCAAGATTCCAATTCTGTGTTGCAGCCTGAAAAGGGATCTTCCTTTTTCAAGGTGGATTTTCAACCCATATTTCAAGGTTCCGCTTCCTCTTTTTCACTTCTGTCCCATATTGACAATGGAGCTGAATGAGGCATGCTTGCTCTGTGTTTCATGAGCATGGTTCTTGTGTTTCATTTTGCCTTGTCTTCTTGCCTTCAAAATGTCTACTTGTTTCACCCAGTTGCTTCACTCTTCCTAAATATTGTACCAATATAATAATGATCCACATATTTATTTTGACAAATCAGGGCCTTCCCCACACCGGTGTGTTTTCAGAGGGCCACTAGTAACCTTATCCAGAAAAAGCAGAGCATATCTGCTTGCTCTGTCTCTTCTCTTGCCTCACAGATCCAGACCATTCCCTAACCCAAGTGCTACCACACCTGCACCTTCTCACCAGCTCTTTCTCAGCTGGAGTCACCTTGGATTTCTCATTTCATCTGCATAATGACTGAGTTGCTGTCAAATTACAGATTCCATGAAATATTCCTTTTCTTTTTCAGGTGTGAATCAGGATATACTGGACAGCACTGTGAAAAGACAGACTTTAGTATTCTTTATGTTGTCCCAAGTAGACAAAAGCTTACGCATGTCCTTATTGCAGCAATAATTGGAGCTGTACAGATTGCCATTATAGTTGCAATTGTCATGTGCATAACAAGGTAGGTAAAGACAAAAACAGTGAAAAATTACACATTGTATGGATATAATTTTTCTGTATTTAATTTTATGACGCCCAACATTTTATTTGCTTAATACCCACATAAAAACTACCTAATGACTTAAGCAGGAGGATTATATAATGTCCTATCTCCCCCTTTGTTTCTTTGGTCACAAAAGACAGATTTGTTTAAATACAGAAACCACCAGTAAGCATTCTGAATCTCCAGACCAAATACAGAGTGGAACAGATCAGCCTTGAAACACATCTAGGAGTTCAGCCATTGTGTTAGACCTTCACTGGACTTACTGAAGCATTGCTGATAACTTATGGAAGCTATGATCCCCAGCTACCAGCCAGTGAAACCTGAGAGGTTGACAAGATGCTGTTCCCAGTGGTACCACTGTAAATGGTGTTACACAGAGACAGAAGTACCTCTCACACCATATACACTTTCTGAAAATTAGTGTGCAACTTAGTCCTGTTATTAGATACTGACCATAGGAGCCTATTTTGTGAAACCTAAAGATGCACCATCACGGAGTTCATGTTTCTGGGTCGTCTGAAACTCTCTCCCTGTGTAAAAACTGAGATGAGAGCCACAGGTTATTTTTGATGACAAGGGATTCAGTTCTAGGACTTGAACCAAACAAGCACTGAGGTCTCTGAGGTAGATTAAGGATGACTTAGTTACCTTATGGGTGCATGAAGCAATTAAGTCTTACACTTTGGCATCCATGCCATAGTTTGACTTTTCCTCCTCAAGTTGTCCTTCACTTTTTCAGCTCCACTTACTTTGGGCCATAAAACTTTCTGCTACTGCATTAGTGCATGGCTTCCCAAACTCAGTGATGTAGAGGAACACCCCATGAATAAACAATACAGGCCTTTTTCCCTGTATCCCTTGTAAAGTTCAACCTAACAGACACTATTACATGTATAAAACACCACCTGCACATGTAAAAAAGTTACTTGGCTCATGCAATTGATGTCATCCCTTTTCACACAACATCCTGCTGGCCAAAGCAGTGGTGTGGAAGGCTATGGTTCAGCTCCTCTTTCAGCCTCTCTATGACCAGCTCTCAGTCTCTCACGTCTTGCTGCATCCCAGCAGGACTGCTCCATCATGCATTGCCTGGCTAAGTGCCATTCCATTCAGGATTGCTGGGTTTTGTGAATCCTTTTAGTTGTGTGTCTGGCCCCAAGAAAGGGAACACCACAGCCACCCCACAGAGAGACCTGGGTGGGCACTGTCTCATGGGCTGCTGTGAGCAGCAAGGCATGTGGAGGACCAGCACTTCCAAAGACTGATTGATCCAGTCTCACCATCCTCCGGGTTTTAAATATGAAATATGTATAAGGTGAAGCTAATGCAAACATTCCTCGTGGAATGCGTTTGCTGAATGAAGGCTGAAGGATGTAGCACCTTGCTGGTTTCAGTCTCAAGGTCAAGTAGGGCTCCCTTCTGAATGATCTGAGGGTTCCAGCAGACATTCCCCGGTGACAGTACAGTACTGAACAACAGGAGTGTCCCACTGGTCAGCATAGATCATAGAGCCCTTGCTATGGTCAAGTACAGAAAATTAAATCAATGTGTTATTGCTAGGCTTAATTTTATGTGGCATGTATAAAATCAGCCCTCCTCTTCTATTTCTCTCTCCTTTCTCTTTTTTAACAGAAAATGCCCCAAAAACAATAGAGGACGTCGGCAGAAGCAAAACCTAGGCCATTTTACTTCAGATACATCATCCAGAATGGTTTAACTTAGTGCTTTTTATACCTACATTGACCATGTGATGTACATTTTTATTATATCTTTTTTTAAAGAATGGAAATATTTATTTCAGAGGCCTTATTTTTGAACATTTTTAGTGTAACAATGTTGGTCTGTATTCTGAAAGCATCAACTCTAACAGCTATGGACTGTTTTAGTATATTTACTTTTATGTTTTTGAATACAGTAGTTCTTTTTCTGTGTCTGTATCACATGGTTATATAATAGACTTGTGCTTTATCCATGGAATGTAATATTTTTGGGAACACAGATTTATTCCAACAATGGTTGTAGACTTAAAAAAACCCCAACAAACCTACAAAATAAGTCCACATTACCTAACAAACAAGGCATGAACTAAAGGTAAAAATGTTTACAGCTTACTTTTCTTATGAGGAATTAGGAAACACTGTGTTTAAATACCGTAGATATTTAAATGTTTTTGGAAGTTAGTAACTGATTTTCTAGACACTGCCTATCGCATGAACTGTGAAGCTGTGTGCCGTGTGTAGTTGTAACATATTTATAAAATGTGTGGGCTGGGTCTAAGCACTGCCATCTTCATAAATAATTCCAACAATTTATTTTTAAAGAGGAAAATTATAAATTTCATAATTTGGGAAGTTACCTGGTAGAAGAGATGGCACAGGTCCAAAAGAAGTAGGTCTTAGTAGATTTAGGTATTGTAAAAATTGGTGTTGAATAATTGAACACAAATAATTGGAATAAAGCCTACTTTATCACTGTTAAAACTGTTTTAATACTTCTTAAACTTTTTTAAAGAAAATACATGTTTTAACACCTACAATACAGATTGTATAGTGTTTGTGATTAAAATAAAAAAAAATAAAAGTGAATGAATTACTAGTGCTCTTGTATAGAGTATTTTCAAGAGCTAAAGAAGTCCATCCAAATTAGTCTGCTGGTCTTAGTTATATTAATAGACTGTTAGTTGTCGTTTGAAAGATCCCAAGATAAAGTGTGAATAGGATGTGTTCAGCTGTTTTAACATGTAGTGTAGGCTTTCAGAATTTTGCATGTAGGATTTAATAATTTGTTCAATAAAAAAAAAACAAAAACAATGCTTTCAACATTTTGAACTGGAAAAGCATGTCACAATACAACGTTTTCACTATATTGCCTCTGGTTTTAGTGTGTTTATTTGTTACCCCACGGGGCAATTGGAGCAAGTTGAAGACCTGAATTTGTTTTGCTGGAAAAAAAACAACTGTGCTAGTTTTCCTGACCGCTTTTTGAATTCCCTCAGAGGAAAGCACTCCAGTAACATGAAAACAAAAGTAGATCTTTAAAAATATGCAAGTTTGCTTTCCTGCTTAATTAGCAAGTTACTTAACTTTCCTGGATTAACACTAATAACTTCACCACTACAGAAGCGTGACCCTTTAAACGTATGTTCCTTTCCAGATATTGCTTCCTAATTTTAGGGGTTTCATGTTGCTGAAAGTATCTGAACAATCATGTGTGGATATTTTGTAGTCAGAAGTATTTGACCAAGCTCCAGGAGCGGTGTTTAAGGCCCACTTTGAGCATCGCCGGAGCCAGCTGTCGCCCTGGCTCCCTGCAGCAGAGCCAGAATCGTTCTGGCAGGATCACTGAAACTTCGCCTCCCTCCAACCTGGCTGAAGGCAGGCAAAATGGATCGCCGCGAAATCACCTCAGAGGCTGACAAAACTCACCAAAATCGTCTCTCCAGCGTCATCGAGGAGGAAGAAGAGCAAGATGCAGCTTACACAATTGTGACAGTCCTGGACAAAGTGGCCAACATTGTTGACAGCGTGCAGGCAAGCCAGAAAAGGATAGAGGAGAAGCACAGGGAGATGGAAAATGCCATCAAGACCATACAGATTGACATTTTAAAGCTTGCCCAGGCTCATGGCAATACAGGCTTCATGGTGAACAAGTTACTGGAGAAAACCCGCAAAGTCAGCTCCACCATGAAGGAGGTGCGGGCGCGCGTGGAGAGGCAGAACACCAGCGTGCAGAAGGTGAAAGCAAAACAAGAGGACATGCTGAGAAAAAACAAATTCCGGGTCGTGATCTATCAGGTAACCATGAACCTAATTTCTTGTGGTACTGTCTCTTTGCCACCTCCTTGGTGATTTCTGGTAGGTGCTGGTTAACAAAGCAAAAGGTGCAGTCTGTCCAACATAGGACTTGTTTTATGCTTTCTTTAACATTGATCTGTGCTCCCCAATGGCTTTCAGCATGAACCTACTGGCAGCAGCACAGAGGGTCTATTATTAGTGTTGGGTAGGTTTCTGAGCCAGTCATGTAAGATTAACTGCAGATCAGCAAGGACTATTTGCTGCCTCTCTGAAAGGTAATATGAGGCAGGCCCTGTAAATCTTGTCATACAAAGCATGCCTGACATTCATCTCTGTTATTTTTTTCACCGTATTAGGTAGAAGTGCAAATAGCAAAAGTGTTTTCAGCTCCCTGAAACACAGACTTCCTTCTAACACTAATTTCAAAAACATGGCTTATTTAACTTGCAGCATTGCCCAGGCTTTCGTATCACTGACAAATTGGGACCTTTTTCATTGTCTCAGTGTATAGCAGTATATGTACAAACTAAAGCTCATTCCCACAAATCCTTCATGACAACAAATACTCCATTGGAGCATGCTCCCATGCTCTACCTTGGAAATGGTTTAACATAGCATTGTTCTTTCAATCACTGAAAGGACAAGGAAAGGGCAAGGAAATCGTAGAGTTCATTTCACTGATCTTATTCTAGGATGCTCATTGTTCTTAAAAATAGTTGCTTTTGGAAAGGTGTTTCATGAAACAGCATGATCTCACTTACATCCATACAAACAGCACAGAGAGTTCTGGGGTCTTGTCAATGAGTGTTGCGAAACCCATTTATCTAATGGTCTCATCCTGCCTTTGCTGGAACTCCCCGGCTTCCCAGGTCAGCAGAAAGTAAGAGTGTTTGATCTTTTGCCAGAAACATAGTTGCTCCTTTTTTACCAGCAAGTTGCCAAATCTTCTTTCAAATGAGTTGTATTCTTCATTAGGCATTCTTGAAAATACCACCCTTCATGAGTAACACAATGCCCCCCATCACTCAGTTTTACACCCTGGCCTTGCATCTGTTTGTACATAAATAACATCATTTGCAATGAATGGAGCCGTGTGTTTCACTGAGCTTATTCACCACCGTGTACAGCTGACAAATTCTTCTCCATAACCTATCTTTTTTAAATAGTTCATTTCCTACCACTGGGAAAAAATAGCAGAAAAAAGAGAAAAAGCTGAAGGTAGGGAATATTACCTCTTTAACATTATGTTAGTACCATATACAGCCAAATTGTGCCTCCCAGATTTTCTGACTGAATGACTTACTATGGTTGTTCAGTAGAAAGTACAGGCCCAATCTGTCCTATTATTACCATTATTGCAAGCTGCATCATCGTCACGGAATAGAAAACAGGCACTTTCACTGTTTGCTTGCAAATCATTTCCTAGCTAAAGGTAATAAATCTCAGTGACTCCCCTGGTTAATGGCATAATGCCGTTTCATTGATGGGCCTTTACCATAATGACTGCAGCAGAATCAATGCTTTGAAAATATTTGTTCTTAGAACAGTATTCATTACACGATGTAAATTTTTCTGCTAGCAAGACATGAGCTGTTGTTTATTTATAAATATAGTAACATATGGTCAAAATGGATTTACATGCAGGTGTAAAGAACAGCCTTTGGTATTTTCAGGTATTTCATACAAAAGGTGGTTCTCACAATGAGTACTTTCTCTTAATAATCACCTTCACTAGGAGTTTATGATCTCTCTGCTGATTTTGCTAGACAAGAATGACCTGCACCCTATTCTGTATGTTTAATTCTTAGGTAGTACTGTTCAGGAAGAGAAACAGCATTTTGTGTTGTTTTTCTGGCTTCCACTTCCTACAGTGGTTTACAACTGTCAGTGGATTACTCCCTCCTTTACTTCCATCCCTTTTGTAAGATAGATTGAACAACTCTTTCCCACTTGCCTGGAGGAGAGGCAGGCATGTGGATCCCTCTAGGATCTGCCATTTAGGACTTCCTGGAGAGGGAAAACTGCAGCGCTGCACAAAATCTGGAGCACACTAGGTAGGCAAGAGTGCACTGAAACTTCAAGGCACAGGTACACTTATGAAAGTCTCTTTCACACAAGTGCAGTGATTCTCACACTGCTGATTTACACCAGCCTAGGCACACCACTGCAGTGCCAAGACCTGAATGACTGGAGCTTGGCTGGGATGAGTGCCAGTAGTTATGGAATCAGCGTACTCCCTGCACTATAGGTTACAAAAGGATATAATCAAGTTGTTTACTCTGTGGTTGTGAGTCCTGGCTCTTCTGTAGTGAGGTTTTTTTCCTGATTAACTGTTTGGGACATTGTGATGGGGCCAATGACCCATGTGTTGCTCGAATGCAATCCATAGCTGGGTGAGCACATGTAGGTTTTAGTTTTAACTTTGGCCAGAACATCAGCATATGAGGAGAAAGGTGATACCAATTAACTACTAAAGGTTTTCTTTCAAGTGGATAGCTTTGATCTTATCATTGATGGAGGGAGTAGGCAGGTTGAAAAGGATCACTGGCTGAAGGAAATTGTCCCAAGAGACCTCAGCAATGATGAAAAGAGTTGGCAATATCCTCACATTAAAAAAAGAAAAAGTGATCATCCTTGAGCAGAATGATAAGGGAATTGAGAGCATTCACTTTCAGAAGGCCATGTGGTGGAAGAAAAGATTTGGTAGCAGGCAGCTCTTCTCCCTATGCTGACTGCATGATTAAAAATGCCAGGTTACTTCAGACTTTCTAGTGAGGTCTTTGACCCTGAAGTGCTATGTGCCCTGAGACTACAGTAGGGAATAAAAAAGATGTTGTAGGTTGTACAGGTCACTGCTCATTTCTGTTCAGGTTAGTCTGAATAACCAGCTGTAAGAGCTATCATTTCTCTGAAGTCAAAGAGCATTTAACAGTTTAAATCATTCTAACTAAATTATTCAGAAATTAAAGGTGGTTTTTGTTTTTACCCTGAAAGAACTTGTTCCATTTGCTTTTCTGCATGTTCTGCAAGTCCTTCTTTTTATGGGACTATACAGGCACCAGAAAGTCCTTGTTACTATTGCTGACCTTTTTTCTATTATTACTTCACATAAGCACCATAAATGAGTAACAGCTTCCTCTGAAGGGACACGTGCATTTGTTTCACTCACTGCTGTCTGACATTTAAAATTAGTGGACATGTCATAAACCAAGTAAGGTTATGGCTTGACTGGCCTATACAGTCAGGCTACAGCTGATGTGTTTGCCCTGTGGTTGCTCCACTGCACACACGGGGAGAGGTTCACAGAAGTGGCCTTGCATATGCCGCTGATATTATGCATAAATAAGTTAAAATATAAGTGTCGTCTCCTGCCCACTGACTTTCTGTGGTTATAATGACTAGGACAGTAAGAATGGTGAGATCAATATGGGAACAATAATCTGCAAACCTGAAGTGGAAGCACTTTCATCTGAAGTGGCAGTAGCAATCAGGGTGTCAGGAGCTCAGGAGATTGCCATTAATTTGGTACCATTGCATAAGAATGGCAGGCTCAAAAATGGCCCTGCAGAAGAAAACACTTAGTAGCATGGAGTTAAATAGCTCACCCAGAGCAGGTTCTGCTAGGTGGCTCATATTTGATCGTTTCTCTACTTTGCAGAAACATGGGAGGTCTTATCCTTTCTCATATTTATGTGCCTGGTATCTTACCTCATAGCAGATAATCTGGGAAAACAACAGGTGGCGGTGCATTGTGTTGAAATGTGAAGCGAAGCTTGCAATGGATTTTTCAAAGTGTCTTTCTAAGGCCGTCTTTGTCCACTGTGTAATATTTTCATTAAAAATCTTGGTGCACAAAAGGTGTGATACTAATAGAATATGCTCAAAATTAGAAGCTGTCAGTTCATAGAAAGAAATATGGACAAGAAACCAAATTACTTTTACAGCTGGAATAATGCTAATTTGAGTGTACATGGTGCTAATTCATGTAGTTTTAGCTCTGATCTGAAACTATAAAAGTATGTCTGGACAAAACCTCCTTCTAGAACTCATGGGAAGAGAATAAACCTAAATTGCTATTAAAGTGGAGAATGAAAACTTAATGGGAAAAAACGATGTAAATTGTCTGGCTACCTCTAACAGCAGAACACTAGCCTCAGCAGCCCAGCAACACAGGGCCCTTGTTGGAGTCTTGTAGCAGAAACCTTATAAATATTTTTACAGCTGGGACAGGTAATTG
>VZTN01010726.1:1426-54248 GCA_013400515.1 Erpornis zantholeuca
TAATTAAGCTAACAAATACTTTCAGTGAGATGTTAAAAAAAGTTGAAGTAGAAAACTTCCTCTGTCCAGTAAATGAGAAATATAGGTAAATCAATATCAATAACTTTTTTCACCCTCAGAAAATGGAATACTCAGCTGCTGGTGAGTTGTAAAAAAAAAATGAATTATGTTTTATGGAATCATATTCTTTATTAATCCCTGGTTTTTGTATCTAGAGCATGTCTTACTTCTGGTTTCTGAACTACTTTTTGAAGGTATATTTTAACTCTGCTTTGCAGATCAGGATGCAAAAAAGAGGGATGAAAATAATTTGTGACAATGAATCCTCCACCTCAAACCGTGTGCCCTACATTCATTGAAAGAGTCATTTGTAGGTTCCAGCAGTCTTCAATTTCATGTGTTAGGAGATCCCTTCAGGAGCCAGGGTGCTGCGTGACGTTCAGGGCTGATGGACCCATCAGTTCTCATTGTTCCAGTGATCATAGGTCGCCTGGCAGGAAAATTAGAGGTGCAGTCCCTGTGGGTCCTACTGCTAAATTCTCAGGTTCCTCTGAGAGGAAGGAAGGATTGGTGAAGGATAATGACTTTGTCAATCTCTTTCTGTTATTTATTTGTCTGATCTCAGTAACTGGAAGACCTTGTGATCTGCTGGTAAATGGCAAACTTAAATGCTAATGATCAGAATGAGAAATTAATATAATTATACTATATCTTATTTTTGCATTCAAAATACTCTGTGACTTAAATTATTAAAAGAAACTCAAATATTATTTTTCTCAGTTCTTTTTTTCTCTATATAGTTTTTCCCCGAAGTCTTTATTCTTTCTAGTTTCAAATAGATCCTAGTCTTCTGAAAACATTTTTTATTCATTTATAGGAACATGTACATACTGGCCTTTTCCTCTGTAAGATAAATGTGTGTCTGCCAAAATATTTTATCTATATGTCTCATCATTAAAGTATTTAATGAAGCTCCAGGAATACAGTGTAGTTATCATATGGCACTGGGATATATTATACTGGAGCAACGGCCAGAGAAGATTTTTAATGTGCCATTAAGTAGTAAACTCACAGCTGCACGATAGTGTCTAAGTAACTGGTGAGTATAATAATTTTAAAATATGTCCAGAATTAAAGAAAATATATATAAAGTAAATTTTATTACATTTTCTAATTCCATTTTATTCATATTAAAATGTTCTTTGGATAAAGGGATAAATGTACTGTTTAGTCAAAGGGAAAAATTGTTAGAAAGTGATTGAAGGAGAGGAGAAGGATTTTGTGGGTTTTCTAACTGAAGTGTTATGGTAGAACTAATCAGTTCATACCATCAAAAAAGCATTACACGTTAAAGAGAACAAAGTAAAAAGCAGAGCATTCTGCAAACAATGTAATAATACTAATGCTCAATTTCTGTTTGTAGTCATCTTAGAATCTTCTAGGAGAATAAACCAAAATTAATGACCAAGTGATGTTTTCCATTCCTAGGAAAAAAATGGGGAGGGATGTATCTATAGAAACATCATTGCATAAGTCTAAAGTTGCTTAACTGGAAATTGGATTTTTTTTCGTCTTGGAAAATGTGTGGGTTTAGATAACCATTCAAAGATGGTTGTAACATCATATGCTAATATAATATTGTTATCACAAATATTAGGAAAAGGGGTCTTGTAACTATAAAGTCAGTGAAGACATAGCCTGTCGCCCTGAAAATAAGCCTTCTAATTTGGAGTCAGAACTGTTTGGGTTGTTTTGAAAAGTTACTCTCAAGTTCCCACGAAATCCTGCACAAACAAGATGTGTTTTTCTAACTGTCCTTCTTGTTTTTCATTCCATTCATGATAAACAAGGGTTTGATGGACTTCTGTCCAAACCAATGGAGATGGACAGGAGAAGATCTCCCTGTCCAATCCACGGGGTCTCAAAGAATTTTATAAAATCTGTAAAAAATAAAACTTCTTTCTTCTTCTTCTGACACTCAACCTGTGTGTGTGTGTGTCTGTTCGTTCGTGCTCTCGAGCGACAGTAGCCTAAGCTTTTCCCAGTCCTAGAGACCAGTTTCCAAACATCTGGAGAAAGACATTATCCTTATGAGATAGAAATATATGAGAAACTTAATATTACAAACTTCTCACACTTATAGTCTCTGGTTCTGGAGGCAGAAGAGATAGACCATTTTTTTCATGGCAACACAGTGTTATAGGCTGTGCACAGCTTTAGACGAGACATTAGAATTGGAGAAGGAACAGGAAAAATGCTTTGACCTGTTTTATAACATATATGTATATTTTATTATTTATAGTTCATATTTGTTTTATAAAGAGCAGATGATGTCACCAGTCAGCAAAATATTTTTTAAAAATATGAATAATTGGAACCAGGGGACAACCACCAGCTGAATCTTGGACTGTTCCCATGTAATTAAAGATTAGCACATACACAAGTACTTGGCCATATGATAGACAATTCAGAACTATACAAAATTAGTCAGAAAACATTTGAACAAAGTAGTGGGAAGTTCCAGATTTAAGAATATGTTTTTGAGGAGAATATATTCACTTTTGAATTACACTGTAGACTGAAATATTCACTTTAATGATCTGTTTATTCTCAAGAGTCTCTTTTCACCTGTTTTTTAAACTTCATATATTTTGGCTGTAATAAGGACTACGGTAGTTCCAACTGGTGCAAGAAGGATTTCTGTTACTATAAAAGATATTTGCACGTATTTTGTTAAACATTAAATACCCATATTTCTATTCTTGTGCATTTTTATGCAACTATTTATTGTTATTTTGTTCATTTGAAGAAATTGAAGTATAGATGATTAATGACTCCTTGAATTTATTTCAAGGACACATTTTTTTTAATATTATTTTCAAAAATGTCTGTCACTGATTTTGTTTTTTTTTGTTTTTTTTTTTTTTTTGCCACTCTGTGTTCTGGTTCTGCACAGTTTAAATTCTGATAGATCAGACTTTTCCTTCCAACCCCAATATTTCTTTTGTTTTCATGGTGACTTTTGGGCCATAGGAACCATTTTTTTAAGAATTTTGTTTTGATTTCTTCCAGCATATGCTTTGAAAATTAATACTAAGTATATAAAATAAAAAATGAAACACAGAAACAAGTTTTTATTTTAAAATTTCAAGCCAAAATTTAAATACTTTCTTTCTTCTCCTTTCTGGGTTCCTTTATATGAGATGAGAAAACGTAATGCCTTGCTGCAGATAATAATGCATTCTTTTTCCTTTATTTGTATATAAAATGGTAAAACATCCTCTTTGATTCTTGATAATTTTTGGAATATGAATGATGACATAATTTTTTAACAAAAAATGGACAATGGCTCTTGTCTCAGGAAACAGGAGATAGGACAAGAGGACATGGCCTCAAACTAAACCAGGGGTTGTTTAGATTGGATACGCAGAAAAATATCTTCACTAAAAGGGTTGTCCGGCATTGGAACAAGCTGCCCTGGAAAAGGGTGGAATCAGCATACCTGGAAGTGTTCAAAAGATGTGTGAATATGGCTCCTGGGAACGTGGTTTAGTGGTGAACACAGTGGTCCTGGGTTAATGTTTGGACTCGATGATCCTCAAGGTCTTTTCCAGACTTGATCATTCTATAATTCTGTGATTCTGTGTGGTGCATCTCATCACCAGAAAGTGTAGAAATGACAATAACTGGACAGCTGGAATGCCACAGTGCCTGGTGGGATCCCTTATGGGGAAAATGTTACTAAAGCCTTGAGAGCTATAGGCAAGCCTGCGAACAATGGGGCAGGATGATGACAGATGGCACAGAATGGTTTCAGGGAAGGAATAGGAAGAAATACCAAATTAGTGGAGTTGTTTCTTCAGATTGAAACAAGGGAATGGATTACTTCACAGTATAATATATGAAAGGAAGGTAGGAGAGTTGGGAGAACATCTCTTTAAAGTGGTGTGTCTGGTGTGGTTGTGTTTTTTGTTTGAAGGCCACTGACAAAGCCACAGACAGAAAGACAAAAAGAGTGAGTGGTGAAATTAAGACATTATTCATCTGAGTCAATATTTTTGCTAGCAGGATTTCAATCAAGTGTGATTATACAGGAAAAAGTAAATAGAAGAGATAGGGTTGAAATTATCATTTGTGTTCTGTGTAATGCAGTAGAGATTACAGCCCCATTGTGCCAGATCTCAGACATGAACAAACATGTCATCTGTCACAAAGAGATTATGACATAAGCAGAAAAGACAGGCCTAATGTGAAAGAAAAGTGAAAAGATAGAGAGATATGCAAGGGACAAAGTGATCTGAATAAAGCTGTGGAAGTCCTGTGTAATTTAATGCTACATTTTGAGTACTAAACCAGCTTGTTACTCTGAAGTCTTAAGTACTTCTCTAAATTACATATAAGAACAAGAGTTAAACTATATAGCAGTGATGCACACTTATTTATTTCCTTATTTAATTACTACTGCTCTTTATTTTTAACTTGGAGTATGAGGTATCAAATAACCAAATTTTAGCCAGCTTTGTCTGCTAGACTTTTTTGTGGTGTGACTGCATGGGATATTTGCATGCTCCTAGCATATCCAAAGGTGCTTCTGTAACTTTCTTCCTTCCGTAATGCACTGATAAAATCCATGTCTCTTACAAATCAGTGCATCGTAGAAGCACTGACACTACTAAATACTTTCCAATGAGACGTGGAGATTTATCTTTTTGACTGAGAGTGTGGCTAGCTTAGCTATTTTAAAAAAAATAAAAATCTCTGCTTTGCAGCTGCCTTTTAGCAATGGCCACTTTCCCATCTATTTTTCAGGTACTTGCTCTGAACAGCTGAGGTTATAGACCATGTTAGCAGTATCTGTCCTGAAATACACACCAGATTCCCTTTCCATTTCTTCAAATTATTTTTCAAAGAAGTCTTCCAGTCACTGCTCCTTCCCTTTTTCCACTGCAGCTGTCCTTTGTCTACAAGCAGATGCATGCAGACATCCATTCACCCTGCTGCTGTCATGAGTTGTCCATAAATATCACTGTCAATGTTAAAAAATGTTTAAGCATCTGTTTCCTCAGTATCATTTATTTGCCTGGATGCAGAACTGACCTGTTTAGTTTCCAGATCAGAAATAACTTGTATTTGGCCAATTTAACTTATAGCTATAGGAAAAAACATGTCTTTTTCTAACTGCCTTTGAAGACACCTTTGTTGTTTCATGTTCTTCAGGTGTAATTGAAGCTCTTTAGGGTAAAAGAAGAAATTGTTACTTGGTCAATTCTCTGTTCCAAACAGGTTCACCAAATTGCTCATTTGTATTTGCTCTTTTTAAACATTAATTTTAGAACAGCTTATTGTCTTCAAGACATCTGCACTAATAACCAGATCAGATTCATCATATCCTGATCATTTTTGGTAGAGAGAATCTTGGAGGGAGCAAAAGAACTTGGACAGGCAGCAGTTTTGAAAGTTTAATATTAAGAAAAATTGTGGTTTGCTGCAATTTGCCAGTTTCCAGGAGTGAGGCATAGTTGATAAATTCACTTGTTCATACAAGGGATTTAGAGATTGAATGATCCACTCCATAGAATGAAGGCTCCTTTTTATTAGTTTCTACTCTTCAAAACATGAAGGCAGAAGAAAACTGTCTGAAGGAGTGATTCAGAAAGGAACAGAGTCATTGGAGAAGGTCTACCATTCCAATTACAGGAACAGACTAGAGACAGACTTGAGGTTAGATTAAATGCCATGAGTCTTCTGCAAGATATTTGGATTTTCCTTGCATTTTTGCAGGAGGACATTGGGACAATCAAATGAGATCTGAAACTTGCAGCAGAGCAATCAGGAGCCTGCCCTTTTGCAGAGCGTGCATGGATGGATGGATGGATGGACACACTGCATACTCAGGACTTGGGCTGAGCATTCTGCATGTCCAATTTATTAGGTGGAGAGGACAGAGGTCTCTCCTAGTTATAAATATCTACAAAATGTTTCTGAGGAAGAAGTGTGAGCATCTTCATTGGGGAGGAGAAGGGAGAAGCAAAATCCTTAATATATGTCAGGGAAATTTTCTGGCTTTCTATGCAATAGTAAGGAAGGAAGTGTAGGGTTAGGTTTATAATTATAAATGTGTTCAAGGCTTGTGCTCACCAGTAGGCCCCATGGGAAAAGCACAGCTGCGGGCTGGAATGGTTGGAAGTTGCTTGAGGGGTGAGAGGAGAGAGTGACAGCTGGAAGTGAGATTGTGATTGGCTGGAGGGACACGTGGAGAGCATGTGGATAGAAAGGTGATTGGCTGGTGGGACGCGTGGACAGCATGTGGACAGAAAGGTGATTGGCTGGAGGAACACGTGGACAGCGTGTGACCAGAAAGGTGATTGGATGGTGGGACGTGTGGACAACGTGTGACCAGAAAGGTGATTGGATGGTGGGATGCGTGGACAGCATGTGGACAGAAAGGTGATTGGCTGGAGGAACACGTGGAGAGCAGCTGGGCTATCGGATGGGCCAATGGATGCATTTTTACTGTTAAGTTCTGTTAAGTCTTGGTTTGGTTTCTGTTAGAACGGGTAGAAATGAGAGGTATAAAAAGGCTGCAATTTCAGCAATAAAGGGATCTCCTTTGGATGCGTAAGGGGGTCTGTGTCGCTTTGTTCACCATTGCTATGAGAAAGAGACACTTTTTAAATTGCTTCACACTGAGACATCCTTAAGCAACAGTGGAGTAATAGACTAAAGACATTTTTCTATATAAGCCTTCCAAAATGAGAGACAAAGTGTACAGCTTCCACTGAGCCAGGAGGAGTCACCCAGATTCAGTATTATTTTGAATTCTGAAGGTTTTGTCACCTGCGATTTCATTCACAGTCTCAATCTATCAGAAAACACTTTGCATTTGGCTGTGTTTCACCAAACCAGAGATGTCTAAATGAAACATTTCCACCTTGATAATTAAGATTTTCCCCTCAGGAAGAGCCTTTGCCTTGAATTTGTTTCTGTGGGCTAGTTGTTGCTTGGAATACCACAGGACTGAGTCCTTTGCAGGCCTTCTCCTTGTGTTATAGTCAGGGATTACAACAGGCATGTGTTGAAATGCTGAAGAATTTTAAACCTTCAGTGTGGTGTTGTTTTAGAAGGACGTGTCTGATGAGTAATGATTCGTTTTCCCAGTTTTGTCCAAGCGGTGTAATCATTTTAGTCCTTTATAGGATTTCTTATTGAAGTTGAAGGGTAAATATTGAATGTGGTCTAAGTCACAACTACTTCAAATGCTTAATAAAAATTTTTCTGTACTATCAAAGCGAACAAAAGTTCAATTAGCAAACAGAAACACATTTCTTTATTGAACATCTTGTACAAATTATTCTTTATTTTTACTAATTCTGTGAACTTTTGGTATTTATTCCTCTAAATCAGCCAAGATTGTCTCCTTTCTAAATAAACAAACAATTAAAATACTTATTAAGAACATGAACTCTCTGTTTAAATTCTTTTAAATTTTCCCTGAAATTATGGTAACCTATATCATGTATTTAATAATATCTGTCAGCTAAATGGAACAGCAATTTAGATATACAATTATATCTAACATATGAGGAAATTGAAATACTCTAATTTCTGCAGTAGGACAAAAAAAAAGTGTATTCTAATATTAAAAAATGCTTCATATCACACTCAGCAGGTAAGACTTTTTATCAGTGCCCTGAAAACAAGGATTGTGAAACAAGCTGGCAGAGCAGGCTGGATTTCACCCAAGACAGAAGACTTAATAAATGCTGTCACCCATTCCATTGGTATTAGTCCAATCCATTTTGAAAGACTGCAGTCCATGAAAATATAAATTTCAGAACTACACCGTTGACTGATGTGGCTGAAGATTTTTTATGATTCGGTGTGCAAATAGTAGATGAATTTTCTGCTGGCAGAATAAATAAAGAAAAAAGTTTTCCAAACAATTTTTTAAAAATTCATCAGATTTCACACATAAGCATGTCAGTCACACAGGCATGCACGGTTACATAAAATTTCCACATCTTGATCAGATGTATCCAACAGAATTAATACTGCAGAATCTTTGAGATATGGACTATCTGGTTTCACATATATGTCCAATTAATATTTAAAATTCATATATTGGGCTATTGGGGTTGCCTCTAAGCATCAATGGTAGTTTAACAAATGTAACACTTTTAGTATGTTCCAAGATATGTTGAAGATGTCTGTGTTCATATTTGTGTAGCTTTTTATATTTTAACATTATTAAAAACCTACAGTGGAAAAACATTTTATTAATACTCATTTGTTTTAGAAAATTATTTTAGAAAGGAATCAGTCTCACTGTGCACATAAGATCCTGAATCAAATGGTATAGGAAGACCTTTTTGATGCAAGACTGGGGCCCAAATTCTTCCCTAAATAAAGAACATGTGAGTTAAGTGTTTGGATTCCACTTCTTAAACACACATATTTTTACACCTACCCTAACTTGCTTTTTTCCTGCCTGTGTATGAAAGGATATCTGTGGATTTTTATGAAGATTAAAATTGACTTTGCAACTTTGGTTGTTGTCTCTCAGCCAAAGCTGCATCATGTGTAGCAAGCAGCACCCTGTCACAACCTTCCATTTCCCTGGGTGTTTTCTTACTTTTCCAGAATTTAAACTTAATCTGGCATTTCCTTAAAGGCAGCTTCTCTCTTCTTTCAGACTTCTTTCCAAAATAAGAAAGTCAAGTGGTGTTAGTTCCAAACTCAGTAAATAATTGGATCCCTATTTTTTGTTTTCTGTTTATAGGTGTCTGTTGGTGTTGGTCCAAGTTGCTTACAAACGAATAGGTTTAGAGCTAAAAAAATAAATGTATGCACTTGAGTACTATGTGTTGTTTAATATTCAGGGTTTAGTTGTTAATTTTAATTAAACTTTTCCTGCCTATATAATGTTTGAAATTCATATTTAGAAAGTATGTTCAGAGAAATGGAATGTTTCTGGGGGCTCAGGTTTGGAGTTTTTAATCTATAAACATACGTAGTAAATTCACGAATATCCTGTTTCTTTGAGATTTTAAAAAAATAAATATATATCTGTTCTGACTACATTTTTACTGAAAAATGTTTCTTGCGGTTTCAACAACTTGGAAATACTGTCAGTTCTGATTTTTCCAGATTATGTAAAGCTGGACAATTTTTCTGTATTCTCTCTCAACTTGCAAATAAATATGAATACTGCATACTGTTATCTGTCTGGGTGTGTTTATTCTCCTGTGTTACTGATGTTACATATTCAGATCAACACATCTCTGAAGTCCTGGTATGCAGGGTTTTGCATTCAGTATCTAGTTGCCTTCCCTGGTCAATCATTGAGAAATACAATTCTTATTTGAAGGTTGCATATCAAATGATTTTTGAACTAGTATAGAAAACTAGAAGAAAGAATTACAGTAGAATTTTTTTTCTCCTCTTTGTGATTCTGTTTTAAAATTGTTATTACAATTTGTATTCCACAACTGGGAAATTTTTCTTGGTCTCTCTGCCATTTCAGTAGACATCTACTTCTAAATGTTCCAACAAGCACTCTGGACACACAGAAAAAGAAGGTTCGAATCATTAAATGTAGCCAGATAGCTGGAGAGCAAAAAACTGTATATATTTGACATCTGATGTAAAATATATGCAGCAAAGGCGAGCTTCAGACCTCATCTTGTGGCAGGGACAAAAGGCAGAGAACCACTGCTGCTGAAGAAACTATGAAAAATCACAGGTGTCCAAGCAGCATCCATGAGTTGCTGCAGGGGTACCTGATGGGTATAGGGACAGCAGAAACTGCCAAGACTAATGGGCAATTTTCTTTCGTTACCGTGTGCTTTCTTTACTTAGTTTGGATAAGTGGCAATTGTGCAAATCAATTGTGGCAAAAAGTGGTCATTTTTAGTCGAAAAGATCTACCGGATTCAACAACAGAACATACATGAATCCTATTCTCTCCAGTGGGAGAGAGAGGGTAGTGAGAGTGAGAAAAAAGAACTTGATAATCCATATTACTTGGCACAGACTTTTTAAAGAATTTGGCAACCAGCCTTTCTTATTTCCTAACTACTGCAAGTCATGCAAACTACAGTGGCCGAAAGGTGAATAACTCACAGTGGGAAGAAAAAACAAAAGGTAAGGTTCTATCACCATTTGCTCTTTTAAAACTGTTTTTCTCTTGATTGCTTTCCTATTTTAAAGGTCTACTTACCAGGGAGACACTGCAATTTGGTCTCTCTGACCTCTGGCAGATGCAAAGCTGGAGTCCTGCCTGTGTTGTTTGTTTGTCTTAGGCAGGTCCATTGGTTCCTGAAAATTTCTGTTAAGAAGCTGAAAGAAAAATTTGATAATAGGCAGGCAAGGCAATTTATAGCATACCACTTTCGCTAGAAGGAAAAAGGAGGCTTTGTCTCAAGCAACCCATATTCCGTCATGAGTTCATCAAATTAGCTGTAATCACAGTTTTCTTAGGTCCTGTAGCTCTACTTGTGTAACATTTTTCTTAACTTCTGAATTACTGCTGAGCATGGATGTTCCTTGAAATCCTGTTTCTGTTAGAGATTACTACAAAATTACTGTTAATTCACACAAATTTTGGTTGCTGTCTCTAATGAGGGTGCATCAGATATTTTCCAGTGCATAACATTTGCTAAAGTCAGAAGAAAGGCAAGATAATCTAATGGTCGTAAGGCCTGAGAGGTTGTTGGCATGCCTCATATATTGACAAATATGTTGGCAAAATATCTGTCTTTGAAGTTGCACAGGGCTGATGACACTGACTCAGGTGTGGAAATTTTTTCCTGCATCCTAGTGTTTCAGTAAGGAAAAGGAAGGGAAGGATTTGCTCTTAGATATATTTTTTTTTTTCTGTCAGTTTATAAGTGAGTATTGGAAGAAGGAATAAGTGGTTTATTTGCAATCAAAAACATCTGCTTGACAGCAGAAGTAGGACCTCTGGAAGGGATATGTTATGCACAAAAAAAGAAGGACAAGTCTGATGACATAGGGGATCTGGGCAGAATTTTGGCTGATCAAATCCAGTTGCTGATGCTTTACATGGCTGACCATGGCTTTTTGTGCCATGGGGAGCCTGAGGTGGGTGCCTGGGTTGCTCAAGTCAAACCAAGCCCTTGGAGCCTGACCACGTTGTCCCGGGGCAATCCAAGGGAGGTGGATACTACCCTCTGAAGGTGAGGGACAGGGAGAGTCATGAGTGCAGCCCAGGGCTCTGGCATCACAGAGCATGAACCAACACAGAGCAGCAGCTGCAGGAGCTCAAGCACAGGAGGAATGAGTGTCCTGAACCCCTTCGGCACCACTGGGAAACCTCTCTTTGGAAGCACAGCAGAAACAAGAATCCTGCCCAGGTAAGGCCTCATCCCACCACCAGGATATATCACCAGCTCAGCAGTGTCCTGGAGACACTAAGAGCTGGAAACACTGTTAAAAGCACACTCACTGCCTAATCCACTCTATTCTTGCCTATTTATTTTATTTATGTTTTGTTTGTATTGTTTGGGCAATAAAACATGTGGAGTATATTATTCCTACATTTTTTTGTGACTACCATGTTTTAAATTTGGCCAGAAATTAAGATGAAGATTTTTCCTATACTTTTAATATAGTTTTCTTTACTGTGCCTGTATTAAAACTGAGAGGAATATAGTTTCATTATTATCAGCATTCAGTAGTGCCTCTGTGTTCATACTGCAGTTACCTGTGAATATACAAGCAAACAGAGTGAAAGCTATATTTAAAGTTTCATTGAGTTGCTACCATAATTCAGGTGTTTTAAACCTAATAAAATTAACCCCATTTAATGAATATTTTTTGTTTTATTTTCTTAAGCCCCTGTCCTGGGTTGAAATATATTCTGTTACCATCTTTGTGAGCTGTTGGAACCAGGTGGTGTTTTCCTTGCCTACTCCCCCTGGGCTACCTGCTGTTAATGGGCCATCAATGCCTGGTCCCATGACTCAGAGATTACTCCCCACCCTGGACTACCTCCAGTTAATGGCCCATCAGTGCCTTATCTCATGACTCACCATCCCATTGTGCGATGCTCCGCCCAGAGGGAGGAACCAAGCATTCCATCATGGATATAAACTGAGATTCTGAACACCACAGCAGTGCTTCCCTACTGGACTCCCAGAGGAAAAGAGCTACTGCTTGACCTTCAGACCCTTCTTCTACAGGATCACTGCTTCAACAGAACCACTTTGCTTGGACTGCTACCACCATAGAGTGTCAGGTTGTATTCTGACTTTGTGTACTGCTGCATTTATTTATTTCTTTTAATTTTTTTTTCCTGTTAAATTATAATTCTGGCTTGTGATCACCCACTGGTTTGATTTCAAACTAATACAGCCCCTTAAGACAGTGGAGCATAATTTGAACAATTGTGCTGATAATATTTCCACTGCTGGTTGAACTGATAAAAGGAATGGTTTCTATTTAATTGCAATAATAGTTAAATAATAATTATTTTTTAAAAACAAAGCTTTGCTGGGTCTGTCAAATAAAACACTCTACAATTCAGTCTCTAAACTGTAAAATAATCCTACTTAGTCTTTGGAATGGTTAAACTGAAAAATTATTTTGGTAGGCAGAAATAACACAATACTTAAATATTCCTTAGCAAATATTAATTAATCCCACTGACATGCAGTTAGTGCCTTGGTTTTTTTACCCCGAACGGATTACTGAGCAGTGTTTCAGAAACATTTGTGGGTTGGCACTGGTCTTCAACTGAATTAGTTACCAAAGCAAACAGCTGACATCTTCAGAAACTTGGGCTGTGGTGCTGATAGTAGAGATAGATATAATGAAATAGTTTGGTTGCTACAGTTTCAAATTGTGATTTTTGATGTAAAAATAAAAAAAAATATGTGACCATCTTGTAACATTAAATGTTTCAAATCTGGCTCTTACTCAGTGATCTACATATATAGGTGCTTGCCTCAGACAAAATTGTAGCACTGGAAGTTCCTCAGTCAATTTCTCAAGGAAATATGTGTGAAGTCAGTGATAGACTAGGAATTTTGATTTAATTTAAAGTGAGGAGACTGAAGAAGTCATGTTTGTTGGTTATTCTGGTGAAATTGGCTTGGTCTCCTTTCCGGATTTCAGTTGAGATCCAGAATTGAGAGATCAGCAAGAAAAAGGTCTGGAGCATCTAAATTACATGGAGAAACGTCCCTGTTGTGAGAAATAAGGAGAGGAAGGATCATGAGTAAAAGCAGTGAAGGAGTCAAATGCAATGAGGTTTGCACAATTAAATCTCTTCTTATTATCTTGACAAATTATTCAATTTGTAAAAGAGAGTGATTTCTCATATATTTAGTTCTTTTTATGAAGGTTCCAAATGTACTTGTATAGATACATTATTTGTCATACAAATTATAAGAGTGGTTTATTAAATAAAATATGAATATCAATCTAATATTGATATTCAACTCGTAACGGACAAAACTCTCCAACAGTTAAAGTTAGAAAGCAGTATGTTTTATTACAGTCCCGGGCATCAGGGGAATAGTTTCCAAAGCAAGCTGCGAATCTCTAAAGCATTGACTTTCCTTATATTCACAAAGGTCTTACATATTCATCTAAGTCACCTGCGACGCCTATACATATGCATCACCTATCCCGCTTTGTATTAAAATGAGCTGAATGTTCATTACGGTTACGCAGTTCTTCCTTTAATTTGGGTCGGTGGTCTCTTGAAGATGAAGTCAGACGTCTTCCTCTTTACTTTGTCCCACTGCCAGGTCTTCTTGACCCTTGGTCACGATCCAGGCCTCGTCTCTTGGCTCCAACTATCTTGGAGGCCAGGTGTGTTCTTCTGTTCCTGCCCTTGTACAATGCTGAATGTCCTCCCTGTTTCTTCTAAGAACATAACTGAGTCGAATACATGATAGATTGTCTTTGCTTCAACTGCTTCAACTATACCTATATGCTAATAATTAAACCTTAGTTTCTTGCTTCTACCTTGCTAACTACGATATCAACTTCTAATTCTTTTTAACCCTTGATTCAAGAGGTATTTGATTTTCTATTTATTGATTTTTAAGATTTTTTTTGTAGCTGGTATT
Organism: Erpornis zantholeuca; assembly: GCA_013400515.1. Classification (NCBI taxonomy): domain Eukaryota; kingdom Metazoa; phylum Chordata; class Aves; order Passeriformes; family Timaliidae; genus Erpornis; species Erpornis zantholeuca. The sequence goes on from VZTN01010726.1 coordinate 15,526, forward strand.
TGTTTTTCCAAGGCAGAGCTACCACCAGATTTCTTGGGCTGTTACTGTATCCTCCTCTGAGGCAGTCTGGCAATGAATACAACTGATCTAAAGTATCAAAATCCTTAAAATCAAGGATATTTTGGCTGTTTCCTCTGGAAATCATCCATGTTTTTCTGTGTGTATCTATATAAGTGTGTACATAAGATTCATGTATATAATTTCCAGTATAAAAATCTCTATCCTGATAGTTTAAGGTATATGATGAACTAGATAATGTTACTGGGAAAACTCAGTGTTTAAAACAGATTGAGTCATTTCCCAAATGTCTTCCCTCTTGGCCCAGTTTGTATCTCTCGCTCCACAGATAAAAAATGAAAAATTTTGAGGACAATTTAACACAAAATTCTCTTGATATATCACAATTATTGAAATATCTGTGTTAAATAACATAATGGAAATCCCTTGGGAATAATCATAGTATTAATTAGATTTACAGTTTCCAATTTCTCTCTTGATCAGTTAAAAATACGTGAAAAGTGACACATAATAAAAATAAAACCCTTAAGCTCATAAAAATTTACATCTGTAACCAAGAAGTTCAAGATATTTCAATTTTGTGACTAAATACTATACGTTGACCAAAACAAATGTTCTTACCTTGGGTTTTTAAGGAACGTATTATAAGAGCTGTTTTATAGTAGTTTGTTTAATATGTTGTCTTTCTACAGTTATATCTATTTGAATGGCAAGTTTCAAGCAATGAAAAGATAATGATCATATGTGAAAGTATAAGAAATTTAAAACTATCAGTCACTGAAAAGATATGCACTTGTTGGAGTTTAAGAAGCTCCCCATTCTTTCTTTTTTTCTCTCCTCTCTTAAATGAATTTTTCCCCATGTTTGGTTGCTTAGGGAACAAATAGCTGGGTACTTAAGAGACACAAAGGGACATGGCCACAGGGAAGGGCCCGGCCCTCTTTTTTTCCTGGAGCTTTTCTCGTTGAGCAGAAACTAGAACTGGGCGGGACTGGAACTGGCAAAGGGGAGCGAGATACAGCCTGGCTGCAGTTTCGCTGGCATCTGGAGGAGAGAGAGGCTGCTCTGCCCTGCCGCTCCTCTGCTCTTTCTGCCAGTCCTCTGCTGCCCCTGCCGCCTTTGCTGCTTCAGCCATTTCTGGCGCAGCCATCACTCCTGCCGCTGCCACTTTCTGCTACACTGTAGCTCCAGCGCCCTGCCTGCTGAGACCTCCTGAGACCCCGCTGCAGCTCCGGAGTTGGATACATCTCATCTACAGCCCGGGATTTGGATCCATCTCTCCTGCTCCAGCCTCCTGTCCCCGAGGGTCCTTCCCCTCTGCCCCAGGGGGTTTGTGAGTTTACTCTCTGCCGCCGCCATTTCCTGTGAGGGCCGAGCTCGCTCCGGAGCGCCCCCTGCAGCCGCGGGGGAACATCGCTGCCTGACAGCCCAGAGAGGCTGCACCGGACTCTGCTCTGTTTGGTATCACCACCAGGGTTACTGCTGTTTGTTTGCCTTGCTTTATATATGTGTTTATATAATCATTAGTAAAGAACTGTTATTCCCATTTCCCATATCTCTGCTTGAAAGCCCTTGATTTCAAAATTATAATAATTCGGAGGGGAGGGGGTTGTATTTTCTATTCCAAGGGAGGTTTCTGCCTTCCTTAGCAGACCTGTCTTTCAAACTAAGACAGCACTCAAAAAATAATTTGATTTTTTGAACATTTTGGTTTGGAATGGAGCATTCTTTCAATGTGGCTTATGAAGAAATAATTTTATTAACCTCACCAATTATGTCATTACTCACTGTAATGGCTTTCTAGAGAACCCTTCCAAGATCTGCTAAGCTGCCTTTGAGATCTCTTGAAAGGAGGTGATACAGGTAACTTTGGTCTCAAACTCTGCTTCCAGGACACCCTTGAATTACATAGTAGATGTAAACAACGTGAACAAGTGTCTTCAGGAAGGAAGAAGAAACGAATTAACAGATCTCTGGGCTGGAATAAATATTGTGAAGTGGAACAGATTCTTATTCCAGCAATTTATTCCATAACAATTGTTTTTGGGAAGGTCATAAAAGAGGGAGACTTATCAATAACATCACTGAGAGTTCTGTCTGGAAATGCAAATGACAAGATTGCCAGCATCATCTGGAAATGAGGCACATTGAATTTGTTTTCTTCTCTGTGTCAATGTGGAAACTTATTTTATGAGTAAAATAAGACTGTCCAGTTTTGAAGCTGCTGAAGATAAACTTGACCTGCGCTCTCAAAGTTAATACCTATAAATCCATATCCATGAAGATTTTTTCAAAGCTAAAAATGCAGTTTAAGTCCTTTAGAAGACAACATACTAAGTTCTTATGCATATGACATAGCTACTTGACATATACGATATGCAGTTTGTATGACCCTAAAGATCCAAAACAACAGATAATTGGATAATGTATTCAATTTGTTTGTTTTCTAGGAAAACAAAGCCCATATCTTAGTTCACTGAAAATTATTTGGCACAGTTTACTTTGAGGTATGTTTTTTGCTGAGGCTTTTACACAAGATAAAAGTCTGCAATATTGCCTAGGTTTTTTTCATCTATGAAACATTATGTGAAATTCCAGAATTTTCTGAGGATGGAAAGTCTTATTTTCAGTATCTTGCAGTGGGATGTTAGGGGAGAGATACAGTCAGATTTTGATTTTTATTTCTATGCTAACTGAAAAGACTATTTGCTGCAGGGGTCTTTCAAAGAGGATCTGGATTAGAGGACAGTTTTATAGGTTATTTTATGTCATATTAACATAAACCAATCTTTTTGAGGAACCTTGGTCTTTCTGATGTCAGTGGGGTCTTTAAATATACAAAGAACAAACCTTCAGAAAGTAAGGAGATCTCACATTCTTATCACCAAATCTGTCTTTCAGAAAGTCAAGGTTTGGGTGTGATAAAAAGAAGAAAGTTTTGTTAAGTATAAAGTTATAAAATGCCATTGCTGCAGAAAATATCAATAAATGTGTATCCAGCATTCTGTGTCCTAAATGTATATGTTTAATGTATATGTTTCTACAAGACGCAGCTCACAGTTAATTATTTGACAGGAGCAGAATTAACACAGTCTGGTACTGGGAACTTGGATTTTATTCCTGGATCAGTGCCACTGAGCATTTGCTCACTTTCCCCCCACTATTATCTCTGTGTTCCATTTTTCTTTCTCTCCTTTACTCTCTGTAAGTCCCTTGGTGCAGAAACTCTGTATTTCTTTGTGTGTGCTCAGTACCTATACTCAGATCTTTGTCTGGAACCTTAAATGCACTTGTAACAAGAAAATGGAAGCCTAATTACCTGCTAACCTCAGTGAACCATAAGTGTGATCTGTGTAACATCTGAAAGTAAAAGGTATCATGCAAATTACAATTACTGCAGTTAATGGAAGAGATGTTCTCTTCACACCAGCAAATTTGGCTTCATTGACAATAATTTTAATGATAACACTGCACACAATTTAGAAAAAGTAGTTCTGACTTGTCTTTAGGTAGTACCAGAATATATTCCCTAGTGATGGTGTCATTGTCATAGAATTGTACAGATTGTAGTTCGAATGTCTGAAAAAAGAAGCTGCTTCTAAAAAGCTTCTTATAGGCAATTGCACTAGAACAAGTGACATATTTCAAATTTTAGACTTTCTATTATGGTCAGCATAATGCGATGAATATATTTAATGAAGAAGGTATGTAAGGTATAAAACCCCACAAACATATGTGCCTGAAACAACTCAGCTGGACAACTGCAATTTTTTAATTTTAGATTTCCTACATGGCTTTGAACTCTATAGCTATAACTCATCACCAAGCTATTTTAGGTTTTCCTTTCAGTGATGATTTCTCCAACTGAAATCAGAATTTTTCTCACTTCTGCATAGAAACAGTGGTAAAAACCCATGCCTGATATGGAAGAAAAACCTCTCTGAGACTCATTGTCAAAATTGTTAAAGAACACTTTATTGCTGTGAAAATAATTTTTGTGTATAACTCCTAATGTTGCCAAGGTAAGTGCTGTGTTGGGTCACTGCTATCTAATCTCCAACCAGCCATTCCAGTCTGAGTTAAAACCGAGCAGACGTACAAAAAAAAAAAACAACCAACCAACAAACAAACACAAAAAAAACAAAAAAAAAAAAAAAAAAAAAAAAAAAAAAAAAAAAAAAAAAAAAAAAAAAAAAAACCCCCCCCCCCCCCCAAAAAAAAAAAAAAAAAACCCACAAAAAAAAAGAAGAAAACCAACCCACTAGAGCGAGAACAGTTTCAGATTTGCTTTCTTTACCTGGTGTCCCATCCCACTGTAAAAGGGGAGTCCGGGAGGATTCTTTTTGATTTCTCGGACGAAGAATAAAGTGCAAATAAGGCAGTATTTATCTGAGAACTGTTTATTGATAAAGNAGCGGCAGCAGCAGCAGCAGCAGCAGCAGCAGCAGCGGCAGCTTGTCTCCGGCGTCGGCGAACGGCAGATGGGGGCTGGCCACAGTGGGCTGGTGGGGCGGGCTGGCCCCCGTGGGCTGGTACCTGCGGGCTGGCCCCCATGGGCTGGTGGGGCGGGCACTGCGGGAAAGACGGCGGCTGTGACGGCCGCGGCTGGGGGCAGGCGGCGTTCGCTCCGTCAGGGAAACAGGAGCACCAAGTCGTCGCGGCAACAAGCTGCCTCGGGGAAGCGGTGAAGCAGGGCAGGACAGGTGTGGGCAGCGAAGCAGGATCGCTGGGAGGAAAAGGTGAGGGGGAGAGGAGGGCCAAGCTGACCCTCTGAGCGAGCCCCTGATTCCTCCAAGAAACCCAAGAAAATGGCCCCAGTGGTGTCGCAATTAAGTGCTTTACTCTGCTAAGGCTCCTCCCATAGCCCAATTTCCCGGGCATTTTTTCCTGGGCATCCGGGACTCTGCTCTGCCAGCAAGAGGGGGTTGCTTGCAGCGATCGTGGAAGCTTTCTCTGCCCTGATCGGCTGCCAGGCAAAGCCTCCCCGGCGACAGGGCTTCCAGAACATGTACAGGAATCCCTCACCTCGTGTATAACATATGTTGAGGCATAAATAAAAATCAGATTGGTCCCTCTGACCTGGTGAGGGTGTTAAATGCTTTGTATTGAAATCAAAATATGAAAATGGAGATTCTGAACATCTCAAGGACAATCAAGCATTGAGAAATTCTACCTGTGTGTGCTGTGGCTGGAGGATATTTTGTTTGGATTTCAGATAGCACTTTTCAGTGGAAGTTTTCTGGGCACATCCTGTAAATACGGTAGAAAGCAAATAGCTAATAGTTGTTTGAGAGATTTTAGTCTTTATTGACTGATATAATTTTTTTTTTTTAATTCTGTGTGGAAACTGAAATAAAGAAATATTTCAGAAGTAGAGTCCAAATAGTATTCAATTCCAAAATAGAGCTAAATAGAAACGTTATGCATTATGACTGACATTTATAAAGCAGATAGAATAGACAACCAATCAGCTGAATGATGAAATTCAGGCATATGCTATATTGCTATTACCTTTGAAAATACCAAGCTATAATTTTCACAGTTTCTTACGCTAACAACACAGATGTTCAGTTCTTAACAAAGATTTAGTAACAGAGTAATTTTGCAAGTTTTCTTTTTCTAAGACTTCAGGGAATATCGTTATATGTACAGATAATTTACAAAATTAACACAGAGTTTTGAATGAAAATTCTAAATTAAAGTTCCTTCCATCATGTGTTAATGTAGGAAAATCAAGACCTTACTTATATGTAATATTCCTTAATCTTCAATTAAAATTCATTAATAAGTTTTAATTAAAAGGTTTTAATACATAAGAACACCAGTGAATTAACTTTTCTTTGGATCTTAAAAGATATTTTAAGAAGGAGTTTCTGGCCAGATTAATGATGAAAATTACTAAATTGCCAGGCCTCACCAAGAGCATTGTGTCCAGTTCTGGCTCCTACAATTCAGAAAGGACACGGACAGGTGGAAGAGAGTCCAAAGGAGGGACATGGAGGTGATCAAAGGGCTGGAGAAACTTCCCCATCAGGAAAGACTGAAGATAGTAGGTCTTCTCAGCTTGGAGAGGAGAAGGCTTGGAAGAACCACAGTTTTCCAGTACTTAAAGAGAGGCTTTCTCCTCACAAGGAGCCACATGTAGAGGACAAGTGGCACAGGATGCAAGTTGCATCAGGAGAGATTTTCCCTCAATATAAGAAAGTTAGTTTTTACAGCAACAATCATTTAGGGAAACAAGCTCCCAGTGGTGTGGTAGACTCCCCATTATTAGAGGTTTCCAAAATGCAGCTGTCACATAATCTCATCTAGACTCCCTTTACTACAAAAGGACCACAGGATATTTTGAGGTCTGATCTATTCCAAGCAGATCTATTCCATGATTTCAAGATTTGGGAACAAGAAATATTTTCATTGATAGTTGTTTTATTTTTGTGATCCCATTCAGAAAGAATAAAGAAATTCAGGGCAGGGGGGAACTGCTAAAGTGGAAACAAGTCAGTTGAATGGAACGCAGTTAAGAAGAAAAAAGAAAAATAGAAACAACCTGAATGTAATATTGAGCCTGACTCCNTGTCTATGCAAAACCTCTTTAACAACAGAAGATCTGGCTTCTGGCTGCCTTACATTACTAGGACAATAGGAATATGAGCCTTTATCCATAATCACTTCATTTTGGGAAGTACAAAGAGGGATTGGCTTTACTCTTCTGCAAGCCTTCCTATAGAATTTAACCTTTGCAATGTTGTCTCTTTCAGCCAGAGAAAACCCAGATGTTTAGATTTCATGGGAAAAAAATATGTGTCTCATCTGTTCATGAATGACAGAAGTCCTCGCTGCCCGCCTTGCTTTTTTAATAAATCCATATTCTAGTGCTTGTGGGTAGCTTGAACCCATAGATACAGGTCTAGGTATTCCATATTCATGCCAGTTGGGGTTTTCTGTACTTCATATCCAGCCCCAGTTCATATGTATCACTTCTGCTACAATCACTTAATTTCAGAGTATAATTGGTCTGAACTGAATTTATTTAAAGTCAGGTTAAACCACAAGAGAGGTATTTATTGGAGATTTAATTTTACCAAACCAAATGCTTGGCTCAGTGATTTAACTTTAGAGTAATCTCTCCTTTCTTGGGGGGATTAAAATTAATGACTTCATAATAGCTAGATCTTATAATTCACAGATGTAGCTCCCATTGCTATTCAGGAATACTTACAAAATCAAGATGATATTAATGATCAAGTAAAAGGAACTTTACACTAGTCTTTCAAGTCTTTCATGAAAACAGTTTTCACTGTCAAATCCTCCCAACTTTAAATTCAATAGCAAAATGCTCACAACATCATTAGTCATAAGTATCTAACAAAGAAAGAATGTTTGCTAAGATAGACTTACGTGTGTGGAAAGATAAGTTGTATTTAAAATCTCTGTGTAACCTGTAATATACATTCTATTTCACCAATGAAATTCATATGTATATTTAATAGTGAATATTAATTAAGACAGGTACATGACTGAACACAGTCACATTTGGGGAAAACTGACGCCGTGGCTTTAGCTCTACATATAAATATGCATTATTTTTGTAAATATATAGCTTTGTAGTGCGATGCAAGGGCATGTAAATGTACCTATTTCTAGATAGGAGGGATTGATTACAATTAAATGCAGATGAAGTGTTTTCTTTACTACAGCTGCCAGGAATATCTTGTCATAAGCTCCACTGGTGATCATTTCCTCAGCATGAAACAGTGATTGTCCAGTCACAATTCACTGCAAAATAACTCACTATGTTGATGCAAATCCATTTGATAAACAAACAAGATGCTGTAACCCTTATCCATATATTTTTCTTCTGAATAGTGTAGGAATTATGTAAAAATAAGAATTTATTAATCAAATTTAATGTTTGATTTCTCTGATAACATGGCTTCTGCTGTTGAAGCCATTTTTCATTAAAAATTCTAATAAAGGGCATGTGTAAATATGAGTCAGAGGTGAGAGTTACTTGCATTTTTGCTGTTATGTATGCAGCATATTAAGTGAGGAAAACTGGTTACTGTTCACTCTAAAATAATTCCAAATTATTCCGAGGGAAGTTATTCTAGGTTAGTTCCTTTTGAAATCTAATTAAGGCACATACATATTAATAAAGTAGGTAGCACTGGAGGAAAAAAAAAACAAAACCAAACATTATGTGTGTTCTTTAAAGAAAATTAATTTAAAAACTTAAAAGTAAGTTGAGAAGGTTATATGTAACAGGGCACAAATCTTAAAGCTAAGATAAATAAATCATTCCGGTACAGTGTCCTGTAATGTCTTGACCACTGCAGGGAAATCAATCTAAGTTAAACAGTTAAGTACAAGAGAAAAAAAAAAAAAAGTACCTATTAAAATGGAATCCACCAGCTTGTAAGGAATTCAGGTAAAACTTGGATAAAAGAAAAAACTTTTTCCAAAATCAAGAGTTAGGAGTTTCTTTAAATCAATGCTACCAGCAATTAAATTAGAATGTACTTCCAAATTTAAAAGAAAGGCAAAGACCAATCAATTCAGATGGACCTAGATGGGCTTGCTTTTCCCACAATCAGGTCACTCCAAAGCCTTCTCTTTTCCAGGCAGAACAATCCCAGTTCTCTCAGCCTGTCTGTGTAGGAGAGGTGCTCCAGCCCTCTAATCATTTTGGCTTTCTCTGGACTCACTCCAACAGTTTGATGTCCTTCCTGTGTTGAGACCCCAAAGCTGTATGCAATAAGCTTCATTTACCTTAACCTCAACCACTGTATCTTTTTTCTTTGGATTTTGCTTAATTTTTCTTCAGTAGTGGCTACATAGCAAGAATGGATGCCTTCCATCAGAGAAAAATCAACACAGAAATAAGCATTAATATTCCAGAGCACAGAAAAATTGCTCTGAGCTGAATTTAAAAGGTGATGGGAACTTCCTTGATTGGAGAGTCAAGCTGTTGTCTACAAATGAGAGTAACTCCTACTACTTACACATTGTTTTAGAGGAAGTGGCAAATTTAAACTTTCCTTTAAGGGTGCCATGTTTTCTCTGCTAAAAATTATAAAGAGAATTCTATCAGCTACATTCACTGGGAAGATGCTAGCTTTGGTCTTTACCCTAGAGAGTTGAAGGAGCAAGAAAATGAAATTGTTCCAGGCTTTGAAGATGTACTATTTATTTTACCAAAAAAAGAAACAAAAAATTAAACCCAGTCTATTGGAGGTTATAATTCTGTGAATGAAACCAAAATTCAGTCATAGCACTACTTTGAAAACTCTTAAATTGATTTTAATAGTTTTTGATTGGATCCCAATAAAGCACACAGTGAAAATTCTTGACCTGTTATTCCTTGCTTGATAAACGTCAAAGATGAAACAAGAGAGGTAAAAGAGAAACTGAAGATGTGAAAAATAAGACAAGCAATTAAAACTTAATAACCTTCTTTAACAGGGAATACTGGTCTCAGTGGAAATACAGCCTTGTGCTCTCCTCCTTCTGCTCTACCTCCCTATACAGGTAAATGAATTTTAATTTCTCTGTCCTGACAGCCACAGCTTTCAGGTCAAAGATGACAGTAAAAGACTGACAGTAGTGAAGGGGAGTGGGAGGGAAAATAAAGAAGCCACTAAGTGCTGTGAGATTGCACAGTGCTCAGAAAGGGAAAGCAAGAAGTTTGAAAATTGTTTGGAAGGCAGCTATTTGTAGCAGCAATGTGCTTAGCCTAAGGACATGTTCATTAGAATTACAGGAATGAGTGAGATAAAAAAAGAACTTAAAGAAAATGAAGTTTATTACAGTGTCTCAATCTCCAATGACAAACTAAACAAGGCACACATAAAGTGGTTAGAAAACTTTAAATGGAAAAGTTGGAACATGGCTGCAGCTCCTTTTTGACTTTTTCTGAATCATTTTGGATTGACTCAGTATGGACAAGATGGAAACAACTCTGAAAAGAATCAAGACAGTAAAGTGACTGGATTTTAGAGACTAAGATGCTGAATCAGGTACTTCAAAAGGCATTTACAGATTAAGGCAAAGGATTCTCTAAAAGAGATCTAGGGCAAGAATAATTTGTAGGCCAAAAGAGGTACAGGATGGGGTGGATGTTATTGAGAGAGTTAATAAAATGTGTAAGTAAAGGAAGAGTAGAAACATATACACTTCCTTTACGTTTGTCATTTTTGTTGCCTATACAATGATTCCTGCCTTTTGCATATCATCCCAGAACTTCATGCAATGAAAGCCCTATAAGCCAAAAAATAGTTTATTACAAAAAGAAGGAAAAGGAAAAAAACTAAAAAGAAAACAATGGAAGATGACTGCCTCTACCCTGCACTGAATATTGTGTACAAATTTGTCACTGAGATAAGGGAAAATGGCAAGAAAAATTCCATGTTTCTGTTTTGTGCACTTACATGCATCAACAGACAACATGACAGACCAAAGGAAATGGCAGAACATTCAGAGCAAAATTCATGTGATATGACGTACCTGACAAGTGCACGTGAAGCAAATGTTTCCTGAAGCTCCCTGTGGAGTCAGGAAAATCAATGATCAGAGTTACTTGGTATTTGAGTCCTACTGTGCTCCACCTGCCAGCAGCCTCTGGTAGGTACACAGACACTGAACATCTGTGCAGGCTGATTAGGCTGAAGGGGGTGGTGGTTGCAGGGCTGCCTGTGTGGATGTCAATCCAGTGTGACTGCTCCTACCATCACCAGCCAGAGGCAAAACTACAGAACAGAGCACTCAGGACAATTTACTGAGCTACAGATGGGAGGATCTCAGGGTCAAATGTACTCTCTGCTCTGGCTTTGGAAGAAGCAAACAGCAAGAGGGTGGCCTGTTTGGTCATTCCAAATTTATGCTTGGGAACAGACACAAATGGATGATTTTAGACACCTGTTTTTCACATTTTTCATGGGTTTATGGGAGAGGATGCAAAAGGAGACAATAAAAAATCTGGATGAAACCTGATAACAAATTATTATTTCCTAATCCATCATAACAATCATTTATGTATTATAAATTCTTTGTTTATTCCAGCTAAGAGGAGAAAAAAGCCTAGCCTGTTAGATCTCTGCTGCAGACATCTGCGCAGTGCTATGCTTTAGAGAGGAAATGACTGAAGAACAGCTCCACACGAGAGGGGTTGGATGCTTATCAAGATGGTGTCACTCTGGTGTTTTTAAAGAGCAGTGGGATTGTTGGAATGGGACTCTCTCCAGGCAGAGTCCAATCTAACATGAGGCTTCTTTTTTATCAGCTTTATAACTGAACATCAGTACACAGTCTGCACTTTTAAGGATACAAACTATGATTAGGGCAAACTATGGAGACATTAATTTCAGGGAGATAATTGTGCCATTATGAGGCCAGTAATAGAAAGAAATCTATGTGTTGGTGAAGACTCCTGAAAAAATAGTAATGGGGAGTGCAAAAAACGGAATAGTTTCGATGAATATACAAAACTGATAATCACACACAGTCTACAGGTGTGTTAGTTTGTGGTTTTGTTTTTTGTTTTTTTCTTAGATTGGTGCTATGCTTGGTTTTGTTTTCAATAAAACAGGGAATGTTAAATTAGAACTTCAGTGTAGCTAAAGATATGAGAAGCAAGATAGGCTGCATTGTCTCAGCTGTTAAGGCACTCTTGTATATGACTGAAGGATACTGTGATATCATCTCCTTTTAAGCTTTACATCAAAAATCTATTTACGAAACACTCTTTCATTTTGGCTTTTCTTGATGCTAAGAATGTGACTTATCTCTCTTGAATGACAGGTTATATAGTTGAGGAGATTTCTCTGTGTTAGGTATGGATTTCTCTATTTTCATAAATGTGGCTCACATCTATGTAGCTGTACAGTATGCTGCTGCTGGCAGTGGAAATCAAGCAATGGTATTCCTCTTTTCCTTATTTAATCATGTAATTTCCTTTCTATACTTCAGAGAAAGACATCAAGGCATCCAGGAGCAAGAACCAGGCAGAAGTGGGGAATCAATCAAACAATTTAATGAAATGCTTAGTGGAGCTAGAAAAGTAAAATCCATAGATGTTTATGAAATTGACCTTAATAGCAGCCAGTAGGGAGACATATCCCACCTTTACATGAACATTAACAAGGCACTTGAAGCCCACTGGGGCACAGAATACACACAGCTCCAGCAGTCTGGTAAAGTATGTTCTTTGAATTCTGTGTTGTGGATGGTTTTGTACTGCCTATTGCCTTTTGCACGAAAGGCTACGGCGACCTAGTTTCGAGACAGAGCACGGCTCCTCGGTCTCACCCAAGGAACTCGGGCCAATGACATAGACACTAGTATGGTGGAGGTTAAAATGGCGTTTATTATCTTGTCTCTTGGGTTTAAATAGTTGTGGGGAGGCTAGTCTACGTCATAAGGGGCAGTGGAGCTGCTAGGGTTAGTATAGGGTGGAAAACTACTGGGATTAGGAGGGGTCACATTCTTGGGGTGATCGTTATCTCAGGGGACAGAGGGGGAAGAGGCCCTGGTTCTTTCCGTGACAACGCGATATCTTCCGAGCGCCTGACCCTGACCTGTTACAACTGCCAGAGCTGATCAATACATGCCAACAAATATGACCTAATAAATGGGCCAGAGCATCACTTTAGAAAAGTGAGTTGGGCTGTTTTCCTGGTTCCAGCCAGGACAGGGTTTATTTTTGTACTAGCTGGGAGGGGGCCTGACCATGGCCCAGAGGTTATTTTATACCACCTCACATCATTGCTGGGTGTGGGGGTGCAGGGGAAGGATCCCTTCCAGGATCATTCAAGGCAGAGGGAGTGGTCAGGTATTGTCAGGGGTTTTCTATGGTGGGGTGAGCAATCACATCAAAATAATTCACCTTTTTCCTGTAGGCTCTGCCAGTATTGTTTCTGTTACAGTTCGTTGTCTTATTTCATTGCTGTTTCCAGTAAACTGTTCTTATCTCAACCCGTGATCCTTTACCTTTTGTGCCTTCAGTTCTCCTCTCCATCCAGCTGCAGGGGAAGGGTGGGAGGAGGGGACTGAGGGAGAGATGCATGGTTTGGAGTGGTCTCAGTGGGAACACTAAATTGGGCAATTATCCTTTCCATGAAGAAATTCTTCCTGATGTCTGACTTGAATCTCCCTTTTGCAGCTTGAGGCTATGACCCCTTGTCTTGTCCATACAGGGCCGTGTGTTCAGTGTATGCATGTGCTTGCATTCCCACTTCCACCTCCCATCCCAGGTTATCTCCATGAAAAATACTTCTGCAGTCTAATTTTCAAAGGAGTATTATTGGTTTGTTTTACATACTGACAAGTCTTTTGGTAATGTGTTCTTACTGTATCTTCCCTTTTTGTCTTCTCTGCGTCTGCATTTATTTTCCATGAATTAAATGAATCTTTGTCCTGAAGTTTTTATGTAGGAAGGTCACACATCAGCATAATTGCATACAGGACTCTCAAAGTTAATTCAACTCTCCATAACTGATTTTAAAACAAACCATCAGCAGGATCCTTCATCCAGAATGTCTATGAACAGTGCTAAATCAAAGTTATATCATATATGATATGAAACACCCATGGATCAGGAAAAATGTAGCATAAATTGAAAATAATTAAACAAATGTTTTCTGTTGTGACTATTTTTACAATCTGGAAGTTTTCAGAAGGTGTGTGAGTTATTACCCATCAGTATGCTGTGACTAACCATGCAGAATAAAGTATGTAAGCCATAAAATTTAATTTACTTAAAATCAACAATCTTTAAATCTTTTAGCCTCAGATCCAATTAGAGTGGGAAAATTTTTTTTTTCTGGGAGTCTGCTGCAATCCAGTTTAAACCCAGAAGAGCCAAGAAAACTAAGTCTCTGTGCATAAACCGGAAAGCACTTAGAAGGTTCAAAATATTCCCAAAAAGGAGAGTGAAACCAAACGAGATTAAATGCTGGTGCCAAAAAATTAATATATTTTATGTGTCTTATAGTAAAGAGGCAAAGAGAAGTAAAGAGAAAAGGAAGACAGACATAGAGAAAGAAGTGTGCGGGGGGGTGGGGGCACAGGGAGAGGGTGGCAGGGGTTGGGTGAGAGAACATCACCCATTCGGAGGTCCCAGCCATGTCTCGTTGCTCACCTCCATCTGGCTTCTGGGTGCTGAGGGTCCCCATGGCTGCTCCCACACGCTGTGGCACACCCAGGAGTACAGAATGCCAGGGATTAATCCACACTTGTGGCAGGTGGGAACGCCCACGTGCCTCCCTTGCAGGGCCAGTGTGACCCTGTCCCTGCCGCACTGAGGGTCTGTGCCATCATCTCTGGTGCTCTGGTGCAGGCTCTGGGGACCCCTTTGAGGGGCCTTTGCTGGGCCATGTCACCCCCTCTGCTGTGGGTAAGCTTTTCCCCCCCGGGTGAAGGGCCCTCAGCTGGGCTCCCCTGCACAGGGGAGGATGGGTGGTCACTGCCCCTCTGACCACAGGCTTTTCTAACACACCCAAAGCCTCTCTCCCCCCGCCTTTGGTGCGAGGGTCTGTGCGAGCCTGGCAGCTGATAGCCCCGGGGCAGTGGCCTCCACCTTGGAGTGGTGGAGCTTATGCTTTGTGAATGACCCCAGCCCTGAGTCTTTATTTTATCTTCATCAGCAAGTGGGTCCAGAGCCTCTCAGAGCCCCGTTCAGGGTGCGGTCTTCTCTGCAGCTTTTGTAAAAAGTCCTTCATGAAAATAAGTCATAAAGTATAATATTTCAATCTGTGACAGTCTCAGATAAAGTTTTGTGAAGTGCTGTTCTACAGCACAGGAAACATTGAAGCTCAGCAATTTGGAATGGTCAGGTAAAGCCAATTCATTGTTTATATATTCCCCATAAGGCAAAACTCTCACAGAAAACTTCATTGAAAATATTCACAGGTAGATTTTCTTCAGCAGTTTTGGGGTATTTTCAGTTACTGACTGTAAAGACTTTTGGATCAAATTCTTCATTTTCATTAGTCAGATTCAGATACAAACTGCATGACCTGAAACTTTATCAGAACACTTTCATGTGATGTCTTGAAGTATTTAATTAAGTTTTCAATTAATCATTATTTAAATGTTGGCCCTCCTGCTGCTGAAATATATTTGATTAAGAATTAGGTCACGTTTAAACCTACATTAGTGAACATACATCAAGCTTTTAATAAAAGAAAAACTCCACAAGCATTTCATTCAGACCCTGCACATGAGATGAAAAGGACTCCTCAGATTAGGTGACTCTGTTTAGGAGAATGCCATTTCAATTTAGCTAAATTCAATTATAGTGGTGTTGAAACTGGGTGCATAACACTCCATGCAAAATGAGCTGAATTCAAGGAAGATTCTTTCTTCTTCACACGCATTTTGTATTTCTCCATATGCATTGTAAATTATATAGAAGGAATTCTAGAAAGACATTGTTTCCAACAGGGTGTAATCCACATGATTTACTCTGGAGTTGTGATCTTTACAGTTACAATGTCTCTTCTCTTATTATTGACATGCGTTTCAATCAAATGCAAGATGGAAATATCTTGAAATTAGAGGACTTGAATATTTTAGCCTGTGCTAATTTCTCCCTTTCAGAACATTCTTAAAGTAGAGATGCAGGAAAGATCAGAAATCATGCTCATTTTCAGATAGCCCTTACAATAATTGAGATAATAATTGAGAATAATTGCCTAAACCTATTGTATTAAAAGCCGTCACAGTTATGCCGGTCAAATATGAAAGAAAAAGAATGAAATTTTAAAAAACCCATATATTGGTAGGGAAATTTCTGGTACTGATCTAGAAGGTTAGTAAGTCACCCGAAGACAAAACCCGAAGATTTCTCTGGGTTTCATATAATGCCTCTGTTTTGGGTTTTTTAACTTATACTTTTCTTTTTGACAAAATTCCATATAATTAAATTTAATGAAGAAAAACTGATTGAAATGTTGCCAAATATCTAGTTGAGTGGAATTCTGAAAAAGCTCTTGTAGCCCTAGAAGGGCATGAAGATATATATAACCTCATGGATCGTCGTCTGTAGAGGGATGTGCCAAACATATGCAGCATTTTGCACATTTTGCAACAGTTTTTTTTTTGCAACACTTAGCAACATTTTTTGCAACAGTCTTCCTTATCGACACCCATTAGGTATTTGAAGACAAAGTTGTATCAAAGTCATCTCAGGCTAAGATACTTGGCAATTCATTGCATTCGTGGAAGTTTTGAGCATTGCAGAGGGTTCAAATTGCTTACTACAATTTCCAATCTTGTTGCTTACCTTTAAAGATGCTTTTAGAAAAAGGAAAATAAAAAATAGAAGAAAAAAAAGCAATTCATTGATATGGTAACTGTACAAAAATAAACTGTCTGTTTATATTTACCTCATTTTTTCATTCCCTAAGGCTTTTTTCTCATTGGTATAACAGAGTTAATCAATTCAGGATACTAGCTAGAAAAAATGTGGGTATGACTGTGACAAAGTTGGAAAGACAATGAGCAGTATGGTAAATATATGACTATGAAAAAAGCCTTTTTTTTTCTCTTTTTAGATCTTCCAGAATCTATTTTGCTCCACTGTTTCAGCAAGATGTGATCCTAAAGTTTATGAAAAATAAGGAGTATGTCCAGGATGCTATACAAACTGTAAAGTGACTTTCAGCAGCTTGTTCCTATATTAATATTCATTAATACTAATTTTCTCCAGAGTATCAGCATTCAACTTGGGTAAAGGAGTGGCAAGACTCCTAACACCCTCATGTAAGCAGTGGAAAATTGTACTGTTTGAACTTTTAAAGATTTTAAATGTACTTCACCTTGCTGCAACCTAATGCCTGTAGGCAATTCATAATCACTTTGTTTGTTTGTTTGTTCGTTCGTTCCTTTCATAATATTCCTGTTAGTATGCAAGTGAGGATTTGAAGGGAAGTCAGAATCCATTAGGTGAATGTATTTGAATTATGTCATGTTTAGATACTCACATGTAATGTGGGATTTTAGAACCTGATTATTTTCTGGATAGATAATGCAGGGGTTTTATTTCTCATTTAATCCTGATCATCCTTATGGTTCAAGCTATTGCCTGAACTGATTATTGATGTAAAAAATTAATGCTTCAAGTAGGAAAACTTCTTATGAACTATTTACAGTGTTAAAACATCTTCTGGACTCTGTTAAAAAGTCTCCTGGACTTAAATACAGATCCACAGATTAAGGATATGATGCTGCAGCCTATTTAATTCACTTTTTGAGATTGAAGTTGTCCAAGATTTTCTGCATAATTCTTTAAACCCAAGTGCATTCTTTGTGCAGCATACGAGAAAGGAGAAAGTGCTATTTTTTTTACCAGAAATCTTGGATGAGAAGAAATTTGAATTTTACTTTATTTAGCATCTGGTTTTGTTCTAGTAGGCAGACACACAATGCTCGGAAGGACTGGTCATTCTTGTCTCTGTCTTCTAAGATGGAAATGGAAGTCAAGAAAGTAAAGATCCTTGTTCAGTGATGAAGAGACGGCAACAGAGATCATAATGGATACTTTGACCAAAAAAAAATTTAAAAAAATCTAGTTTTATAATTCTATTGTTGTACTGAAGTAGCATGTGTGTCATGTGAAATTAAGTCCATAAAAATAGGTCTAGGCTGTCTACCAAATTCTGTTGAAATGAAGTTTATTAGATGAAGAATTTTGGTTTAGAAAGGCTAAAATAGGTACTGATCATTTCTCAACTAGTCTGAACGAACAGTTTATTTCACACTTATGTCTTCTTCCTACACTCAGAAATTGGAAACAAAGTGATTTTCTGTCTGGTGCCATTTGAAGCTGAATCTATGTGTACTGCTGACATTATTTTACCTTGTGTAAATCATTAATCATTTTCTGAAATCATATCAGGACTCTTACCTTCCTCATTCATAGTAATTTTTGTTCTGAATAATTTTCTCTAAAATCAACAAAGTCACATTCAGAAAATTTAAAGACCTTCTTGGATATAATTTTCTTTCTTTTATTTTTTAATACAAGGTTAAAAGAAAGGACAGTGAAGTGTGAACCAGTACAGGGTACAACCTACAGATGAACTTTTTTTTTTTTTTTTTTTTNNTTTTTAAATACTGACCAGCAGGATGAAGGTCTGTTTCTTTGGCTGACTTATCGAAAGTGTCTTTGTTGCTTTTATAGGGTTTATAGAAGTGCCACTTGGCTTGCTCAAGCTCAGGGGGGCTTTCTGTCTGTTTTTTTTCAGCTTGACTGCTGAATGGAAAGAAAAGAATTTACCCAGATAGAAGAACATTTTACCACAATTAGTTGGATATATTCTCCTAAAAAATGCACTTTCATATGGTGAGATAAAAATTTTTTTTTTAACTTTAATCCTAGTTTCCTGTATTTCAGTTTGTGTTTCAGGCTCTGTATTGGGAATACAAGAACTGGACATACCGAGACCACAAGTCAAGTCTCAAAGACCCAACTATTATTTTGGTTTTCTTCCTAGGGGACTAAATAGAAAACTCGTGGTTGAATCAGTGACACCAAAACACTGGGAAAGGAGAAGAGGATCCCACTTACAGCGGCTAAGCAGTGGGAATTTTTTTGGATGACTGAACACTTTGAATAAAGGATATTTATCTATTCTTCCATAAACACACAGAAACATTCACATCCAGCCACTTCTGTATTTGAATAAATCTTGGATTAGCACTTTAATACACTGAATTGAATTAACAGAAGAGGTGATCTTGTAAAATATGACATAAAATATTTTTTTAAGTAGTAGGTTTTCCCCTCAGGAAAGAGTTGAAAGGATTATTTAAAAGAGATAAAAAACACTCTGAGAGTCTTGAAAGATAATATGAAGAAAGAAGTTCCTTAAAATAAGGGTGGAAGTAGTAGAGCAATTGCAAATACAGGTGTTTCCTTTCTTCACCCAAATCAGTTAATATTCCACTCTTTTACTCTTCCAGACTACTGATCAAACTGTGAAGTATTGAAATTGATCTGGCTTTATGATATATTCTGAATCTGCTGTTAGTTCTGCTGTATGAGAGGGTACACAGAGAGAATGCAGATGCTGTAGGTCAGATAGAAAGTGATTTGAACTTTAGATGAGCTTTGGTAGCCAAGAGATTTCCATCTTGTCAGGGAAGCCTGCTAGACTAGCAGTGTCTCCAGCAATGGAGAACACGATTTCCTGCTGAGCATATGATATCTGGTCTTCTGTGCCAGTGGTAGGTCCACCAAAGGCTTGCTGTGAGAGACTGCATTTCCTCGTGTGATACATGGATGTGACGGGCTTCACACCTCCAGCTTGGGATGTTTCTATGCTGTCTGTCAGCAGCATGCCAGAGGCTTAAGTCTGAATACAAGCTGTGGTAAACAACAATTAGTTGTTGCTAGCTATGCTTTCCTTCTGCTAAGAAGCCTGTGCCTTTATCTCAGCCTGTTGTTTGAGTAACAAATGCATGGGAACTGGGCACATTGTATGTAAATACATCTGTTCCATGTGCTACAGATCTCCTGTAATATCAGTTAAAATTCAGTGAACAGCTTGAGACACTGATTAATTGCTTGATATTTACTTTTAGGTTCACAGGCCAGATAGCTGAATCTTTGGGTGGGAATCCCAAAGGGACTAGCATTAGTTGCTGGGATACTGTTGACCTCTAATGGGAGGTAGATGCACATTTGCTCTGTGTTGTCACAGCATTAACCATTTAGTTTGAGTTATTAAGAAAAAATATCAACTAATCAATTAACTGATGGCAGTAGAAAATATTTCTTTGGCAATGTACATGAGATAACAAATTTATGAAAGAAAGAGCTCCACAAGAAAACAAAGAAGTGAACAAATTCTACCTGTCATAGGTAAATGCTTCTTTTTCATAGGTGGAACTGTGTATTGTGAAGGCCCTCATTGGGCCACAGTATTTCAGACAACAGGATCAAGATGTGACCAAGATTTTTTTTTTTTTCTCAGTTGGAAGCACTGTGATAAACAGTAACAAGACATATATTCAGTTGTGCAGCTATATTGTTGAGTCAGAAGATGGCAGTCTTTGCTCAGTTTTGAAATTGATGCAAAGCTAATCCTAATCACACCTGAGTAGTGAAGAATAAAATGAATATGCATACATCTGTGTATTTTTAGTTGTTATAATTTAATTTCAAGTGCATCTTGATAATGAAAAAATGTTAGGTCTCTACTTTTTCCTTAGAAATCATTTGTGTTGATGGCAATCAAAATATTTGTTTATATTCACTACTCCAAACAAGAAAAGTATTTTTTAGTGTAAAAAGGCCCTGAAACACTGTCTAAGACAGCTAAAAAAGGCGTAGGTGAGCACAGACAGACGTGTCCAAAAGGAGGATTGACAGAGGCTGCTCAGTATCTGTGTACGCCTGGAGGCATCTAAACCTCAGGATTGGATTGCATTCTGCTTCTGTCCGTGTCAAAATTCTCCTCATATAAGTAGCAAAGAATTTATTACATTCTCAAGCCACACAGGGATCCAGGAATTAGAAAGAAATGGGTCACTATTCCCCAAAGACTTGATCCAATAGATAAATGTTAAACATTCCTGGTATGCACAGTAGGGTCTGTAATGTCAGTTGCCTGTTATATCCTACTGGTCAGGGCATATTGATGTGCAAATTTATACTGAAGTCTTCCTGACACCAAGGAAACCTGAGCTTTTACCTTACCTGTTCCTGGTTGCAAAGCAAGGAGTGCAAGCAGTTCTACCCCTGCTGGTAAAGGCACTCCATCATCAGGAGAAATTTATGTTCTGGGCTCTTCTCACATGAAGGCAAAAAAACATCTTCTTAATTTATAAAATTCTTATTGTGATGAAACAAAATGCATAAATTTTTTGCAACAATCTTTGGAAAGAAAAAAATCACCCCACCACCCAAGGACCTTATCTAGTAGGACATACAGACATAGTAATTTTCTAATTCTCCTTCTGGCACAGAAGTTTTTAATGCTTCTTTTGCAGGAGTAATGGTTTAACCAAATCAAAACACAGCCCTATACTAACCACTGTGAACAAAATTATCTCTACTCCAGCCAAAACCAGCACAGCAGACAGCAAAGTGTATCCTGTTCTTGAGTAGTTGATAGTCTCTCTTATCATTAAAAAGATGTAATTGGGAAGGGACTAGAATTTGGATGTCTTGTATTTTGGTGAGTGTCCTGACCATCAGTCTGCTGCAGCCCAATGTTTCCTCTTACCATTCTACCAAGCTTTTGTTAGCTATATACAAATAACCCCCTTCACTTTTTATGAAAGGACTAAGAATTAGAACACTGGGGGGCTATGTAAGTACCTTGCAAGAGACATTGTTTGCCAGCAGTAGTGACTTAATTTTGGAGGGTTCCTTTTGGGCACAAATTAATTTTTTGTATGTACTAGGAATCTCACAGTACCCCTTCAAGAACATAATGGATGGGCTTTAAACATCTTCCTTCCTGGGGCAACCAAGGTTGGAGAGATGCTTGACTTCATCAAATGCAGCAGGGACATGTCAGAAACCCCTCCTTACAGCAGGAAAGCAAAGATCTTCCACAGGCAGTTGTCTGCACTGGTTTGGCCTCACCTTGAATATCACATGAAGTTTCAGTGACCACAATATAAGAAAGATATTAAACTAATAGAGAGCATCCAAAGTAGGGCAATGCAGATGGCGGAGGGCTGGGAGGGGAAGCTATATGAACACTTGGGGTGTTCAGCCTGGAGAAGAGAAGACTGATAGGAGACCTCATTGCTGTTTGCAGCTTCCTCTTGGGGGAGAGTGGAGGGGCAGACACTTATCTCTGCTCTCTGGTGACTAGTGACAAGACCCAAAGGAATGGCTGGACCTGTGTCAAGGGAGGTTTAGGATGGATATTAGGAAAAAGTTTTTCACCCAGAGGGTGGTTAGCCATTGCCAACCATTGGAGTGGGCTCTCCAGAAAAGTGGTCACAGTCCTGGTCCTGAGAGAGTTCAGGGAGTGTTTGGACAATGCACTCAGGCACATGGTGTGACTCTTGGAGATGGTGTTGTGCAGGGTTGTGCAGGAGTTGGACTGCTGATCCATGTGGGTCTCTTCCAACTCAGCATATTCAGTGATTCTGAGTGCCTGGGCCTCTAGCACAAGCTTCACTGCTAGTCAAGATGTGATGTGGATATGGAGCCCTGGGATCACCATGAGCCACATCACATTCAACTTTGGTCCTTCACTCTTGTGCCTCACCTGTCAGTGACATAAGGATCTGTCCTCCTGAAAACAGTTGTTTTTCAGCTCTTTTATTAAAGCATGTTAGTCTCAGCTAGCATTCTTTCTATCGATCATACAAAATCTGTATGATCTGTATGATCACTACTGATCATAAAAGGCAAGCAGAGAATGTACAGCAAAACTCTTGGTTCTGTATTAATGTCTGGCATCCAATGACTTAAACTTAGGTCTAAAAAGTTCTAAATTTGAAAATGTTGATTCTGGTCCTTATTAATATGAACCAAATAGAAATATCTCTAATTTGTAACTTCATTTCAAGACTTGATTAGGAGCTAAGCTTTAAATACATGAAGACTTCTTACATGCTAAGGTAAATGGGCTAGAAGAACACCTTTAGCGATTTTTTTGGCCTCCCTTAAGCTTAAAGTCTCCAATTTGCAATTTAGAAATAATGCATCAGATGAATAGCTATTGAAATTCAGCTCTGTTGACTTTAGCAGAGACACATTCATTCAAATCAACCCAAAATCCCAAATGTCAAGTGACACAAGCTGGTTGGTTTTTTAAATCAGTTATATATTAACAGTTTTTTTATGTCAAATGTTGAGAAAATGAAAAAGTATACCTTACTTACTGTAATATTTTGATTATTAAAGGTAGCTAAAAACTAATAAAAACACTATAGTTCTTAAACAGTTTTATCTTTGCTTGCAACAGAAATCAGAAAGGTAACAACTTTAGATTTCTAACTTCAAATCTGAAGTTAGAAAAGCAATACTTGCTCGACAATTCTCTTCAGGCTTTATATCAACATTGTACCTAACTCTCTGTTCAAAGAAAGTTACAGTGTCTCACTTGTATACAATTTGGTGGCAACATTATTTACTAATTTTATGTTTTTCCATACACAATTAAAAAAAAAATCCCCAAACCAAACCAAATCAAAACCCAAAGGAGCCCTCTTCCTTGTCATGCAAATATTATTTTATCACTTTATAGAAATCTATTTCAGGTCATTTAGCAATGAACCAGAATGTGTAGTAGGTAACATTTCTAACCAGAAAATTAGTATAATAAAAGAAAAAATACATCGGGAAATGTATGCTTATACATAATTTTTACTTTAATTTGTCTGTTTTGTTGGAAACAGAAATTTTTCTATTAAAAGACAAAAAATCAAACCCAAACCCCAGATTTGCCTGATTAAGTAGTCTGGTGCCATATTGATAAAGAGTGCATAAGCACTCTACTTCGTCTGAGACTAGAGAGCCTGATTAAACAGTTCATTGCTCAGGCTTTATGTTGGTGACACTCTATTGATGTAATTGTTTTTGTTTAGAGGTGGTGTGTGTGTTGTAGGTGTTTGGGAGATGTAAATTGTAAATATTTTGTATTATGTAAGTAAATTTTTATTTACTTTGTATTATTACTTTATCCTTTGAAACTTCTTAGCACTCTCTGCAAAATATTTTTATCTAATTTCAGAGAATGCCATAGTACAGAAATCTAATTTTAGACAATGCCAGTTCTTTTTCTGAGTGAAACTGACCTGAAAGACTAGTCTGCCAAGGATTCTGACATCTTCCATATCACTTAAGCCCACTGAGTAAGTCGAGATAGAAACTATGCAGAGGAACTTGTCTCAATTTCACATAGAGAGAAGTGAAATTTTACTTGCCCATGTATTCCACAGAAGAAGAAATCATAGTTATGATTTATGGAAGGGTATAACCGAGTGTCCTGTTCCACTATAAGGGGAGCCAGGAAGGATTCTTTTGATAGATTTTCCAATGAAAAGTTAAGCATAAAACATGGCAATATTATATCTGAAAACCATTTATTGAAATAAAAGGGGGATAGAAAAGAGGGCAGAGGGGGAAAGAAACAGAAGGCAGGGACAGCATTACCACCAGGAACTCTGAGCTTTCACTCAGTGCCATCTCAGCAGACACAGCGTACATGCTGCCTAGCTCCCGTGGCAGGCTGGGCGCGATGTTCAAACAGCAGCAGGCTGTGTGTCCCTTCTGGCAAGGGAGAACAGACTGCTGTAGGTACAGGCGGCTCCTGGAGCAGCTGCAAGTTTCAGGATGGCGGCGGGTGGCTGTGGATGTGGCTCGGGGAACACGGATGGGCACGAGCGGTGGTGGCGGCAGAGATCTTCACGGTGACAAGGTAGTTCGCAGGAACGGTGACCCAAGGCAAAGCAGGCTCAGGCAGGAAGGCAGGACCACAGGAAAGCGGAGAGGGGAAGGGGCCCAGCTGACCCTCCAAGCAACCCAAATCAAAAGACCTCGTGGTGTTGCGGCTAGCTGCTTTTCATGTGCCCCCAAACTCCTCCCCCAACTTGGTTTTTGGGGGCCAGCTTTTGGCGGGCAATTTTCCCGGGCATCCAGGCACCCGCCCTCGCCAGCAGTGTGTGTGTGAGTGGGGACGGGGGAGGGAACCTGCCCGCAGTCCAGTCAGGGAAGTCCTCTCTGCCCTGACCGACTGAGAAGCCTTTCTGGGGACAGGGCAACACAGCTTCTATAGGATTCTCTTTTCCTCATCTGTGAAACTTATTGAGGCATATATCTATTGGTCCCTCTCACCAAGATAATACTGTCCAGCAAGATCCATGGTTTTCATCAATTAAAATGATGTTTCATGAAAGTGCTGTTGCAATTATTTCTGAGGTTCTTTTAGTAGATATTTTTCATACATTTACATATGGTTTTAGATACACTGATTTTTAAGGTCTCACTCAAACCAATTCCTTATTTGAGAAGGAAATTTTTGTCTGAGTGCATGCCTCCAGTGATAAATATGAGATGACAGAGCAAACAGATGGAGGTCCAGCACAGCTTTTATTAATCATCTATGGAAGAAATGTCTTTACAGTCCTTGCAAGATGATTTACAGGTAAGTCCTTTTTTGAAATGGTCTTACAAGACAGGTACAAATCCTCATTATGACGTTTACCTACAGAACTCACACAGACACCAAGAGCACAGGTGAGGGACTTCCAGAAGCTGTTCACAGGTAAGTGATTTTCTGTGATACCCATGCTTGCATGGTTCAGAGTTGGGTCAAAAGACTGAGTGAGAGCACTAGCGGAATTACAAGCAGGAGATGGGCAGAGATTGTGTCCATATTCAGCAGAAAAAAATGTCAAGGTCTAAGTAGTATTTGACAAAAATTCTACCAATAAGATCAGCTATCACATATAGGGAAAGGAAGGTCAATGAACTAGCGTACAATTTCTTTTGTATTTGTGACAAAAGAATTAAGTACTCATTGCAATAGCGTGAAAAAAAATTTACAGATCTTAGCTTATTCCAATGAAAGTACCTTTGAAATTACCTGCCACTATATGATATCATATTTGATTGCTTTTTTTTCAGAATTTATATCACTTTCCCGCCCCCAGAGTTGTTTAGAGCTTGATTTAGAGGATTTAGCGCAATTGTGTTGCAGCTACAGAAATGGCACAATTCTCCCTTTCAACTTTTCATATTGTCTTGCAGTTTATGTATTTCAAATGCACTGTTGTTAAGACCATAGCAATGAAAATGCATTTTTCTTTCAAAACAGATGTGATCTGCAAGGGGCTGAGATTTTTCTTCAGGTAGGTTACCCAACTCTTGTCCATGCATTAAATTTAGCCATCATTTGGTGGGATGAAAAAGTGAACTTGTCTTGCCTACTCCAGCAGGAAGGGTTCTAGATCTTGGTAGAAAAGATAAGAAACAATTTTTCCAATTCATCTGTCTCCTCAATATTTAATATATCTTTCCTCTAGCGCACTGTGGTGAAACTGAAATTTGCTCTTTAATGTTGTTGTCTATAGAAGGTTTTTGTATCTTGACAAGGTTAGTGAAGGCAAAGAGGGGCAGTGATCAGTTGGCTAGGCTTCTTTCTTACACAGCTTAATGGACAGGTATTCGTGCAGCTAAATCTGCATGCTGCCAATTCCTCACATCCCTAGTGCTTATCTGAGGCACCTCACCATTGTCTCTCAGTTGAGGGAAAGAGTTTTCTACTCTAGAAATAATTGAGCCCCATTTGAAAGCATGGCATAGAGATACATTTTCCAGCCACTTTGAACATCACTAATTTCTTTGCCCATGGTGTCACTCTGTCTGTCCTAGTAGGCATTTCAGTAGCTACATATTAATGTGTCAAGAAACAGGCAGTTCAAATAATGAAATAGGTACCCTACTGTTATGTCACTTTGACCTTTTAATGAGTAGTTCCAGGAACTCAGTTTTCCAATGAATTGGTTTTTTAGGTAGTAATTCTGGGAAAATTTTCCATATGAAAAATTGTTCTTTTCCACTCCAAAAAAAACTCTCCCAAAAATCTCTTCAATGCCTCTGTGAATATGGAAAAAATATGTGTTCTTAGAAAAAATAAATTTGAGAAATTCCACTCATGCTAAGAGGATCTCTAGATTCCCACTGCAAAAACTGAGTAGAAGTTTGCTACCAAAACCAAATTGCTGCTTATTTTCTGGCTATTACAGCTTTGTATGGTTAAAATATTTTTGTTTATTTGTTTGACCCCTTACTCCTTGGTTTTAAATAGTAGTACTTTGTAGCTACCAGTTCTGGATATCACCAGCTTTTCTATTTGATTAAATGGACGTGATGTGCAACTACTACAAAAGTGAGGCACACTATATATAGAACTCCTCAAATAATCTAGGATGTGGCCTTCCTTAATCAAACAAAAAAATCCCCAAATAAAAAAATTAACATGTATTTTAAAATAGTGATATTTAATACAATTATGTATTAAATAAGGTATTAAATTAAATATTTAATACAATTATGTATTAAATAATTTTTGGGAAAACTACTGAATGCCACATTCCCCTCTCTACATGTTTATCAAAGTAAGGAACATTTTACCTTGATTATTTTTCTACAGATAACCAAATACAAGTCTGAAAGACATGAATTAAGTCATTGGATAACTTGTCAACTTAAAATAACTGAGACCAATTTGGAGCCAACACACAAATTTGGAGCCAACACACAGTGTTTGGATCAATATTGCTACATGATGTGGATATATGGAAATCTGCTAACATTAAGACAAGAAATAATGAATCTATACGTACATGTACTTGCATATGTATTTATATGTCTCATAAACACAAAATTAGTCCACTCAGTCTCTCTAATTCTGCCTCTTCAATGCTCACCTTGGTGTGTACATAACTACAGTCTTTATCAGTGTTATCACTCACTTCTTCTAAAGCAATGCAAGGCATGGCAACTGAAGAACAGACACTTACTGAAACACAGGCTGTCCTCTCTTCGTCCAACCATTGCGTAATGCTGAGCTGAGTAAAGGAAAGGAGAAGCAACATTTTACTTAGCTTCAAGTGTTATGACTACAGATGTAGGACATTACTGGAGATGTTAGCTATATGACTTTTTTTTGGCTCACAATTGGACTATTGGACTCATGCACTATTGGACAAATTTTTATATTTTTTTCCTTTCTACTGACTCTAATTTGTTGTTTGAGGCAGAAAATCCAGCTACGTGATCAGCATATTTCTGGAACATTTTGACTTTGTTTAGGGCATGTGAATTTAATCCTATTATCAAGATAAATAGAAAAATACCCCTTCAAAATGTATTCATTTAATATACTTCCAAAATATCTATCGGCTTAGTGAGAAGCTACTATATATATTGTGTTTATTCAAAGTGGTGATGCTTAAAGATATGGTCACATTTCAAAGTCTGTAAAAAAAGGAGATACATTTAAATCTTTGGCATGAACAGCCTTTGAAATTCTTCTATTGTCTTGAGATAATGTACAAATATCCTTTTCAATAACACAGAAAAATTTATCTTTTTAAAATAAAATTTTGCAGTTTATTTATTCTCAGTCTGTCGTGTCTTTATTTCAAAGATGTCTTTTATACATCAGCTATTTACAGCATTTTATGAGCTTAGATGCTGTTTCTTAAATCATAAAAGAAGAAAGAACATTCAGATCTCTAAGCTGATTGAATTTCATGGATTTTTTAAGTTGCATTTTCACTGCAGCGCTTCTTTGGTACTTAAAGGATCAACACCACTCCTGATGGCGTGCAAAAATAAATCTGATACTGTTATGTAGATTCTTTAAGTTTTTGGGACTTTCCAAACATTGCTCTGAGAAGCTCAGAGAGCTTGTTTGTGAGGTCATAGAAAGAAATGTGAAGAAGATATAATAGAAAGACAAGGTAAGCAATAAGTAAATCCAAATTGCCTTCAACAGAATTCTATGTTGTCATAGCAAAGCTTGATTTACAAGGGGAAAGGTTTAGATAAATGAAATGCCCTGATAACACAAAGGATTGACATTTCAAAAGAATTCTTTAAAATAATCCATAAATTTTCTATGAAAAGATGTAACTCCAAATGCTGTATTATAGCACTAACTCATTTAAATTATATATTTCTTGAAAACAGTCAGGGTAGATCCACACTTCCAATGACTTTAATGTATAAAAGTTGCTAAGCTGCTACTTATTTGTGCACATCTATCTTTGCATTTATGTGCAATAGCATATTTGATAAAAAGACAGTACTCCTTTATGTTCTTCCTGAAAAAGATGTTTCATATTCTTGAAACACATACTTTGATTTTTATGGTATTTGTCTCATCTGCCTATTGTTTGGTAAAAATGTGATGAATTATGGAATCACAGAATGGTTTCAGGTAGAAGGGACCTAAAAGATCATCTCGTTCCAAACCCGCTGCCATGGGCAGGGACACCTTCCACTACACCAAGTTGCTCAGAGCCCCATCCAGCCTGGCCTTGGACATTTCCAGGGATGGGGCATCCACAGCTTCTCTGGGCAACCTGTGCCAGGACCTCAACACCTTGAAGAATTTCTTCCTAATATCTAATCTAAACCTGCTCTCTCTCAGTTTGAAGCCCTTGTCCTGAAGCTCTCTCATTTCTCCTTGTCCTGTCACTCCAGGCTCTTGTAAATAGTCTCTTGCCACCTTTCTTGTGGGCTCCCCTCAGGTACCTGAAGATCTCAGTTACAGCACCCCAAAGTCTTCCCTTTTCCATGCTGAACAGCCCCAGTCCTCTCAGCCTTTCCTCACAGCAGAGCTGCTCCATCCCTCTGATCACCTTGGTGGCCTCCTCTGGCCTGGTTCCAACAGCTCCATGTCCTTCCTGTGCTGGGAGCCCAGGGCTGGATGCAGCACTGCAGGTGGGGTCTCAGCAGAGAGAAGAAAAGTCTTAAGCTGTTTTTGTTCAGAATGTTTAGAGTCATGACTTGAATGAATGAGGTCAGCTTTGTTTCAAGGATAAACTTTACAATATATTTCATTTTAACTGTTAGGCAATATTTATCATAGAATGAGATACAGTTAGGGACACTATTTTAGTGATGAAACATCTTCACTATTTCAGCTGTAAGGGACAAGAAGACTTATCTTGTCTCATCAATATTCTTGTTCTCTCTGGAATTGTTAAGATAATGAGACTGAACTCATAAAGATCCTATTTGACTTCACGGTAATACTGTCTGCATTGCACGTACTGTCTCCATTGTAAATGGTTACTATTTATAAACATGTATAAATAATTTTCTGTGCCACCATGCTATTATAAAAACAACCTTTATACCAACATCTAAGCAACCTTTAAAATATATTTATTTATTTATTTATGTAACAATAGCAATAACATTGTGCCAGAATTATGAAAAAACAGCTTTTGCAAATGAAATATTTGACAGCCTACTTTGAGTAATTTCATGCTGAACTTTGTACCTTGAAGGTTAATAGAAGTTTAAACATTAATGACATAATAATAATAGTGAGTTTGTTCTGTGACTCATTCAGCTCCTTTTGCTATTCTACAAGCCAGATGAGGAAGAGGTGGAGAAATGTAGAAGGAAGGTCTCTGGCAAAAAGTAGAGACAGGTAAAAGTAACAGAAAAGAGTATGAATGACAACTCTCCGTATGTTTAGGAAGGTGGAGAAATTACCTTTTTCCTACATTCAATTATTTGTAGAATAAACTTTGTCTGTGTAAACTTGAGGCTCAAAATTCTAAATAGGGTGGCAGATTTTGCTACTCAGAAGCAGACAAAAGAAAAGAAAAATCCGAGGACTTGGAGTCTTTGAAGTGAATCATAGCTGTGTTTTTTTTTCTCACCTCCTTCAAATATCCATAAAAATTTGTCATGGAAGAAGTCCCATAAATAAATATGGCAAATCAATACAGTTTCTCAAAGTAATGTCAATCTTCACTGAACATTCTGCAAGTCTGTTCTTTTTAATGCTTTTAAGTGCATTTTAATTTCATCAGTCAATAGCAGAAGCAGCTGTTGTAAATGATGCCACTGCTGAGTGCAGGAGCTGAAGCTTACAAACTAATGACACCATTGAGGAGATAGGAGTCAGAAATAGTACAGAAATGTTTTAAATTGTCTCACAACATGTTCTCCTTCATAGCATTTGCATATTAGCCCCAGTGTCAGCTCTCAGTCAAGAGGTCTGCAGTGGAATCAAGTGGGAATTGTAACCCTTGTTTCATCTGTTCTAAAGACATCCTTGTTTCTGCGTCTACACAAGGTCAGAGCTCACTCTTCCTTTCTATTTACTTGTATGTGCTTAGTATGTGCACAATAAATTTAACATATAAGAAAACAATTCAGTAAGAACCCCAACCTAAAAACCGGATAAAAATACCCAGGAACATATCTTCAGCTTGTCTAAACTTTTCTGATGCTAAAGAAAATAGGACTATTTTACTATGCTGTTTGTCCTTCCATCTCTCCATCCATCCCTCCATCAATTTTGCCACCTATTCCAACATTTCTAAGCCTTTTCCTGGCAAAATTAACAACTAATTCCCCAATGGATTTTCTGGAGCATCTGAAATTTTGGGAATCTATTTCACTTGCGGGGGGCGGGGAAGGGGGGGTGGCGCGGGATAAAGGAGTGAGGATAAACATTTGAAATAATGGAAGAAGTAGGTAAAAAACATCCTTAGACTGAAGAAAATCCCATTTCCTGTATCAAGCTAAAAAGTATAAGTACTGCTCAATTTACTGGTGAAAAACCCCAAAATTAATATTTGGAACAGAACTTTTATTTCCAAGAAATAAGTATGGAGGAGGAGAAAAGATCATGATATCTCCAAATGAACTTTACTGTGAATGTTTCTACCAGCTGTTCTTTTTCAAAATGCAGATATCTACATCTTTTGCAGTTACATTTTTATGGGAAAAGGTCTTAACTCTGTTTTTCATGTTTGCCTTCTTTTTCTATTTACAATAAACCCACCAAGATTCAACAGACATGTTTAAATCCTGCTTTAAAAGGGAAGGATTTGATCAGCTACACTGTTTAACCCCGAAAGCACTGCTAATCTGACAGCAGAGAACTATTAACCTCCTGTAGGATGTGACCAAAACAAGCGCAATGAGGTAGTCATCGTCAAGGGCGGTGTCGTGGATTGTTTGGAGTCTGAAGGAACAGGCAGAGGAACTGTACATAAATGTGTAAAGATGGTGAGTCAAGTGGATAAACAGTAGAACACATGTAAATTTTTAACAGCAGATCTTGAAGGCCCTGGGCAATACTTGCAATTGTATTTTCCTAGGAAAGTCCATGGAGGTGACTGCAGGGAAGATGTGGATGGTTCTTGGTTAAAGAGAAAGATTTAAAATAAAATAATGCATTGTTGATCTGATGGAACAGCCCTGCTTCTCAGGGGCTGCTCCAAGAACAAACAAAGTCCATAGATTGAGTGATCAGAAATCAGAAGGCTTTAATAAGATTATTTAGATGAAACAGAGATATGAAAAGGAGAGGAGAATCCCTTCAGCCTGCTCGGCTTCTGGGATCCTCTCTCTCTGTCTGTCTGTCTCTGTCTGTGTGAACAGAGCAGAAGAAGTGTCTGTGTACAGTTACAAGGTATGAAAACAAATCCTGAAATAGAAGTGTTTTTCTTTGGCCAAAGAACACAATTTGAGATACACAAAAAAACAATGCAAGAAGAGAGCTGTGATGTTTGCACACTATCAAACTGAAAACAATCCGACAACCTCAAAGCTGCAAAAACCACTGAGGCACAGAAGTGCCTAAAGAAATCTTCTCAGGGTTAGCAATAATGCATGAAATCCAAATCACTCAAGGTTTGAGTAACTTTGGAAAATCTGGTTGCCAAACATATATTTTTAATACAAGCTTTTCAAGTCACCTGGAACAGAGGCGAATTGGCTGGTTTATGTCCACATAAAATGTCAAAAAAAGAAGGGCTGGAAAATTTTAAAAACACAAGATGACTCCTATAGCAAATTTAGATTTTCAAATAGTGTTGCAAGTGTGTCACAAAAAAAAATAAAAAAAAAGATATAAATTAAACAAGGTACACAGAAGAATTTCAGTTACACAAATTTGATCATAATAGCATCTGTAGTTCTATTGACTTTCATAAAACTTAAGACATAATGAGTATTGTCAACTAGGAAAGCAAAGTGCAAGCAATGACAAAATTAAAATATATGGCTTGCAGGTCAGTTCCAAACCCAAGCCCTAGCTCAATTCTCTAGTTTTAAATAAAAATAGGAGCTGCTTCCAAAATTTTCATTTGTTTAATTTCATAATATTTATTTGAAGATATTCTGATTTAATTTCTCCCATTAAGTCCTTTTCTGGACATANAATTTTTTTTTTTTTTTTTTTTTTTTTTTTTTTTTTTTTTTTTTTTTTTTTTTTTTGTTTTTTTTTTTTTTTTTTTTTTTTTTTTTGTAAGTAAAGCCTGTATTCCAATGTTATGCTTAGTAACTCATTTTTGGTAGCATTTTTTGTTTTCTAATCACTGGTGCTTTTTGCTTGTTTTCCACTCTTTTCCTCTCACACTCTTTGTCTCACAATTCCAACCCCATGATTACTTCCCATTTTTTCAGAGTGTATCCTAGAATAAATTCACAGACTGGTTCTAAGGGATTTTTAACAGCTAATTTGAAGTAAGAATTTATATCATAGTAAGAAGTCCAGAAAAAAAAATCAAGTCAATCCAAACAACATTTATATCTAGGTCTCCTACTTTAGCTATTCTTAATAATTCACAATTAACCTAAGATCATCAAACATTAATAAAATCAGAACTGCCTAATGCTGATTGCAGTAGCAGTACAGTGTACAGATATGTAATAATTTTTGGTTTATTTTCACAATAACAATTTTGCATATTTCTACCATGTGCATTCAAGTTTAAATTTCTAAGGAAAAAGGTGATTTAATAGAATAAAAAGTGGGAAAATCAATTTCTAAATTATCTCAACAAGTAGCAACTAACAAATTAAAATCATGGCAAGATGAATAAGTGCTAAATGATTGTAGCAGCAAATGTACATATCTAATAAATGTAATAAGCAGTATAATTTACATTTCCATGGCAATTCATGTTTGAGCTTTATAGGTTATGATATTGTTCATTCCAAGATATATTACTCACATATAAAATTACTGGTTTTATTTTTTTAGCATGAAAGGAGAGCTAAAGTGTCTATATTCTTTATTAAAAAAAAAAAAACCAAACAAACTAAAAAACAAGATTTTAGGTATCATAGATGAATCTTATCAAGACCACTTTGGGAAACCATCATTCTCATTCCTCCACCGATCCTATTGCTGTAGCAAGTTCCAGAAAATCCTACATTTCCAAACACTTCAAAATCATTACAATAGCCACAAGGTCAGGTTCTCACCTTAAGCAATAATTAACTAGATGCCATAACTGATTAACCGTTGTATTACTTAGACAGAAAGAGCACTCAGACCCACCTGGGGCAACACAGCACTGAAGGAGAGTTTGGAATTGCATTGGCAGTATTGCTCCTGCTCTGGAAGCAGGAGGAGATTCTCAAGATTGTATCTCTGCTGCATCTGTTTTTTTACCATCCATATAATTCAGGGTTATGTGTCTGATCTAGTATTCCCAGCTGAGAATCTCCCTCTATCTGCAAGCTGTTGTTGAGAAGGGACACCTATTTCTGTGTTTGTTGTGAGAAATAGACTTGCAATCCAGACAAGTGGGTCTTGGTCTCCAGTAGTGCCTCAGTTCTACAACAACCACCTTATTTTACCATCTCCTTTTCTCACTAACTTTTCTCACCATTTTTCTCACTTTAACTCTTGATATTTCATGTTTACACATGCATTTTTCACCTTTTATTTTTATTCAGGGTCTTACATGTTTAATAAATCTATTTTTAGTATAGGGAGATAATATAGTAGAGTCTGCAGTACTTGTCTGCATTCAGGCAAGACTCCAATTGTCTTCAAAATTCTTTATGGCTTCTTTCTTAATGTTGCTTATTTTCAGTCCTTCAGTTTGGCATATATAACAATCCTTAGAGTCAAATTGCAGCTGCCTACTCATATAGAAAATATATTTGTATTAATTTCTTTTATAAAAAAACCAAGAACTTTGCAGGAGAAAAGAGAATTAGAGACTGCAAATTTGGAAAAAAATAGCAAAATCTATTTAATCAGTAGAATTTCAGGCATTGTTTTCTAGTAAATGAAGAAAAATGTGCTTTAGAATTTAGCATTCTTAAGAGAATTTATTGGAAATTTCATTTCTTTTTTCATCTTTTCAAGCAGGATTATTATTTTAGAATAGAGACGTCCTGAAGTGTATTTCAGAAAGAAAAATACACTAAGTAATTGTAGCCAAATTTACAGTTTTAATTTACTGAAGATCAAAAGAAGCTTATCAGCTGAAAATCAATATTGAGCTGAAGTTAAACTTTTGTTACTTTGGACTACTAAAATATATTGAAGAAATGCCACAAAAATGTGAATGCTTGCATAATTTATCAGATAAATATTTCTTTATGTTCTATGTTTAATTCAGACCAATAACTGCAGTTTTATTATGCATTTTTCATAGTTAGAACGTATGTTTTGTACACAACCTCAGATAAGATAAACAATATATACCATTAATTTTATTGACTAGTTCAAACTTTGTTGTTTGCATGTGTCTTTTTAGAACCAGCTCTGAAATTTGGACTACAAAACTGAGCTGAATTTAAGACACATTTCCAGCAAGTTTCTTGCCTTGCCTTTGTTGAACTTCAGGCTGAATGCTGCTAGTCCAGTATCCATGGGGGAATATATCAATATAATACCCCAAAGATGTGAAGGGACTGTATATTGTGGCAGTGCTCCAAGAAGGGCACATAGAGCAGGTGTGTCAGCACCCTGGTCCTGTATGCCAAAATGAGCATTTAGCAGGCTAATGTGTCACACACGGGGGAGAGCAGATATGTGGAGGGCAGACTACCTGGAGAGGTAATACAGAAAGCTCAGAGGTTCTACTTCTCACACTCAGGAACGTGCTGGGTTAGTCAGAAAACTGACTATCAGCACCAGCTGTTATAGTGAGTTTTCACAGCAATATTTACTCTCACAGATGGAAATCAGAGCATGTGAGTACAGATTTGGTGCTCCTCTCATGGCACCTCTCAGCAACAGCAGAACATGTCTGTTCCCCAGAGGTGTGCAACACGAGCCATTTCAGACAACATTTTATCAGAAAACACATTAGAAACTGTTGTACCCAGAGTAGTTATAAATACAATTTAACCTCAGTTTCAGGAGTTAATTGTGGACTTTCTGTGGATTTCTATGAAGCCAGGAAAATATTCCAAAGCAAAAAGTGTTTTGGAAGGGTCCTTAGAAATGTTTTATCATCCTCTTATGCAATAGGCCTTGTAGAACCACAAAACCAAAAATTTTTCCATTTCAGCATTAGTGTTTAGAATTTATTGTCAGAAGACTGACTGAATGAATGTTGCTCTTTGAAAGTTTTCCTGATATTTATTAATTGTGCAAAGTGTAATTTTTAGTCTGTCTAGAATGAATGTATGATAGTGGTTTATATGAGTGATAAAATGAGAGTATTGCAAGAAATATTATGAATACTTAATGCTGTTGAACACAGACTCAATTTTCTTACCTGCCTTTGAAAATCCTGGCATTTTGATCAAATAGCTTGAATCACCCCTGTAACAGCACACATTTTCCAAAAATTTATATATAAGATCTCTGGTGAAGAGGCAATCTTTTCATTCCAGATGTGTGCAGATGATAGTACAATGAGGCCCTAGGCTTTAATTTCTAAGTTCTATTCAGAAAAATTAATTCTCAGAATTGCGTGCAGTGCAATTCCATGAATTTGCATGGGAGAGAATAGTAAATGTCTAACAAAAGATGAAGCAATATGCTCAAGTTGTGTGTACTTTAAAATCAAAACTGATGCTTTAAAGCTGTGCTGTACAGAGGTGTTACTGATTTTACTGTAGATGTGCTCTACTCTGTTTAAAGGGTGGTGGTGTGTATTTTGGAGGCGAAGGAGAATTCGGAGAGCTCTTCCTAGCAACAACAGAAGACCAATTGGAAGTAATACTTCCTCAGCACCAGACCATCTCCTTGCCTTCTAAAGGGAGACCTCCATTCATCTTTTGACATTTGCTGATTAAGAGGGAACTGTGAATGCATAAGGAGAACCTATTTTCTTTGCTATTTCTGGCCCTAAATACATTTTCTTGCATCACAGTACTATTAGAATTATGGTAGATCTTTAATGAATATTTTTTTACTGAATTCCCCTTCGTGTCAATGGATGAAAAGAGCACAAAAATCCTCTCCTAAGCTGAGGATAGCATTTAAGTTACATTAGTCAGGATTCATTCATAGGTGTATGTTTAAATCTCAACAAGAATATTTCTTTAAATTCACGCTATTGATAGTGATAGTGCTAGCTATATTTGTTGATTTTGACACATTTTTTGAATAACAGAGGACCGTTATCCTACAACATCACTGGAGTTGGTACAGACAGCTCTAGAAGTAGAACTAATTATTTGCTTCTCTGTGTTGAGTGCAAGATTTTTATCTGCGTCAAGTACAAGGAATCCTTGAGGTTACATGACCTTGTGTTTTTCTGACCACCTAAACACAATATTTTAGTTCAGAAAAGTTTTGTTGCATATTGACTCAAAAGGATTTCTCCTGGAAAATGCCTAGCAGAACTAATAAGATAAATTTTTACAACAGATTTTTTCCCTTTCTCCCTATGACATTAACACTGGAGACAGGTATACTCCTCTCCCCTAACTTCATTTAAAATTTAATTATGTTTTATGTCTCAGGTAATGACTACTAATGGATATTTCTCATCAGGAAAGTTTTATAGATGACTATTCTTTGTTTTGTACCTACTGATCAATATTAAGAAATCTCTTTTCTGACTTTGTCTTTGAAGTCTTAACACTTGCATAAGGTAAAAAAAAAGACCAGAATTATTTCTCTTCAGTTTGCATAAAACTTCAATGTCTATTCTGTTTCTCTTTTACTTTTTCTGTATCTTCCCACAGCTTATTTCAATGATACTGTCAAATGTTTTATTGTTCCGAAAGAGATGCTTTTAATCAAAAAGTTGTTTTAAATCTGTTCAGTTATGCACTAATCTAAATACGAACATTCTGGCAATATTGAGAAAATTAAATTTTCTGAGGTTTCATTAAATCATACTCCATTCAAATGAGACTTGAATTTCCATAGCAGTTAAAGCTGGAAATCTTGGAAGCAGCTAGCTGAATTTTGGATTGTTAAAGTGCTTTTCAAAAGTGTTTTCAAATATTCTTTTCTGGAGATATATACTTCCTTCAGAATGCTGTGTACTGCCTCACAGAAACCCCTATATTTTTATTAGAACAATTAGATATCTTCTGGGGATTTGCCAACTTCAGTTCATTGGGTCTTTCATTCTGAGAGCGTTAAGAAACTTTAACAGATATTCTTTACCTGCTACATTGTGATGGAAGATATACTAGACAATTAAAAAAAACAAAAAAATCAGCGTTAACAGTATAAACATGTCCTTCAATTTGATTTTACAGCACTGTATTGCTGTTGGCCTTGGGAGAATTGTTCACATTTTACAGTTTTGTGAACAAAACCAGAAGGTTTCAACGGTTTAATCATAAATACACCAATTTCCATTTCTTGGTGTAAGTATTGTCAGAGGCATATTGAGTGGCAGAAAACTGTGGTATTTTTTCACTTTACTGCTGAGAAGCAGCCAAGAGGCCAGGGAGGGACAAGATAGAGGGACCAGATTTATTTGTTAATCAAAGTTGCCTGGAAAAACAGTGTTTTACCACAAAGTGATTTCATGAAGACAAGACCTTTCCTATTAATTTGGAGGTCTATCAATAACCACCTTTTGCAATTCAGTCATCCAGTAACAAACATTGTGGATACATTTTTTTTGTTTGTCTGGGTTTGCTTGTTTTGTTTTGAGGTTTTTTTGGGGTGGGGGCAAGTAGAGGGGGAATTGTTTATATGTGTTTGGTTTGTTTTTCTTTTCCTTTCAGTAAAACCTACCAGCAACAACCTACAAAGTTTCAAGGTTATTTCCAGCTTGTAAATTTTAAACAAAAGAGGAAGGAAGGAAGGAAG
>VZTN01010727.1:1735-127992 GCA_013400515.1 Erpornis zantholeuca
CAGTATCAAAATAAAAAGGCAAAATAATTGCAGACTGTTTTTAACTAAATTAAGAGAGATGCTACACAGTGGTGACCTGCAGGAAATGTATTCTTTCCTCATTCTGCCAGGCTTTTACAGGTTTTTATGTGAAACACAAGAGAAAGATGTAAATCCACAAGTAATGTGTAGCTAGTAATAGCTGAGAAAAGTGCAGGAAAAGTATTCAATAAGTAGTTCAGTGATATAAACCATTACAATGAGCCCTTCTTATATATCTGAAGCCAGATGTTGTTCCAAATTACATCACTGTAAATCCAGAATAGTTCCACTGGAGCCAATGAATCTACTCCAGATGAGAGAAGAATTTTGTCTGCAATCTATTCACTTCAGATCAGTTTATATCCATATGTCCATAGTTTCCTGTAGTATTTTTTTAAATGAAGAAAATACCTGACATAATCCAGTGATCTTCAGCATAGTGCTTGTCTGAAAGACAGGTAAGCTTCTGCCTATCAAATGGATGTAAGTTCATTGACTGAAATCTGTTAACAAAGTTCATGTTGGAGGGTGAAGAACAGTAAATCATCTCTTCACAACTATAGTGGCCCAAAACCAGAATCCAGAATCCACTACTTAAAGGGTGTCCTGTTGACCACAGCTGCCAAAGTACAGCAGAAATCAAAGAAATTTGTGGCATGTCACAATCCTCTGCCTTGCACATGCAGTGTATTTAGATCTACCAAGGGACAGCAATTGCAGCAGATCAGCTCTTTAAGTGCAGGTGCATGAATGATGGGCAATGGCAGGACTTTGTAGATGCCAGGGCTCCCTTCCTTGTCAATTTTGTAGCACAGCAGAAATTAATAATTTAGACAACTGCAGAATTTATTGCATCTAGAGAAGTGACGAGAAATAGGTTACAGATTACATAAAAACAACAACTTTTCAAGTGTATCTTGAGCATATCTGATGGAGAATGAAGACGTATTTGGAGTACATGAACAAAATTATTTTCTCCCCGATTTACTCATAGATGGACACAACATTGCAGAAAGTAACTTTCTTTGCATTAACCCAGAAGGTGAGAGAGTTCAGTAGGAGCAGAAATACAGTAGGGGTATTTAGAGCACCTTTCTCTCCTGAATGATTGATTAATAGTCAGATGTCTCCAAAGGGTTAAAGGCTTGTCAATAGAACACAAGAGCTGGAGTGGTGTTTTTATCTTTCTTGAGGGAGTTCAGACTTCTGATTCAAGATGTTGTATAATTGTCATCCACTTGAAATATCAGCTAATCTTGTGACTATAGGTATGTAACTGAGCAAGAATCACCTTTTGTAAGACCCTCTCAGACTGGCAAATATTTTCACCTAAGAATGCATGTATTTGCATGGAAATGTTTGAATATGTGCCTGGAAAATGGAAAATGTGTACAATTTCTTACACCTCCAGAGGTAATTTGAATTCACAAAGACAAGTGGCCATGCTAACCCATGTTCATCCTCCCACTCCTGGTTAACCATTAGGGTTGAAAACCTCTGCCTCCTTCATCAATTGTGTTTTTAAGGTATCTCAAATTTAAGGCAGCTCTCACCAAACAAAGAGAAGACTAAGTGGGAATAATTGTTTCTACAGTACAGTGGCAAGGACCTAACATGGAAGAGGAATACCATATATTTTGTCCTCTTGCCCTTGATCTTTGGTCCTTTGGTGGTTTTTCAGCTGCTCTGCAAAGCTGGCCACATTTTAGAGCTGTAAATGGGAAGAGTCCTGGGACCAGAGCCCAGTTCCATCTTTCCAGCTGAGTACCAAAGCCATGAGTCTGTGCAGTCCAATCCCCTTTAGCTTGCCCTCCTGCTGATGCTTTGACTTTTGCACACCAGGGAAAACAATGGTTTTACTTCAGTAGAAGGGCTAACAATGACTGTCCTGCCATGCAGCCCAGGCAACCACCTGGGAGTTTGCCTCTTTCTGCCAAAAACCAGACTTGGATTTCCTCAGGGCAAGAAGATTCTTCATCCTCGATTTGTGACTCCATGGACTAGAGCTGTTTGGTGAAGGTAAGCTTTTCTAGAGAGATTTCCAAGGGAATGTGCCCACAGCTCTTGCCTTTGGTACTGATCTCAGCACTGGCTGTGTGTGAATTTGCTCAGGATGTGCCCAACTTCATATCCCTTCCCTTCCCTTGTCCTTACATAACAAGGCCCAACACGTTGAGTTTTGTGCCACGAAATCCCACACACCTTCCCATCTCTGGTCTCTAACACCTGCCTGTACAGACTGACACAGGTGTTTCCACACAGACCTGAAAGGCTGAAGTCCTTGCTGGTCTAACATGGAAATGTCAAGCAAAGTTAAGCATTTCTGGGATTAAGAATTGCTGGAGATCTGTTCAGTTGCTCTCTGAGGACCTGCAGGGCACAGAAATTGTTCTGTAGTAGTCTCCAGGGTGCTCTTTCAGGCGCACTCCTGACTTGTGAGCTGCAAAACTCCATGTTCTTCCAGCTCTGAGCAACCACCAGTCACCTCCTGCTCCTGCTTTCCACGGGGAGAAGGTTAATAACTACAGCCCAGGTGGCAGCTTTGGTACCCACTGCTAGCTGAGAGTCAGAGGAGGAGGACTCCCATTCCAGCTGACTTCAGAGTGTTTAAACAGCAGTTAAAGAGAGTGACTGGGTCCATTTCCCCAGTGGTATTAAGTAGAGATTATTCCTCTGATTTCTGAATGCCAAGATGATTGTCTAAGTGGAATTTTCTGCAAGACATCCATCTTTATTAAAATAGTACTATAATATGAGATGGAATTCACAGAACATTTTGCACAACTGCAGATTTTATCTTAAGCATGGGCTATTACTTTCCCTTTCCCTAGTTTTGTGGTTTGCAAGGCTCACGGTCAATTTATCTCCCAGCAGAGCACAGAAAATTCCCTTTGATTTTAGGGGAGTTACACATGACACATACAGGAGAACAGGAACTTCACATTTTCTTTTAAAAACAAGCAAATAAAAGCTGAACAGGGAGTTCAATTTTACACTGAAAATGATCTGAATTGTGGAATTATTTAGCAAAGAATCAGACAACTGTTCTAAAATTGTGAGGAACAATTCTTTTTAGTGGCTCTGTTATACTGAAAATTATACGATTCTTGAAAACTCATATACAAAACAGCCTGTGCATTGCTGCAAAATGTTTTCTGCTTTTTTCTGCAAAGTTGTGCCATTGAACTTCATCTTTTTCTTAATACATGGCAACAATAACGTTCAGGGGTAGACAATAATATTGAAAGGATCTACTTGCAGTGTTGACTCCATGATATTATGATGGGGCCCTGCAACACTGCCACTGAGCAACCTCTATTTGTGTAGATTTTCATCAGTTTTACATACTGTAAAATTCAGCTTCAAACTGATTCTCACCTCTGTCAGAACAGTGATTTTTAACTACAAGGTTACTAACTAGAGGGAATAAAGACAAGTGAAATTACCTCCTTCAGATGCTTTAAATGTCCTTTTAGAATAAATAAAAAGAATTAACATAATGCATAAGTCACACAGAGCCAGATGTAACTACCAGTGACAGCTGAAACGTGTATGTTTTATTACATGACGCTGTTAAATAGCAGGAGAAAGTTCCAAATTTTTAGGAGTTCTCATGAAATTTAGAGAAACCAGAAAGTCCTTCAGGGAAGAGCTTCTAAATATTTTAAGGATGCAATAGAAATCAGAATGGTGAAAGAAAGAAAAAGAAAGAGCACAACATATTTTTACAGGACTTTGAAATTCCTCTTTCTCTTAGGGGATATTTTATGTTTTTTATTATTTTCTATCCATAGGCAAGCTAGCGTTGTGTCTGTTTGGCTAAATATTTCACTGCACATATACTTCAGTTACCTTTACCTATGTGTTTCCTGCTTCACAAAAAAGACAACAATGTCCTTGTGGCTGAAGGCAAGGTAAAAAACCCCTACATGTAGATTAAAAAATGTCTAGCACACTGAGGTCAAGTATTTTAAGCAATTTATTCACATTTCAGAGAAAAATCTATTGTGTTGTCTTTCAGAGATTTGTGTATAATTTCTATATATAACTAAATTTTAAACTAAATATATTGTCTTCTTATGTATGCCTACTGCATGAAACATTCAACAGTATAGAACAAAAAAGAAGATTTCAGTTGAAAGAGACCTAAAATGACCATCTAGTCCCACTGCCTGACCAATTCAGGGCTGAAGGTAAAGCACAAAGGCTTTGTCCAAATGCCTCTCAAGCACAGGACAGGCCTGGGGCATCAATGACCTCCCTAAGAAGCCTCTTCCAATGTTTGGTCAGCCCCTCATATGGAAAGGCTTCCTGCTGTCCAGCCTAAACCTTCCCTGGTGCAGCTCTGAGCCACTGCCACATGTCCTGTCACTGTCAGGGAGAAGAGATTGGCACTTCCCTCTCTGCTTTCCCTGCTACAGAGAGCAATGAGGTCACCCTCAAAATTGTTAGCGTTTTTCTGGTGTTTGGGCCAGCAAACGTGCTAGTGCAAAGAAACTGCCACAATCTTTTCTTACTAAGGATCTCCAAAAAGCATTGTATTGTGTTTTGGGAGTTTTCAATAAAAGGATTTCAAGTAAGGGAATGTAAACAGAATTTATCATGAAATGATATCACCAAAGGGAATAGCTGTGAACAGTCTGGAAAAGAATTTATGCATGTGACATTGTCTGTGCATAACTGGCACATATTGTAATAATCATTATTTGAATTATTCTTTTCCTTTCTACTCGACAGGCCTATCCATTATGAAAATTATTATTGTTTCAATGAGAATACAAGTTGTTCTGAGCTTTTGGAAGCAGATTATAACTATTGTTGCCAGTTCCTAAAATGCCTGTTGGGCATTGCTATTTTACTCAGTAAATAAAGTGTTTAAAACAATAATTGTTATTTGTTAGAATGAACATACTTGAATCAGTTCTTGTCCCTATAGTGCAAGGCCTTTCAGTCAGCATTTTCTGTTTCTAGCTGCTACCAACATTTGCCAGAAAATGCTTTAGCAGCCAGGATATGAAAATGAGAGATGTCATAAGTTAGTTGATGAAGGAATATTTCATAGAAATCATAAAAACCATAGAATGGTTTGGGTTGGTAGGGACCTTAGAGACGATCCAGTCCCAGCCCCCTGCCATGGGCAGGGACACCTTCCACCAGACCAGGCCGCTGAAAGAGCCAGCAGTAGTTTATTTTGAACTACTATTATTTTTGCCATCTGTAAGGAACAAATGTGGGATTTGTAACATCCCAAACCACCAGTACTGAAATGAAATACCAGACTCTAAAGTAGGCCAGGCTGCTCTGCAGTTGAGGAGTACTGAGTTGCTGGTAACAGATACTACTGAAGACAGTATTGTAGGTTGTATCA
Source organism: Erpornis zantholeuca (assembly GCA_013400515.1). NCBI lineage: Eukaryota > Metazoa > Chordata > Aves > Passeriformes > Timaliidae > Erpornis > Erpornis zantholeuca. Next base: position 7,125 of record VZTN01010727.1, read on the forward strand.
GCTGTTTTAAGTCTAGATTAGGCCCTGTGTGTACTCAGCTCTCCCTGATGTTGGTGGGAACTAAATAGTATAATAACTTTGGGTATTTTGGTACTTAGGGTTTTCCACCTGAGCCTGAAAGCCATCTGGGTTTTGCCATGGTCAAAGGAAGCTTCTCACACAGGAAGTGAGACTTGCCAGACCTTTGAAATCTTTTTGTTTTTAAAGACAGCAAAACATTTCTTTTGGGAAGTCATTCAAGGGGGCTTCTGCCTTCATCTCTCCTCTCCTCTCCTCTCCTCTCCTCTCCTCTCCTCTCCCTCCTCTCCACAGACAACAGAACTTGCTGGCAGTTGTTTTATACCCTGAAGCATCTCTACTTATTTTCCCAAGTGATACTNCTCCTCTCCTCTCCTCTCCTCTCCTCTCCTCTTTTTTTTTATTTCATGAATAAGTGAGCTGTTCCAACAGAATTACAGGAAATTAATTGCACATGGTGTTAAACTGGAGGAGGCCAGCTCAACGAATTTTCATTTTTAGGGTAAAGAAACCAACCTTCTAATCATTGTAGCTGGTACTCACTGCACTTGAAGTTCAGTTTCATAACTGTCTGATAACACTCAATCTGAACATTGAAGAAGAGGGAAAGTTGAAGAAGAGGGAATACAGAAGAGGGAAAATGACTTTTCTCAGTGATATCTAGTGTAGCAAGGGGCACAAACTGAAACACATGAAATTCCATTTAAATATAAAGAAAAAATTGGTCAACACTGTCACAGGTTGACAGAGAGGCTGTGGAGTCTCTCTCCTTGGACATATTCAAAACCTGACTAGACATGGTCCAGGGCAACCTTCTGAAGCTATCCTGGCCTTGAGGAAGGGCCTTGGACTAGGTGATCTGCAGAGGTCCCTGACAAACTCAGCCCCCAACCAACTCCCCACAGACTCAGTGTGCTGTGGAATAGTTTGGAAACCCAACCTGGGATTAACCTCGTGTTCCACTATTTTGGCTCACTTTTCTTTCCTCCTACAAATGGGAGCAGTAAAACACCTGTGCTTAGTGCCAAATGAAATTAACCTTAGGAATGCAAAGTGGACAACAACAACAACAACAACAAAAAATACAGGGCTTGTCATTTAGCTACTTTGAGACAAAAATGGGAAAATTTATCAATTTCTTTTAAAAGTAGACTTCAACACTATTTCTAAGTCAACCCAAGTTTTCCTCCATGTACTTTGAACTCATAAAACTGTAGCTGTTAAAAATGGAAGCATCATAAAATCATAATAGGAAAAATGTCTTTCATAGAGAAAAGTTTCAAATCAACTGGATGAAAGCAAGCAAGCAGAGATTTATGGTCTGGTATCACAATTCTATCTGCTGGGTTTTTCTACTAAAAATAGGATATGTGTACATTATAAGTTGCATTTAATTCCAGTTCACCATATCACTCTTAAAGCTTCACACAGATTGCACTGAAGCAGGAAGTGGGATAGAATATGTCAGGAAAATATCAGGGGAAATTCATTCCTTTGTTATTATTGGTATCAGCTGCTGGCAGTGTGAAATCCTCAGGGGAAGATGTACCCTCAAGGTCTCCTGCTGTATTATCATACTCGACATACAGGTACATTAGTTACACTGTCTTTCTTCCACACACACCGTGTGGTATTCGAATACCAATTAGCATTCTACATTAAACAGGGAGCATCCTGGGGCTGCCTGTATTTAATTATTTTACTGTGCCATTCTGTCTGATTATATGTCTAGCTGTTCAATTTACCTTGTGACATATTCTGTATGGAATGGTTTAGTGAAGGTGATCTTCAAATTAAACACCATCCCTGTGGGTAGCAGCGCTGTAATGTGAATGACAGAAGCAGACATCATCATCTCCTACGTGATCCTCCTCTTTCAGCAGCCATGCTTCTGAGTACTCACACTTTCCCTGTGTCATTTCTGTACTTCTCTGCCCAAGTCTCCTCACTGGGTGTTTGCTCATTTGGAGTTTTCTGGATTTGCTTTTCCCGCTTTTGAAATCCAAATTGCACGTAGCAATGGAGCCTTGTGCTGATGCACCATGGCCAGTACCTCTCTTTGGAAAATAGTTTAGTACCTCGAAATCTTCATCACAGGCTTCAGATTTAGCATGATGAAATTCATTACAGATAGCCTGGATTACAGCAACCTCTGGTCTTGCCCTTGTGCTGGGGATGTGGAAGCTGTGACACACCACAAGTACGTCAGAGCTACTGCTGCAGATGGGCATGTGGAGAAAATAACACTGAGAAAGGAAATGAGGAAAGGTTTATGGAACAGAACCACAGAGAGGTTGAACTATGATCTTGCTTAGAAGAAAGAAATGTAATCTTTAATTAGAGATGAGCTCCACATTGTTCTAATAAATGCATTTCCCTAAAGAAGCTTTGCATACGGCTTGAAAAAATTCTCAACAGCTAGCGGGGGAAATGCCAGTCCTCAGCAGCACCTCTGAGGAATGGTCCTTAACGAGATGTCTCCATCAATGTTATACTTACTCTCTGTGCTCAGAACAAGCTCTAGCATCACCAATCCACACTGTTGGGGGGATGAGGGGGATTACAGAGGATGGGTCCATGTTGGCCTCCCCTGAGCCACCCAGACTCACCTCTGGGGCTTCAGGGATGCTTTCCCATCAGAACACTTCTCCAGCTCATCCAGGTGTGTGGGAATATTACAATTTTAACAGAACTTGCCTTAGTTACTTTCTGCCACCTTCCTGAAATCAGCCATCTTCTCCTTTCCCTGGCAGGCTGGTTATTCAGCTAGGGGGCCCAGACCCCCAAATTTTGAAAGCCTGGCAACTGGGAACATCAGGATGTACATCCTATATTCCATGGGGAATGCAACTAGAAATATCATTGTCTAGATCCCATATTTCTGAGGGAATTTCTGGTGCCTGGTAAACAATTTTTAGTTTAGAGTGAAACACTTATTGCAAGGAGAAATATTTTTTCTTTATTTTTTCAATAATGTTACAGAATATCATTATCATAATAGAAAATAGTTTTTTATTGCCTTATCCTCTCCATCAGTCACACCTACACACAGTTTAGAAAGAATATTTTTTCACATTCTTAAATGTGTTTGCAGACATAAAATTATCTTCCCTCCCTAATGCCAAACAGTGCAGACATAAATCTCAGTACTGGTCCTCTGTGGCTGCTTTGATGGTTTATACTGACTCTGTCCTGGAGGTGACACTGAAGCTCCTCTCAATGAGGCAGAAGTGGGACATGCAGCAATTTTACAGCATTGAATATATGGCTTAAGAAAGCGAGTTCTGGCAGACTAAGAACTGGGTGTGCACTCAGGTCCATTGTTTCCTTCTGAAAAAACCTCTCCTTTACAACCAAAGCAGACAATGAACAAACCAAGTATTCATGCCACAGACTAATGCTGCAGTAGCATACACTTCTGCTGGAAACCTAAAGATCTCATGGTTAAAAGTGAGATAATGATGTTATTATATCTTTAGTCAGCACTGTTGAGAAAGAGTGACGCACTGAGGAGTGTCCCCAGACTAATCTCACCAAGGTACTTTTTGGTTTCCATTTCTTATAAAAGCAAAATCCCTATTACTTAAAGATTGACAATATCATCAAGACTTCCTCTTCCCCCACCATATTGTCCCCTGCTGTTTTACTCAATTTCAACTTTTAGCACTTTCTCACAAAAGTGCATTTTTAGTGGTAATCAAAAGAATCCTAACTGCTCTTTGGTGAAAGTTTCTGATAAAAATTGTAGAAAAGGTAATAGCAGTAAAAAATTCCACAAAACAAACTGGACTCTCTTTAATTTTTGCAGAACACAAATGCTTTCAAATCTTCTCGCAAAATATTTTGCATACCTCGGCCCCTTTAATGAGGTTAGTCAACTCTGTAAACACATCACTTAATTCAGGTTAAACCATTCACACAGATTTGTACTGTCTCCTTTTTTTGTACTCCAGTAGAAAACGGGGATACAGGAATACAAATAGCAATGGAAATACAGTACAGCTACAAATACTTGTTGGTTAGCTACTTGAGATACCTCTGATCAGATACAAAAAACCTGGTACAGCCTTCTTCAGCTGATAGGAGGTACTTGTCCTACCAGGATTCATTTGGGGATCAGACAATTCACCCTGAGCTTTGCCTCATTCTGAGCCTTCTGAAAATGCTTCTCACTAAACCTGGAATGTTACTAAAAAATTAGGCTGCATTGAGAAGTTTCTGTCATTAATTTCTCATTTTCAGTTTTCTTTCTGCTCCTTTGCCCACTCTCTGTCTATATTTGTTTCTAGTTCTGAGCCATTTTCTGCATGTTCACCATGGAAACACAAGCTCAATATCATTTTTGTTGAACACAAAATCCCAGCATAGTTTCAGCACACTTGAAACTGGGACTCTGCTTCCCAGGCTACATCAACTGAACTAGAACTGAGAGCCGCAAGCAAAGGAATTCAGCAAAGAGCTCAGATTTGAGCAAGACACAAAGTCCTTTTTCACCTTTTTGACTCTAAGCATTTCTATCACCCTCAGTGCTTTCCCCATCTTGCCAGGGCATTTATATTTTAGAGGTTTTCTCAGAGAGTTATTTACTGGGTAATGTCTTCACAGAGAACATTTAACTTTAAGTCATAAATGGCGACTTGTTATTTTTATTATTCTGTAAAAGCCTTTTGTCCACTTTGTTTAGCATCACGAGCCTTTGCCTACAGTGAATTCCACTAGCACCGCAACCAAAGTATCACAGCCAACAACTCACATTATACATGAGCCTTGGAGAAGGCTGTGGACTAAGCCATGCAAGGAATCAGTGAGTGGTGTTCTTTCCTCCCTTGCTTGCCAGCATTATTTAAAAGTGATGCCAGAGCATTTTTCACTTAAACCCTATAAATATAGCTCTTTGAACATGTTCTGTTGTTGATTTAAAATTTAAACATTTAATTTAGCTTCCCATTAAAACAAAATCTCACAGGCTCCTCTGAAATGTAACATGCTCTGAGGCAGCTTTCCATTGTGAGGGAGAGTAATAGCTAAATGAGATTTTTTTTCCTCCTAAATTGAGATTTGGAAATCATATTAAATGGCATTGTTTATTGTAGTGAATAAGAAAGAGCACTAAAAGGATGGTTCTGCATTCAATATACTCTGGCAATTTCTGCTTTAAGGGCTTCATTTTCTGAATCACTGAAATGAAAGACAGGATTGCTACTGATTGAAAAATGAGTAGTACCATGCTCTGAGAGCCCATCTCAGAGCCTGCTGAAATCATTGGAAAGTTTTAAACCAGCAGCCATGTAAAAAAGAGATGTGTGTCCTCTGGATCTTGTGGAAATATACCTGAAGAAGGCCTCTGGAAAGGCCTGCAAAGGGGATGAAGGTCTGCCCATCTCCAAACAGTGCAGGAGGAGCCAGGGAAATAGGAAATTTAGATGAAGGCCATGAGGCAGAACAACGACCTCTGCCTGGTTTGCCTTCCTCCTGTGGTGTGCTCCTGTTGCCTTTTCCAGAGCGCTTTTGTTCACCTTCATGAAATATAAATAAACTGCACTGAATAGACTGAGTTTGTTTTGTACTGCAACAATTCCAAATCCTGCATGTCTTCTTTCCCCTTTTGAAACAGAGCCATCACAGTTTGAAACCCCCAACCTTAAAGTGAAAATAAGAATTTCTTAGACATAGAAGTCTCCTTTCCAAAATGGGTGTTCACTTATGGCTGATATTATTTTCCTAGTTTCCGTACTCTCAGAACAATTTAAACATCCATCTTGTGTGCCAAGATACAGTGAATGAACAACTGCTTATGCTTTAATGAGTACAAATGAAATTAAAAACCTACATGCTGCATCTTGTTTCAAATCATATCATGAGCAGAGACCATGTCTGTCTATGTCGGGAGCTTTTCCACCAACTCAGATCCAGATTCTACAGAATTTGAAATTGCAGTGGTAGCAACTCAAGCAAGAAATTGCATAAGAAAATTACTGATTGAAATAAGAATGTGAGACTGTATAATTTCCCAAATAGAACTCCATTTCCTTTAGTATGTAGCTCTTTAGCAAGTAGTTGTAAGCAAGGAAGCCACGCATCTCTGGGTTTCATGTTGAAAAAAAAAATAGGATATAGTATATTTCTGCTATATCTAGGGTCTGATTTTCAGAGTTACAATGATACCAGAATGGAATTTGTTAAGATGAATTCAACTTAACTGGAGACATCCTAAAAGTTTCCATGTCACCTACTATTTCTCACAGAAATGCTTCTTCCATCTGTCCTTCAAAAACAGTCCTCTGAATGATGAAAAAAATCCTTTAGTTTTTTACTAATTATAGAATTGTATGGCAAGTATTTTGTACAGCCCTGTTTTGCAGCTTTAGCCCAGAGAGACTCTGGAAAGCCTTTCTGTGGGGATGGGTCAGGAAAATTATCACAGTGACAGTAGTGAGAAAGCCTATCCACCCCAAAATGAATGGAAAACATTCATTGCAAAACAAAAAGGGACAACTCGGTTTCAAACTCAGCTGCAGGTTCAAGAACTCCTACACTTAACTGCTTCCACACAATAGCTGTAAAGGTAAATATGACCATTTTTCCATTTGTAAATGGCAAAATGAGATCATAATCTTTTTTCAATTGCCAGGTTTTGCAGTTGAACCAGTGGCCAGTGGCGTGGACATATCCGCTCAGATTGCTGAGAAGCTGAGCTCAATGCTAAAAGTTGCTTTGCACTGATTAATTTAGACATCAAAGTATTTTCATCTCTGAGTAAAGCAGGAGAGGGAAGAGGGAGGACCGGGAAGGGGAATTGGTGGTAAACACCATTGTGTTTTACAGTCTTTTCTTCTGATACAGACCAGGTTGGTGGTTACAGGAGCAAGAAGCCTTAATAATTACTGCTTTGCATGTGTAATACTGAATAAATTGCTCAGATGGAGTAAAAGCATACAAATGTTTACAAATATTTTTGTGCATCTGGTGTGTAAAACCGAACGTATTTAATCTCAAATATTTTGGAGCACACAACAGCTGTCATTAGCAGTGACATTTCTATTCATGCAAAATAATATGTAATTACCCAGTCAAATCTAACCTGCTCATCCTCATGCACAGTTTTCTTCTGCCAAAGAGCTAAGAACTAAATGATAGCTCCCCTATGCTCCAGAGCTGGAAGCACACTGTGTTTACAAACAGCCATCCATCGCAGATCTGGCGAGTCCCGCCGCTCAAATTAGCGGAGCACATGACTCGCCGCGGCGAATATAAGCAGCCAGGGGAGGCAGCCCTCATTTGAGAGCAAGTCATGGGCTGAGCAATCCCCTGGGCGCAGGGCTGCCTGCGTGACTCCCTCCCGGGGTCAGCGGCAGCGGCACGGGGCGCTGGGCACACCTTTCCCCGCTCCCCCCGCAGCAGCTGTCATGGGAATGATCAGCTGCCTATTACATGCATGCATGCGCTTCCCTGCCTCGCAGCACACAGCCGTGATACGCTCTGCTCACAGGGAAAAATTTATATCCCCGGTTTGGCGCAGAAGGGCAGTACCCCCTTGGCCAGGCAGCCCCTGCCATCGCCAGGCAATTAATTGAGTAATTTTCCCTGCTTTGTTGAGGGCAGTGGGGAGGGAAGGACAAAATCTGCACCATCAGTAGCAAATTTATTGCAGGATGAATTAAGCACAACCAGCCCTCAGGGATTACCATGTTCACATGAGCGTCGAAAAACCAGGGTCCACCAGGCTCCCTAGTCATCCCAAGCAGTGGAGAAAAGCATTTTCTTCACAAGCTACTTCTTCAGAAAAGCAAAATGTCTCATATCCATCTTCTTTTTTTCCCCCCATGACCTCCCTAGCAGTAATTCACGCTGTATAAAGAGGCATTTTAGGAGTAGTGTGTTTTTTGTGAAGCAGAACTGTTAGGAGGATGCAGCATGCACAGAACCCTCCGATAATGAATTACAACTGAGTAAAAAATGGTTTGAATGGGAGCTGATTCAGAAAGCAGTGAAAGAGAATATTCCTTTCCTCTGTGAACTGAGATATCCTGGGGGCCTACAAAACTTTGGGAAAAAAAGCCTTTTTAGAAAGCAATGTGGCCTAGCTTAAATCGAAAACAGATACAGGTGTACAGTAACACAGATCTGCCCTCCAAAGGACATGGCCTGAACACAAAAATAGGAGATCAAAGAAATCTGCAGGGCATCTCCAGTGGCAGGCACAGAACGTGCCAGGTATCTTCTGTCATGAAGCGTACTGGATGCTGACCATGCCCCATTGGTTAAGGCCCATAAACTATCTTTAGTGTAGGAAATTGAGCAGAACATGTTTAAACTGCAAAACCAGATGATATTAATGCTACTACAAGCTCTGTTTGCACAGTCTTTTTCTTTTTTCTTTTTTTTTTTTTTTGAAAGCAGAGTGATCTTTTTGGCCTTTTAAGTATGTACCTGGCACTCACTGGCAGCAGAACTTTAACCTTTTCAGTGATGGGTAATCATTTGATTTACCATCCTGTGTTCACAATTTAATTTAAATTGTTTATTTAAAAACCAACTTGAGTACTATCCATTATCAACTGACAGCCTTCTCTTTACATATATAGTTTTAAAATCAAACAAACATTCCTGGGTCCTGCTCATGTATTTCTATTGACTTCAGAAGAATGCTAATCACTTCCCTTATCAGAGAGCTGCTTTTCATGTCATTCTCTAGCTCCAAAAAGCTGTGAGGCAAAGACAAAGCAAAGTCTTATCAGTTCTATACTTTGTCCTCCCAGTTCATTTCCACAAGAGTGCACATAGCATTGATACAACCTGCTTTTCCAGGGAAAATGAGAGAAATATGTGCATGTTACATGACAGCTGTTAATGTGAAGTGCAGCTTTAAATTTTAAGTTTAAGATAATATCATGCTTGCTTTTTGGAGATGAAGTGCATAAATTATGGAGTGCCAGATTATTTTTGCACACACTTTTCTTAACGATTGAAATCTCAGTTCTGAAGATTACAGTGATTGTCAAGAGCTCTGAGTTAGCAAAACATAATACTCCTCCACAAAAAGGGCTCAAATCTGATGAGAAAGGAAAATTTGTGATCTTGGCTTCCCTTGATATCTTTGCTCTTAGTCCAGAGCCAGAAGAATGAACGGAGAAGCAATCTTGGAGCCCAGAGAAACATGTGGTTTCTGTCTACCACAATAAGTGACAGACCACTCATGGCCTGTTCTTATCACCTTTAAAATTTGAAGGTTTTGACTTTGGTTCAAATGAATCTGAATTTGTAGGAGGGTTTTGATTCTTTTTTTTTCCCCCAGTTGCTCAAAAGTAGTTGGCAAATTCTACTGTTGCAGAAAAGCAATATGGGTCCACATGTTTTGGGGTCAGATCTTGGATCCAGGAACTTAGCCAGGTGTTTGGAATTATCATTTGTGTAATAGGCACTGCTGATGTGTGCGGTGGATTTTGACAAAACCTCAGTGCTGTTGAGTTTTTTCCTCAGGAACCAAGTAGAGCTATTGCTTATGGGGCACCAGGAAGCTCTGGCTGGTTGGGAGTTTCTTCAAGTCCCCCAGATCCACAGTAGCAGATCCATAACCAGGGCAGGACACTCTCAAAGGGATCAATGGCCACAGTAATAAATGACCACTCTTGGTAATTCCCCAGTTCACATCCTCTTGGTCTGCAGAATCTGGGGGCTAACTGCCTGCAACCTGGCAAAGCCAGTCTGCTGCAACTTTCTTCTGCTCAAGTGGGAATGGAAAAAGTGGAAAACAGCAAGAAAATAAGGTTTTGGAGATCAGTTCCAGCCAGTCCTTTCTTGGTGCTCCCAGCACTCTTGTGTTCTGATTCAGAGAGTGTAAACCAAGCAAACCTCCAAGCCCTCCCAAAGAATTCCAAGAAGGGACAACACTTCAGCATCCAGAAGCTGTCTCTCGATGCATGGTGATTTTTAAGGAGATAAATAGTAGACAGACCATGGCTGTTTCTTGCTTGGTTTCCTGCTTTTGGCCTCTCATGTATAGGGGCAAAGACAGCACAGCGAAACATTTCTGTTCCTGTTCCTGGTCTTGAAGAAATCATAGGTTCCCTTGAAGAAATAATTGTTTCCTTAGAAAATCCCCACATGCAGACCAAGTGCCTGATGTTGTCAAGGCACAGAAAAACTTCAAATGCATACAACCAAAACTCAGTCTTTATTCAGAAAATACACTGGAAAATACTGATACAAATATTAACAATTATTTTGAAGACTGCTCAGCAGGAAAAAAACCCATAACTTTTAATGGGTTTTTTTTCCAAACCTCTTTACCTGTGGAGGAAGATGTATGGCAGTTGTATTATATTTAAAAAGACCCTCCCATAACCTCAACCCCAGCAGCCTCACATGGCACAGAGAGGTCTTGAATACATTTCTACAGAGTTTAAATTCTGCTAATGGGTCTAAAAAAATATTTTAAGCAATTCCCAAGTTTGGGTCCAGAGCTGAAGGTTTGAGGTCTCATGAACTGATCCCAGGCTGCAAAATGTAATTTGGGGCTTGGAGTCTCTGATGTTAAAAAAGTAACTTATTACAGAATTTACACCTGGACTTACAATCTGATTTTGAAGATTCTTTCCCCCATTCTTTCCCCAATTCTTTCCCCCAATTTAAAAATTTTGAAAAAAAAAACAGATTATAGTTTACAATGTAATTTGGGAAGATATGACCCCAGATGACCTTTGCCAGGAACTGTTAAAGAGCAAACAGGGCAGAAAGGAAGAAATGGTTTGTTGCACAAAAATGGTGACTCTGTGCTAAGCTTCATGGATTGGAAAGAGCATTTTGAAAGTCCAGGCAAAAATGTGACAAGAAGCCAGTTTAAATACGAGCACATAGGTGTGATATGTTCTGAGGGCCAGGTGTGACTTGGGAGCCTGGCAGCTTTGTGCACATTGTAACTTTGACATCGAGGATGAAGAGAGACAGGCTAACAAAGATTACTGATAATAAAGTCATGAAAAGGTATGGCTCACAGTGTTACTGCTCTTAGGAGGCACGGCGAGCAAATGCACTGTGAAGGGTTACTTGTGTAAAAGGCAAGTGCATTGTTTGTGGCATAGCCACCAGCAGTTTACAAACGCACTTATTTTGTCTTGGTACATCTCTCCTTGTGAGCATTTACCTTGTAATAACCAGCTCTGAATAATGCTCCATCCTCCTGCTTTTGTGTATGAGGAAGAGGTTAAAAGACAGGAAACAATAACCAGCATTCTCCTCTTTTTCTGCAGTTGGTGGCTGCTGTTATAATTTGCTGAAGAGGTTTTAAGCACAAACACAACCTTCAGGATCATGAAGAAAAATACACTTATGTGAAAGTGTATGTGCCAGGCATCAATTTTTAAAACCCAGATCCTTTGTTTATAACCAGGCCAAGCACTACTGACATCAGCACGGCTCCACAGGCAGAAAACCAGTCCAAATTCAGCTTTACAAATCCTCATTTTCTTTGCCAGTTACAGAAAATTTATTTATTATTCACCTTTGTTACTTCCCTGAAAAAAAATCCCTGATGGGACAAGGGCATGAGAAGTTGAAGGTACATCTGAGAGGAACATCTGTTTCTCATGGTTGTATTTCCCACATGAAACATTATCAAAATTTTTTCTGTCTATGTGCATGTGTCCAGTGTATGCATTCTCACTTTCCCTCTGCTCTTTTCTGTGTTCAAACAGGCCCTTACAGCAAGGGAGGGCTGTGTCTTGCTTAGCCATTGGCTTGGAAAAGTTAGGTGTCAGGCTTAAGATAGCTGTTTAGGCTCTCTTTGCAGTCAGTGGACCAAAAATAGTAGCCTAGAAGATGGTGGAGGAGTTGTTCTCTGCAGGTGATTTCACTGAGTGCAGAGGGAGTTAAGATAACCTGCAGTGTACATAGGAGTCAGCCAAAGACAGCAAAGTCCTGCTCAGAGAGGCCTGGCTGCTGTTCTGCTTTTACACACAAATAACAAGTGCATACAGACTAGGAGAACTGTTTGCTGCAACTCTCCTCTGTGCACAGAGAGTGGCTTCAAAAAAGAATTAAAAATTACTCTGAATGTATTAAAATATTTGACCATACTATATCTTAGTTTTGATGCCTGCAGAGAAAAAAAAAATCCTGTTTAAATCATGTAAAGCTATTTAAAGCTGAACATATAAGAAAACACAATTCATTTAATAAGTACTGCAGTGATTTTGCACATAATCCAAAGTCAAGAATGTTGGAGTTAGACAAGAATATACACCTCTACCACTACATATAATTTCCAGTGCTATTTGAGTACATATTCAGTACATTCATGCTATTTGAGTACATTCATAAATCAATATAGTGTCACACACATATATGTGACTAAATATGCATATCCTTGTGCAAACAGTTGTTGGTCAAGCAGTACAATCATCATGAGGAAATGGTTTCCAGAAGGTCACTATGTGGTGCATTTCTAACAGGTCTGTGCTAATGAAAAAGCACAGAGCTATAAAACACCAAGATGTTTGTCCTTTGTCCTGGTCTGTGTACCCCGTGTGAGGCTGCTGGAGACTCTGCAGTGGGACCATGGGCAGGTCAGGCTGTGGCATTAGAAATGAGCAGTGTTTGCTTGCTGGGGCTGGGTCACTTGGGCACCCCTGGTTTAAATAACCCCCAGGTGTGCAGAAGAGGGCTCTAAGGTCTGCTCCCAGTGCTGGAGGTTGGAGTGAGCCTGTTGATTGCAGTGCACAAAGAATCAGGATCCAGAATCGGGTGCAGAGCTCAGGCTTTAAGTTTTGGTGTGAGTGTGTGCACCAAGGAGAAAGAACCCAACAAGCTCAGTGTACTCAGTCTAACTGTGTGTATTGGGCTTCTTTTGGCAGGCTGCTTTTTCATGCTTCAGGAATTCCTGTTCTTTTTACATTCCATTCCATTTTACATGATCTTAAATTCCTTTTTGGCCGTCTTCTAGTTTTTATAATGCAAAGCAATGTCGGGTGACTGTATGTTTCGAATCACTAAGTATATTTCATTTGACACTTCTTTTTCTCTGCAGTTCCTTAGATGCCTTAACATGTTGCTTTCTCCCTCCTGGTGTTCTCTGCTTAATGCTCTTTTCTGCTCCTTCCTGGAGCTTCCTTAATTGATGCATTTGGCTATTTGTTGCATTAAAAAAACAGAGCTTTGACTTAGCAATTTAAGCACTTCCATTGTCTCATGTTGTCGGTTGTTGTCCACCACTTTCTTTTCTCAAAGATAAAGAGAGTGAAATTAAAATGTGTCTCTTTTCCAGACACTAATGTGATTTCCTTAAGCATGGCTATTCTGCATAAACTTTCTCAGGGGTCACCACCAGCTTCAAAGGATTTTTTAATAAGCACAGAAAAAAAAATCCTGTCTGGGTTCAGTTCCTGTCATGTTGGAAAAAGATGTGACCAGCGTGGATTAATGAAGTAATATTTGCTTTTAGATTAAAGATGTGTTTAGATTGGAAGTCATTTCTCTTCGATCCATGAATAGTGGGAAACAAACACCACTGTTACTGTGAGTTATTTGGAAGAGCTCTGAATTTGAGCAAAGTCTAAGGAAAAAAAAGTACTCAGGTAATGACTGGCCTCTTCAAATAATCAGCATTATTCATAATAAATTTTAATCCTTTTAAGAAAAGGCTATGGTTTCCTCAAGCATATGGAGGAAGGCTCCCCCAGATAGGTTGCAGTGGAGGGACAGCAGATGGACACTGAAGGCTGAGCCTATTCTTAACCTGCAGTCTTGAGATGCAGACGAGCAGTGGGAATTTGCCCAAAAATGTGAATTAGCCATGGCCAAATTCCTAGACAGGATTGCCTGTGCCTGGTGGGGACTCCACAGGCACGTGTCCCCAGCCCCAGCAAGGAGCCCCACAGGGATGGGGAAAAGAAGGATACAGGGGAGCTAAGAGAGTTCTACAGCAAAGAGCCTTTTCATTTCTCTCAGCTGGTTTAAAGGAGGGAATATAAAACACCCACAAAACCCAAACACGCCCACCCTGCTTCCTGAGCGGGTGTGCTGCTGTGGGTGGGCTGCTCCAGCACAGACAGGATGGAGCAGATCTGCACCCAGCCCCAGTGAATCCTTCATCACCAGGTGCAGCTACAGAGCTGCCTGTGAACCAGGATCCAGCCCTGGAACACGCAGGGGCTGGGGTTGGCTGGCTGCTGCAAGCCTGGGGGAAAGCAGGTTTTGGGGAGCCCCAGCTTCAGCCCAGGCTGGGGTGAGCTGGCAGCTACATCCCAGGGCAAGGCTGTGAGGGCTCAGCAGAGCTGGGTCATGGGCACTGCTCCTCTCTCCTGGAGATGTTCAGACTTGCAACACACACTTGAGACAGCACCAAGGCCAGGTTTTCCTCTGCAGCTGGCCCTAGAGAGCTGCAGATCTGGACTGAATTCCTGCATGGACTTGATGCCTGCAGGGGCTGAATGTCTGCATGCACACGCTGACCCCTGCACGGGGCTGGGGTGCTGAGGATGCCCATGACACCCTGCAAGTGGAGGGGCTGGGAGTGCCAGAGGACAGCACTGTGACTGCAGGAGTTCTTCCTGGGTGGGTTGGAAGCTTTGCTGTCTGTGCTTTTTCCTTACACCCTATTGTTTCCTGTTGTATTTTCTTTAATATAATCCTCACCTTTCTGTTTCTTGGGGCTGTGAGGCCTTTGGGCCCAGAGCTGCTGCAGATGAGTGTACCCAGCCAGTCCAGAGGGACTGTACACAGGAAAAGTTCCCTAATGTCTGCTCCCATGGCTGCTTCAGTTTGCAGAAATCCTCCACAAAATCCAATAATGCTTTTGGAAAAAAACAGAAACAAATTTTAAACTACAATTTTTACGCCTCAGTTCTGAATTTTAATTGTGCCCACCACATATGTATATGCAATCTTTCTGAACATTAAAAATCCCTTGTGGGTCAGTTTTCTTTGCTTGGTCCTTAAGGCGCTCCAAGATTTCTCTGTAAGGTCTTACACAGGACTCAATACCTTATTCTATCAATTTTTGAGACATCTTTCTGATTCTCTTCGTAGATCAACAGAATTCAAGCATCTTTAGGTGATGATTTGTCAATGCTAGATTATTTTGCTTATGAAGTAGGAATACACTATCCTATCCATATGTATGATACTGGGAGATCTTCACTTAAATTTGCTTGGCTGTTGGGCCTGCATTTCTATTACTGTGACTTTTTGGTGTTAAGGAAAAGAATAAACTCAATTTGCACATTTTAAGGGTAAGTAAAGAAAAGCTGTGCTCATATGTCAATAGTGGCATTCTATTCAAGTACTTCAGATGCAGAAAAGATGGCTCTGGAATTTGTTTGTATGATCTCATATGGACTGCTCGAAAATATTAATAGTTTGCATTTAACACATACACCTAAACTCCTGCAACATGAAATCATCCTCTAGAAAACTAAAAGGCACTTTTTACATGCTTAGGTTAGATTTTTAATCTCATTTCTAGGTTTTTCTAACACTAACATCAACCACATGTTACTTACACAGTCCATTTATATTTTAATTTAGTGTCTGCATATCAAATATATAATGTACAGCTGGACCCAGCACAACATTTTCTATGAGAGGCAAAGGCAGTTATTAGAAATACATCTGGCTTTGGTGTAGCAGAACTTTTTCAAAGACAGAGAAATTGCTGTGATAATTAAACTTGAGACTCTGAGGAGGACAGAATTCCTGCAGGAGAATTAGTCCTTGCTCAAGGACTGGGATCCCGGTGAGAGGGGTTTTTTTTATGGCTAATAATCTATTGTATATTACTAAAATATTTAAGAAGAGGTGCAGGAAAATTATTTGCAGCTGTTACTTGGTGACTCTGTCCAGGTATTAGACAAACTCTTACACACCAGTTTAGGAATCTGTCATATTTTTGCTTACAGTCAACTGAGTTCTGAGCAGATGAATGCGCTAAGCTGTCTGCCCTGGCACTTCCGTACAAAAGGCTTTTAAATTAAACTAAAAATTCATTTTAACAGTGAGGTTATGTTTTCCCTTGAGGTTTCTAACACTGTTCACTTTCATTGCTGGGGGTGTTTCCACCTTCATGGTAAAAGCTTTTCTGTTTGTTATCCTTGCAGCCCTGGTTGGATGGAGTAAGTGGAGGTGGTGCTGCCTCCGTGCTGCCTCGGGGCCCCATCCTGGCTGCGAGAGGCACTCGGAGACCTGGGGCTTGCAGGGGGCACAGGTAAAAGGAGAGAGAACTAAACAGAGAGACAAGGGCTTGATCTGTCTGCAGCTTGTTTGCTGTCACCTACAGCCTCCTGCTAGTGGACGGATGGGTTTCTTTCTGAAACAACAAAAGCTTCTCTGGAAAAACTAAAATACTTGCTCAGTTTTTCTCACTAATTTAGTATGCAAGAAAGGTCTTTTCTCTTCTTCTCTCAAACACCAGCAGACAGATGGCAGAAAAAATATAGTAGAGTCTGGACTCCCACTGAAAGCTGACCTAGTCTCACCCCTGGCTTTATTGTTTTTCTTTCATAATTAGCTTTTGCTCAGCTTTGTCATTTTCATAAGCCTCGATATTCTTCAATTAACAAAACAGAACAAGAACAACAAGAGCTTAGGCAGCTCATGAGGTCACTTCTTGCAGGGGCTGGATTATGGCACCAAAAGAAGCCTGAAAAGCATGTATTGATCCAGTCTGACAGTTCCTGCCACATTAAGCCTCACCACAGCTGTGATATAAAGGCGCTTAGAGCTGTTATCATAAATACCATCCACTATCTTTAAAGATCATCAAAATTGCTTCACATTGTATAAGAGTTATTGTCATATAATTTGTTCAATGCATTTTAACAGCATAAATTGGTTTAGCATTTTAATACTAGCTTAAAGGTCAAATGCAGATAATTTAAACTAACATTTATCCTATGAAAGTTATCATATAAGCTCAATTTACTGAATGTGTGGAATGAAAAACAGTCATCTTTATTATTTTGTTAATTTATCCAAAATCTAAATATAGCAGTTTTTTAAATGTTAAGGCAATCCCATTTAAGCTGTGAACGAACATATTTGAGATTTGTCAATGTCTATAATATTTAGGATATGATCCTATAGCAAATAATGTCTTATATTTTGTTCTGTAGAAAGTGGATTATAAGAGAAAAACATTTATTATAATAAAGAATGGAAATAACAGCTACAGCTTTCATGATGAACTGAAGCTATTAGGATGAAACATATCTATGGCTCTCAACCCCACCCACAGCTGGGTGTCTGCTCATCTATAGTCCTGCTGTGCACAGAAAACTCCCTTCCAACTTGTGGCTCATTGAACCAATAAAACATGGAAGATAAATGCCTCTTTGAGAGAGAGAAATAAATTAGTGATCATATGGGTGGAAGGCAATATAGTCAATAACATCAGCAAAGACAAATAGGCCAAGCCTTGTTGTAAAACACACTTTCTCAAGGGGGACTCCTGGAGTTTTTCTGCTGTAGGCAAGGATTGCAAGACAGTGGTATGACCTACTATAAACTGTTCAATCAGCAGAGCTGGAACAGCAATCAGGTCCCAGAGGAAACGTGTTCCCACCCTGACTGTGGCTGGGGAAGAGTCGGTGGCCTGCTGCTCACGCTGTTTGGGTGGGATAGGATGGACCCAGACCACATCTCCCGGGACTGATCTGAAGCACAAACCTAACATTTGTGCTGTCAGGGGCTTGGCTGAGATGTGGTTTGTTCCAGAGTATTTTTCCAACAGTTGTGTAAACATGTGTTTGGAGGAGCAGGAGCTGGGGCAGAGGTTTCCAGCATGGTAATAGACTTCTCTACTCATCAAGTGGCAGAGATAATTTCTCAAATGAGTTAGTCATCTACATCCCTATGTTTTGTGTTTTGTGCTTGGGCAGAAGAGGAAAAAACAGGAAGGTAAAATTACATTTGTTAACTTTCAACTAACTTCTAAAGCCAATAGACAATTTCTCGGATCATTCTGACTACATTTTATTTGATCAGAGCTTCTAGAGTCAAGATACCTGCCCAGTGCTTGTCCACAGCTGCAGCATCATTTATTCTGCAGGACTAATAGTCAAATTTTTGCTGGGGCTTGAGCTGGTATCCCCAGAGCTCCCCACAGCCCTGTGGCACCCCTCTGTCCATCTCATCCTCACTGGGAGACTGCCCCAGGCTGCAGGAGCTGCCTCCTGGGGTCACTGCCAAACTCCTGCCCTCTCACTCCTCAGGGGCTGTCAAGAAGCAGCTTTTAACATCTATTCATGGTGAGGTGGAGGAAACACCGAAACCAGACACTTAGAGAAGTGTAGGGAAACAGCAAAGCCCAGTGATGATGCCCTGAACCCTCATTCAGCATCCAGGGATTTGCAGCCAGAGACCTTTCCCAGGCAGAGGTGTTCCCAGGCAGATAAGGGTGAGGGTATGAGTGCTGGGCACAGGCTGGGGGAGTCAGCACCAATGCATACTTTGGGAGGCTCCCTTGCTTTCTGTTTCGTCTGGTGAGCCCTAATTTCATTCAATCTGCATGGAGACTTTTATTTTTGTTCCAATCTTTTTCCTTCACTGTTTGAGCAGCTTAATCTGATGAGACAACTCCTAATCTAGTCTTAACTCTTCCATGTTTTTTCAAGCCTGATGTTTGTGAGCGTTTCTAACAAGCTTCTAACTGTACAAATTAGCTAGCTTAATAAGAATTGTAAAGGAGCATAACTGTCTGCATTACCAGAGGTCTTGCTGGTTATGATATTGTGAGATGAAAGATTGAGTGCATGAATCATTTGTAATAACAAATTTGACTTATTATTCTATTCATGAAAAGTCCAGAAAACAAGCTGGTTATGTCAAACAGTTGTATAATTGAAATTCTTCAGACTTTTTTTCTATTTCTTTTTTTGTATTTTTCCTCTGGAGACACAGGGGTGGAGGGAATCACTCTTTTTTGTTTGGGGTTCTTTTGTCCCATTTATTAGAGAAAAAAGAAACTTGAAAAAATGCAAAACCATTGTCACATTAAAAGAAGCTCCCAACTTTAAATTTTGGTCTCAGTGACAAAACAATAACAAAAAAACATCACTTTTACCTCTTTATCTAGAAGTAATAACAAAAGGATTGAAGAATTTTATCTCATTGTACAAACAATTGAAAGCAGTGCTTCTCTTTTTTATTGTCAGTGGGAACTTCTGGTGTTGTTCCTTCAGTGGGATTCACAGAAGCAGCAGTTTGTAAAATTTGCTAAAAATACTCCACACTCCTGGCACAACACACCTGATCTCCTCTAGGCTATGCTTCACTTTAAGATGTGAAGAGGTGCCTGTGTCACTTATTTGAGCAAGAAACACAATTCTCTGAACCACCCTTGAATTTCACTGTTTTGTTGCACTCCAGAAGGTGTGTTGGGAATGACCTAGCATGCACTAGGATTGCCATGATCACCTCATTTTATCAACTGCTGATAGAAAAAAACACACCTGGTCTCTTGCAAAGGAAGAAATAGCAGGAAGCATAAGAATTACTGGGGTTTTTTACTTGTTTTGAGGGGGTTTTGTGGAAACAATGTTATCACTTAAATGAATGGCAGACTTAAATTTTTTATTACCATTTTCCCTTCCTGCTGTATCTCAGAAATGGTATCATTCCTGCAATCACCAGAATTATGCAGAGGAGAGGATTATGTGATGCAAAGTGGGATGCCAAATCCTAGTTTCTTTTTCTTCTGTAAGAAGTTAATGAATTTTACTAGGGTTAATCTGATTCACTGAGATCTAAAAGAGCTGTCTTTAGAACACAAAATCAGCCTTGCAAAGACCAGATACTGAGAGCAATTTGAAGTGGTTTCTGTCTTTACAGATATCAAGTCTTTTATTTAAAAACACTTCTTACTGGTCTAGATGTGTCACCATCACTGCATTGCCATCATTGCAATGGTAATCCTACAAAGAACTTGTTTTATATGAAATCTCTTGGGAGTTTCATTTTGCTCTGGTAGGATGTGATCATACTATTTACAGTTCTAAACATGAGAAAATAGAAAGAAATGGCACACTGGAGAGGTGAATTTGCCCATGCCCTTTCTTCCTCCTCCTCAATGGGTGTTCAGAGCTGGGGGAGACTCGGCCTGTTGAAATTACAGAAGTGCCAAAAGCTACCCACGCAGACCTTAAAATTTCAGCCAGACTGTACCTTACAGCTCACTGTCATATTGGATCCAGAACCACTGAATTGCAGAGGTTGGAAGGGATGTCTGGAGGTCATCTGGTCCAACTATCCTGCCCAGGCAAGAAACTAATCTAAGCAATGAAATCATTATCTGGAAATTTGGAAATCTTATGAATGTCAGTTGCGTTAATTACTGTTAGAAACCAGGTGAAATCAGCCCGTGTGCAAGCAGAGATTTAACAAAAACCTTTCAAACCTTGTACCTTTCCTTATAATGCCCATAGGTGTAAAAACAAATGAACCTTTCACGGGTTTTCACTCCCCCCATGCCTTAGAAGCACAGGAGTGTGTGCACACTGACCCACGGAGCAGCTCCTGAGACAGAATCCAGCTCTGACCATCTCCATACGCTCTTTCCCACCCCGCACATGTTGAGCTGTCACATTGCCTAGGGCACAGCCCGACAGGCAGGGATGAGAGATAGACAGGGAATGCTTTGAAGCTCCCCTGTCAGGCCTTGAGACTGAAGGATTATCCAACTGTTCTCAATAGTGCTACCAGCTGCAATGTATTCTCACTTAGACATTCTTGAAAGCAAAGGGGTCTGGTCATCTGGAAAGGTGAAATATCCCATCATTTTACTCTCTCACTGAGGGGACAGTGAGACTGTGATTGATATGAAAAGACTCCTAAATAAGAGGTCCCAGATAATCTTTTTGGCCCTTTTTTTTTTTTTTGGTGTATTTTTTATTTTTCCCTCAGCTGTATTGATGAATCAATGTCAGCATTTTATAACAAAGACCCCTACATAAGTTAGTCATATTTCAGGGGTTATAGGGTACCATGGTTTGGTGGGAAATATGAGATTTGGTTAACAATTTGTATGTTGTAGTTTTGTTGCATTTATTATCTAAACTCTTCATGAGAAATAGAAATTTTACTAATTTGATACGGAATTTATCTTCAGGTTTTAAGAGTAAAAGGAACAGATCAGAGTGGGCTATTTGTCCAAGAAAAAATTATTGCAAAGGGAAGTCATTGTCATTTGAGATAAGGAATGAAAAAAAAATGCAGCAATATGACTAAATTTTTCTCTTTCTAAGGTTCGTGTAAAGGTAAAAGTCATTTACACAATGTGTTTGAGATTAAAAGACACTATTTTAATACAGAAAAGAGAGGTGACCCAGAGTGATGTTCAGAGTCATGGATGCCTCTGACAAAAGACATCTCCAGGCTCTCCACTCCTCCTTCCTCTTGCAGTGCTTTCTCAAGCACTTCCCGAGTATTTCTTATGCTGTTTCATTGAGCTGTTTCAGTACTTCACCGGCATCACCTTTGCTTTCTTCACATCCTCCTTCCAACACCTTTCCGCTGTCCAAATCTTTGGCTCAAGATATTATACCAAATAAAGAATAAATGGTAAAAAATAAAATATAAAGGAGCAAACACTGACTGCAGGCCCAGGGTGAATGTGTTGTGTGTGTGTTACAAAATTGGTGACCTCAGGACATGATTTTGTGTAATCCTTGACCTCTCCTTTGCTATTACAGTCATGGTTGTTTCTGTCCTGGATGTTAAGTCATGACTGCCACGTACAGGAAGGAAAGACATTTGAATTACTGTTTTTTTTCATTCAGATCCCTTTATTCTGGCTCACATTTGCAGTGATGATAATGTATCATTGCTCCCTCTGACACAAATACCCCATTCTGACACAAGTGTCTGTCCACAGAGCAATAACCTAAGCCCGAGGCCCTGTAAGTCAGCCTTGCAGGGAAGGAGAAACCAGTGACACCATGTCAGGGTACATTCTAAGTATAAATTGTTTTGTTTACATATATAAACCAGGCCTGGTAGTAAAAGTGGTAAAACAATACTTTGTTCCAGGCAATTATTTATTTAAGGAATATTTGCTTAACAGCCATGTCTGGTTGACAGAGAAAAATTATCCTAATAGTAAATACCTAATCAGAGAGGAAAGGACACAGAATAAACTAGTGTCCTCTAGCTTTTTTCAGACTCTTATTCTAAAAAGGCAATTTTATGTATCATCTCAAACGGAAATTTTGCACACATGCCAGGAACTTGAAAAGCTAAAAGTAAAAGTAGCACCTAAAAACGCTTGCCATAATAATATTTTCTTCTTTAGCCAATATTCCAGTACATTTCTTGCTTGTCATTACTTCAAACTATTGGACTTTGACCCTTCTTTGAAGTCTGTGGCATATGCTGGAAATTAAGCAAGTTCTTAAGTGTTTAAAGGATTGGTTTCACTTAGAAATAGCCAGTACATTTAACTTCCAGCACTAATTCTAAACTTCTGTCTTCAGCAAACTGTGTCTCTAGATGACACTGAGCACACCCATGCTGTTATGTTTGTGACTTTTTATGGTCAGTTATATGCCCTACGTTTTCCCAAAGTGGCCTGTGGTCAAAACACGTCTGTGCAAAGCCATGGCACAAAAGGTGGTGCCACCTTGAGTTGCCAGGCTTTTTGAGAAGCACAAAGACCAAGGCATAAAGCAAATTACAGCTTTGGTCTGACAATAAATGTATGTGATTAACCAAGAACTAATATATGTGAATTACAAGTAAGGGATTCAAGATCTGTGTGATTCAAATTCTTGGCAGAATTGGAAATCATAGCCTGAACACAGTGTGGTGGAGATTGGGATAATTTAGCCACTCTTTGTGCCAGAGTTTCTTTGGCAGAGTGATAATGTTTGATAATCCCCTAACACCACTCCCGGCCCTCTGAGACCTCACATTGTTTTTCTGGGAGCATTTCTTTTCCTGCTGAGGCAGATGGGAGTCCACTTCCTTGCTCTAATGGCTTTCTGCTCAGCTGAGATCCTGCTATAGAAATAATTGGAGGTAGGGGTAGAGAATGGAGCAGCAGACACGATTACCTACATACATTCTCTCAGGGATAAGCACAAAGGATGGGTGACTGCTCCCTTTAAAGTCACTTTCATCTCTTTGGTACAGAAGATAGATTGAGCCTTAATTGGACTTTGGCCAAACTTGGCAGAAGAGGATTGGAAGGTCTCTTATTCCTTGTGCTCAGGGATTTTTTCCATACAAGGATGTAATTGGAAATGGAAGACCTAATCTATAAGCTGCAAATTTACTATTCCAGTGTGATGCATCCTCCTCCTTGGATTAACACAGTAACCATACAGAGACTTTGCAGTCATCTTTAGGACCAGAGAGTTGTTTATGGAACTTGTGGGGAAGTCTGAAGTCTGTTTGTCCAGGTATAAATTGTCATGCACACAGTATAAACACAGGGGACATAACACTCAAATCCTGTTCTACAGGTATATCCCATTTTAAATCAAGCTGTTTTCCTCCATGAAATCACACACCAGCTAAGGAAGACAGCAGGTCATAAATAGTGAGTTTCAGCTTAACATGCCAGGGTATACTAAGCAGAATACAATATTTGAGACAACACAACGATTGCAAAATATTTACATCCCTTCCCACATTAAGACTGCAATTATCCCACAGATTTGACTGGATTGCTGTCATAATTGATGTCAGGCATTGCTTAGTCATCTACACGATCATCACTCAGAATGTGATGTGATGGGGTTGGTCAGGGGTTTGCACACCACATCCTGCCCAGAAAGCGAATTCCTTGGACAGTCCTGGTGCAGCCAAGGCTGCTGGCAGACACACAGACACACCTGCACTGGTGGGAATGCACAGACACACAGACACACCTGCACAGGTGGCAATATGCAGACACACAGACACACCTGCACAGGTGGCAATACACAGACACAGCTGCACAGGTGGCAATATGCAGACACACAGACACACCTGCACAGGTGGCAATACACAGACAGACAGACACAAAGACACACAGACACACCTGCACAGGTGGCAATATGCAGACACACAGACACACCTGCACAGGTGGCAATACACAGACACACAGACACATCTGCACAGGTGGCAATACACAGACACACAGACACAGCTGCACAGGTGGCAATACACAGACACACAGGCACAGCTGCACAGGTGGCAATATGCAGACACACAGGCACAGCTGCACAGGTGGCAATATGCAGACACACAGACACACCAGGATTCTGTGTCAGTCAGAGACAAATAGGCAAGAGGGAGCTCTTGCATGGAACTGTGACAATTCATCCCACAGCAAAACCACAGGCAAGAACTGAGACACAACACCAGGGTCCAGGGGTTATAACAGGCGGAAGGGACCAGTGGGAAGAGGGCAAAGGGGAGGAGACTAGGCGGGATCAGGGTACATAAACAATGGGGAGATAGGGAAGGAGGGATTACCTCGGAAGGACCAATGGGGTATCCAGGAAGGAAGAACTTTCCAGAGCAGGGTCCATTTGAGGGAGACAAGGGGAGGAGGGAGGGTAGAGGATTGACAGGCTGACCAAACAGGGGCTGTGAACATGCCAATGCCTAAGGAGAAGAATCTTTGTCTTCGTTACGGTCTGGGGAGAGGTTATTGTAGCTTCTGAGCTATCCCACCAGCAGCTGGCTGGTTCAGGAGATGCTGCTCCTCAGGTTGTCCCAGCCCTGGGCTGGGCCACTGCAACATCTCCCCCATCTTTGTTTGAAGAGAGGGCAGCTGTTAGGACCTTAATGAAAGATTTATTAAGGCAGGCTTGTACAATTAACTGACACTAACTTGGGTGATCTTTTCCTTGGACCGATCACCACCTTGCCAACCAGACCAGGGCACTGAGTGCCATGTTCAGTCTTTCCTTAAACACCTCCAGGGACAGTGACCCCACCACCTCCTTGGGCAGCCCATTCCAATGTCTAATCGCCCTTTATGTGAAAAATACCATCCTAATGTCCAACCTAAACCTGTCTTGGTGCAGTTTAAGACTGTGTCCTCTCAACCTGTTGCTGGTTGCCTGGCAGAGGGATGGACATAGGACAGTTATTCCCTTAAAAAATGAATTGAAAGTGCATTGAAAATTTCTTGTTCTTGCTGTCTGGTGAGGTTTGAAGAAAACCCAAAATCTAACAAAAGTTTTTACTCACTTGGAAACCCTCAGTCAGCCTGAAGCCTCAAGTAACAATTCTGGGTATAGATAAGAACATTCTGTTTTTGAAGACAACATGCACAGAGGAGCAGAGTGATTGATGCCACACCTTGAGATCTTTCACTTCATCTCCTGAGTGACTGTTAATGACTTATGTTGAAGCTTGTGAAATGAAAGTGTCTTAGACAATAAAATCTTCTTCAGCTCTATTTACAGGGAAGGTATGGAGGTTTTCAGTACTGCAGTACTGTGTTTCATTTCAGATGGGTTAATTTTTTGTGGCGACATCAGAAAAAAGACTGATTCATGTCAGAATCAAAGTGCCTTTCAATTGCACACAGAGAAATACTGAACTGTGAACCAGTAACACAGTAATTATGAACCATGGAAAACTGCTTTCTCAACCTAAGCAATTATTGTTTTTAATTTTCTTCTTCTATAAGTCTATTTGAAAGCCAAAAGAAAACAACTTGAATTAAAAGATAATGTTTAGAATCTAGGAACTAAATATTTGGTCATGTTTAAGTTAATGTCACTGTAATTTTGAGTTGTTACATCCCTTTTTTTTCCTTGACTGAAATGAGTTTCAATGTTTGGCTATTTTAGTATGTTAATTAAGTGTTAATTTTTGCTGCCTGTCTCACTCTAAAATTCCATTTCTGGGAGGATATTACTTGCTAACAACCTCCTTGTCAGTTCTCAGTAGGGAATGACCTGTAAAAAGTGGAGAAAGCACTCTAAAAATGATAGATTTCATATGGGTAGCAGAATTAACTCAAACATGTTTTTGTGAACAGGGCACTCTATCTTTTGAGTAATAGGTGAAGGATAATTTTATTAAGTAACCTAAAACCTAAAATCGAGATGAAAATGAGGAGGTTTAGAAGGCCCTCCATCTTTGAGAGAATAGCCAAGCACTAGAACCTGACAGGTATGATAAAGAGCTTAGATGTTCTTCTAATATTGTTCTTAGCCATAAGCCCCCAGGCTTTGTTCTACATGCTTAGTTAAACTGTTTTTATCTTACATAAATCCTGGTAAGCTACTTTAAGATCCATCAGACTACCTCAATTGCCATTTAAGTGTTTTTTTCTGCACTAACTGCTTCTTGTTAAATAGTTTGACATTTATGTGTCTAGACTTGGGTTGTTTTGATATTGATTTTGGAAAGAATGATAATGGAGCATAGTGGTAATATTACTTTTGCTGTTATACCTAGTAGCAATATATCTCTTTGAACTTCTTGTGTCAGTAGCAAAATCTACACATACATAGGTCTAAATTTAGTCAGTTCCTCAAAGCTAGTATTCTGCTTTCATTATTTTCCTGCTGCAACTAACATTTCTTCCTTACATTGCTGAGAATCTTTATTTTGAGGAAAATATGTCAGAACACAAAGCTTCCAGGTCAGTGTCTGCACAGGAAAGATGGTTGTGCTATCTGCTTACACTCTCCCTCCCTTCTCCCTCTCTAATGACCTTGCTGTGGGTATGGAAAGCTGCTTTCTGTGGATGCTTAAAGTGTAATAATAAGCCAATCACTTTTAAGATGTTTACTGCTATCTGTTAAATGAGATGAGCTTTAGGTTGACTTTCCACCCCACCCCCCACACCAACATGTTTTGCTGTTTGCCTGTCTCAGATCAAAATACTGGGAAGAGTCCTATTTTTCTGGATTCAGTTTAAATAGGGTTACCTTATATACAACTAAGAAAAAGGGTTTTAGGCAGAAAATGAAGAAGTAATCAATTTTCAAAAAAATACCTCCATGATACACAGGCCAATAAAAGGAAAGGCAACCATCAACATTTTAACACCAATACAGCTTTACTATTGAAGCACTCACATCAAATATTGTACTAATTTTGTAGCTAAAATCTTCAAAGCCAAGCTGATGACAGTGTTGACCTTTAAAACTGCCCAGGTGCTTGCCTCAGCTTTTATTTCAAGACTTTGATAGTGTAAGGGTATGGAGGTCATCTTTTGTGAGCAGAAGAAAAGAAATTTCACCTGGAAACAACTTACTTAGACTTTTTTATGCCTTTTCTTTCTCTGCCTCTTCCACAGGGGTTTCTGTTTCTCTGTCCTTGCTTCCCCACCCTGCTGATAACTGGGGCAGTGGGAGTGTGGGGATGGACATGCAGGGATGGCTTCTGTCCTCAGTTTCACAGGTCTCCAAGGGGCAGTTACAGCTCTGCTGTCCTGCCAATAGTTAGATATGAGCAATTTCAAAAAGAGCATTTCTGGTCTAAGCAAATATATCCTGAACTAGTCAGAAAAAACCCCAGCAATATTAAATACATAAGTTGAGAACATGTAAGATGGTAGTTTCCTATCATTTCCTGAAAGTGAAGAAAATCACATATAATCTGCCTTTTTCTATATTCCTACACTCTACTGTCTGGGAGATATCTCTCTCCAATTCTTCTCATTCAGTACTTGTTTAGAACTTTTTTCCTAAGCAAAATGAAACAGTGGGCAGTGGCTGAGGTGGGGGCTTGGGGCAGGTGTCTCACAGTGCCTCGGCACTGAGATGGCCCTGAGAAAACCCCATCTGTGATGACTTCAGCAGCAGTTGCCACACATCATACTCAAATTCAAAAGTAGTGAATGCTGCTCAACCATGTATTCACACTCAAGCACCAGGCCATTTTTATATTTATTTAAGGAATTGCCTTTTAGCCTTAACCATTCCACTCCCCATGACAATATCAATCTTAGTGGATAGGTATTGAATTTGCAAATTGTGTGTTTGTAAGTGAAAAGAAAATCTCATGGATATTTATATCATTTCACAATGGAAATATATGTCCTACAGTCTGTTCTAGGAAGAGCCAGCCTAAATAAGCAAAACAAACCCTTTAAACCCACAGACTAAGGCCAGAGTCTCTTTCTCTATTTTGTGCATATTAATGTGCTGAAGTCTGTAATACATGTAGAGCTGTAATACATGTAAATCTAACTCCAGTTTTCACCACAGTCATGTAAAATAACCCAAATAACTTTCATGGCCACTGAGAATTTAGTTTTTCAGTAGTTCTAACATGTCAGGGCTTAAGGACCATTCAATTATTTATTACTTTCCTTCACTCAAATATTTTGTGTAGTCTGACAGCCAAGTTAGCTGGGCATTTTTGCATAGGTGTACTCCAGACAGAAGGCTTGACTTTTTAAAATAAATATTAAATTTTCAAGGAAATATGTCTCTTCCAGGAGTTCTGGTGACTACTTCAGTTTTATGTAATCCTTGTGTAAACTTGATGGGTTTGACTGTAATTTTCTTGCAGAGGGAAATGCAGATTGCCTCTAGATTTGGCCCAGCAAAACTCATCTTTGTCCAGGATTGTCCAGAAATTCCTGTTCTCTCTGGCTTCTTCTTAAATAAAAATTTTATGCCTGTTAACTCCAGTGCTATTTATGATTTCAAGATCACAGACTGTTCTTCTGAAAAACACGACAGAGCAATACAGGTAGGAAACACAGCACAATGTTTCTATATGTTATGCTTGAGGTCCATATTGAGACACTGATGCTAAAAAAGAGGTCTAAAATTTCATTCTAAATAGTAGGAAATATCTCCTTTTCATATAATTATTTGACTTTAATAATATAATTAACTTTAATATAATATAATTAATATTAACTTTTAATATAATATAATTAACTTCAATAATATAATTATTTAACTTTCATATAATTATTTAACTTTCCCTGTATATGTACAGTATTTTTTAATTTACCAGCCAACAAGGTGTCCATGTTTTCTGGGGTCCTCAGGACCACAACAGAATCCAGCTCCTCATCTCCAGGGTAAGGCATCCTCCCATCCATACCATACCCAATCCTGTCTTTTCTGAGCTTTACCTAAGATTGTGGAAAAACCTTGGAGTGATAAAATACACCCTAAACATCTTGTTTTTCTCTAGAAAAAATTAGATGACTAATCAAGCTAGTTGTCCAGGCTTGCACAATGCTCAGCAGAGAGTGGCAGGAGCTTCTAGAGGTCAGTTTCACTCAGCTGAATCCAGGTGGATAAGACAGTGGCTGAATTACTGTCTGGAAATACTTGTTTTACATGGCTATTAAGAAAATTTGGACAACTAGCTTAGAATAAATGCCTACCAGAAAAAATAAAGTGGAAGGAAATAATTTCTCAAGTAAAATGTGAGATACTGAGTGTTTCAGCAGTCTGGGCTCCCTGGAGTGTGTTCAACTTGCCTAAATTTAGCCTTTCACTGTAAGTTTCCATTACAATTACCTTGGAGAAACAGACATTTCAAGGACCTTTTTCACCTACTTTATCCATCTGTATTTAATTCCACCTATTTCCAAAATGTAAGTCACCGTTGCCACTACCCTTTAATACAATTCCTTGCTAATGAGAGAAAGAAATCGACAACTGCTCAGTCTGCCTTACATGATGGGAGACTATCAATTTAAATATTAATATTGGTATGACTCAGTGCTCCTACTGTTTCAGGCATTTGTCTGGAGCACGTCTGCAGTGGTGATGAGACACTTTCCACATGTATGATGAGCAAATGTGATTGCTCCTCAATGTGTTCTCGACCTCTGGCTAGCCAGTGAGTGCCGTGCCTGAAGCTGTTTAGGTCTCTTGGCAAAAGACAAAGCTCAGGTCTTAAAAAAACCCTCAAAAGAGGTGAGAAGAGACTACAATTCTTGGGACCTTGTAATGGATCATCTTTGAATCAGAATGAGCTCATGGACAAAATAAATCCGTGTCTTTTAAATCCGTGTCCCATCTTTCCCCATCTGGATAATGGGGGAGTAGTAGAAGAATAAGGTTTATTCTCTTCTCTAATTCTGGGTAAAATGTTAGAGTTGTTGCTGCTTGTAATAATTGTGCTATTTTTATACAGTTTTGTGACTAATTTGGCCTTGAATTATTTTGGCATTACATAGTTTTGTTTTCATTGCATTATATATATGTATTTTTCTATTTAGTTGCTCAAAGTAGTTACCAAAATAGACACAAATGGAAGTCTTCATGGACCAGATGTTTCTTTCCTAGATTGCAAAGCCTGCAGGGTACATTAGAGACAACTTAACAAGCCTAATAACACAGTGGTGGTCAACAGAACCTGCCCATTTTAGATCTCATAAAGTCCTAGTAAAAGTGTTAGTCCCATTGGCTTCACTGAAAACCCAAGGCTTGTACTTCTAGTCCATAAAATTGCCAAAATATTTTGGAACTTTAGAAGCTGGTTTGTAAACACTTGTGAAATCAGCTGAATACAGAAACTAGAAGAGAGTAATTAATTTAAAATGAGTCAGACTGTCATTTTGGTGGCTGAAAATGCAAGCAAGCCATGTTGCATGTGAGATTCCTGCAGCGCCTGAAGGTCAGCTTACACTTGTGTATGTAGGAAGTGACATGGGAGTGAGGGAGCCACACATTGCCAGGCACTGTGGCAGAGCTTGGGGTACAGAGCAACATGATGAGCCTGGCAGCAGGGAAGAGCAGACCAGTGAGGAGTGGCTTGTTTCCTAAGAGCTTGTGGTGCTCCTTTGGAGAGCTGAGGATTCTGGGGCTACCCTGGTGTTGGGACACCTTTTAGATCAGACTGTCCCACAGCCAGTATGTTTTGTGGCACCATCAGCACATCCAAGGGTCATGGACTTGCTGTGGACCTGTCCTTCATCTGCCCCGAGAGCAAACCTGGGAGTGCTGTAGCCTGGGCTCAGCTGAGGTCTGGCATATGTCTCAAACTGGAAGCAAGTTTTGGAGAGGCAATGAAAGCTTCAGGGGAAGAGATACTTGAGGGTGGGAGACTGGACTGAGGAAGAAAAGAAGGCAGGCAGAAATCAGAGATATCAGCTAGGGGGTATATCAGGAAAGAAACAGTAGAAAGAAATGCTACATGAATGCTCACACCTACTGTGAAATAAAAATGGATATGTCAGGGGAAGGTAGAAATTTGAAAAGAGGCTGTAAACACATGTCAAAAAAAATGGAGAGGGACATACATGATAGAGAAGAACAAGAAATAATGGTATTTTTCAGGTCAGTGCTAATCAGAGTGAGCAAAGGCTATGGCAATAGGGCCTTGCTCAGAATATACTATATTTATCTTCAAAGGAGAGTTTGGATTCTAGCTGTCTTGCTTTTTGAATAATCCTACACTGTCTAAGTGAGCCTCATGAGCGTGCCAGGGAGATTTTACAACCCAGAAATTGGACAACTATTCCTGCTTTTTAATGTGATAGCAATAAACAAGTATCAAGTGTGGGAATAATTATATAATAAAAAGGAGATGAAGAATGTACATGTTCCCTTTTCCTATCCAAAAAATAACCCACTTTGTTGGAAATTAGACTTTTTTCCAGCAGACTGCAATGATAAATAGGACTGGGTGTAGTTAAAATAAAAATCGCTCTAAGAATAGCAGTTCTGGTTCTTTGTAGTCCAGTTGGAAACCACTCTAATTTGAAAACTGGACACATGACAATGGTAAAAGACTCTAACCTGATAACTCACAGGCTCTACAGGTGGACCAACTATGGAGTTATGAGACCCAATAAAAATAATGCTTGGACAGATACTGAGTCCATAAAATGATGGCAGCCAGGCATGGAGTATAATATGATACAGATGTAGGTGTATCACTCTGAATAGTTTGCACTCTGTTTCAACAATAAAAATGTGTGATGTTTCCAGTACCCGCCACCAACCATATGAGAGAATAAGTTATCCATCTGGCTTCAATATAAAACACACCATCCTAAAATCAATTGATATTTCATACTCTCTGTATTCTTCTTTCCTGCACATGCAGGAAGTATTAATGGTGACATGATTGTATGTTACTGCAGTTTAACAAAATGATCAGGAAGACAAGCTATGTTAGCAACATTATTCAGACATTTAATAGCATTTATCCTTTTAACATCATTATAGTGAATGCCCCAAGGCCCAAAGAGAGTTATTTTTAACATGACTTCAGACAGAATGGAGTAACTTCTCATATGAATGTGCACTGGCCTCTTTACAGAGATACATTACCAAAACTCCAGGATACAAAAATAAGGGGCTGCCACTTCTGTCTCCCCTCTGCCCTCACTCTTCCTTGCAGCCACTCCATGTGGTCAGCACTCTCCGGTTTCTCCCTAAGGTCAGAAACAAAAGTCCCAGCCCTGAGGCCTTCACAGCTGTTACCACTCTCCAGATGTCAGCATTCGCCTGTCCCTTGTCCCTCTTTCCTCCTCCTCTGAAAAAAACCCCAAATCTATTTAAGCTTGCATCTTTTCCCATGCCTCCCTTCAGAAAGCAGAACAAGCTACTCCAAGAAACAGTGTGCATGTGTGTGTATGTATGTGTGTGTGCATAAAAATGGTCTTTTTCTCAGTGAGTATCTCCTTTGTCCCCTCCCAAAAGGGGAGGAGAGGGAATGCAGAGAAGGAAGGAGACACCTTGTCCCCTCTTGCACACAGCAGAATCATTGGATGCCATCAGATGCTGGTGGCATTAGTGCCCACATGGCACAGTGCCACTGTCACTCCCCCCAATAACCAACCCCAGCATCACCATTCCTCACTTCAATGAGAGCAAAGCTGCCAGACAACATTGCTATCACTCTGTAGCAAGCCACTGATAATTTTAAACCATGTTTATAGATCTGATTCTTCTCTTTTTGTTTCTTTTCTGCCCTTTCGTTTCATTTGGTATGCTTATTCCCTTCTGTTTTCTTTACGCTTCATCACCCTTTGGTTTTTCCACCCTTAACCCCCCAGTTCCTGTTGTCGTCCTGTTTCCCTTTACTTAACTATTTTGATGCCTCAACCATATTTTTTCTTCCCAGTTTGTTTCTCTTCATCCCTGTTTATTTATTTGGTGCTGTCAGGTTGGCTGATGACACTTCTGTAATTATAGCAACTAGTCCCAGAAGTTACTTTTTGGTTCTTGCAACATTTCCTACCTTTTATCTTTCCTCTTGAAATATGAATATCAGTATTGATATATTTGTCACCTCTTGTGTGAGATGAAAAAGAGATGTTTCTTTGCTCTCAAAAGAACCACTTTCTGTTTTGTCCTTTGTCTCTATAAAAAGATTCAATTTTATTGGACTATTTTTTTAGCAACGCAAAGGATGAAAAGTGAAGCCAAACTCAGGATTGCCTTTCATGGATAGTTTTATTACTTGTTTTTTTTTTCAAGGATCTGCACTGGGTTATCCATTCCCCATGCAAAGAGCTGCATTTTCATGGCAGTGGAGCACTGTACGTGTTGCTCACAGGCCTATCTCCCCCTGTACTATTAATCTCCTGTGAGATGAGCTTCTCATCTATTTCCTGTAGTGTACTTTGCTAAATCTGTAATTTTCATCATTTGTCTCAAGGGATCCTCACAGGGTTTTGTCCATGGTTCTTCCATGGACTTGACCAGTCTCATATCCAGTGAGATCCTTTACAGTGAATTGTCTTTTCCCTAACATCTAGGTTAGCATCAAATGCACTTCAAATAAAGCACAATTTTTCCATATTACCTTGCTCAGGTCACCCTCATGTTCCCCCCCAGCCTTTGTCATGTTAAGGTTTATCCCCCTATAATTAAATGTAAAATGTCATGGTTGGGTTTTTTTTTCCCCAAAGGGATCTCATCCTCTATAAAATCCTGTGTGAATCCTCTTCTAGAAAAAATGAAAATATCCAATACCACACAGTCCTTCTAATCCTGCAACACACAGTCAGATGGCTACTGCACCAATCTATTTATATATTCAATATTGAATGCTTCCTTATTCTTCCAATTCTGTACAAACATTTGTAATAATAGTTACCCTTGACACTGGATGCTGTTCACTTGTGTGTTCATACCAAGTTCACATTTCTGCCAGCTGATCTCAGTGCAGAAATATCCTAGTTTTTATTCCAATGCTGACACAGTATTATTACAAAAATCACTGTGCTGAACTGATGAGCCATAGAAGAAAGAAATCCCTGGAAATCTGGGATGCTGACCTCTTCCATAAACTAGGGCTGGCCTTTCTCAGGTCACTCCCCTGACCAGCACAGGGAGCAGCACAGCTGCTGAGGGATAGCAGCACCTTATGGAGCAGGCCAGCCTTCAGCCAGTTCTGTACTGCCTGAGCTTGTATGGCAGAGTCAAGAATACATGTATGAGGCTTTGTTTCTTTTTGTCTTCTTCTTGGTTTCCCTTTGGTTATGACGAATGATTTCTCCTTCCCAGCCCTTGTTGAAATATAAATGCTTCACATGCTTTGATGTAATCTCATAGGTTGGGAAACAGCATGCCCAGTTCTGGCCATGTAAAAATATGTATTAATTATTAAGCAAAACCACAGAATTACAGAATATGCTGAGTTGGAAGGGGCCCACAAAGATCATATACTCCAACTCCTGGTCCTGCACAGAACCTGAGTCACACCATGGATCCAAGAGCACGTTGTGTTATGTATAAAAATAAATATTATGCAAAAGTGAACATTACAAAAATATTAAAAATTCCAAATGTTTCATTTTGACTATTTGAAAAAATACATATTTTAACCCTCAAAATTTGCCTGCTAATATGTTTTCATGTTCATATCAAGAAATTGCTTTGAGAGAAAATTATAAATGTGTGAGAACAAAGGAATAAAAGAAGATCATTCAGCTGATTTACATGCAACAGCGAACAACAAAGGCAACAAATATGGTGGGAAAATTATGCCAAGTTGGCAGAATTTCACTGCTAAGTGTCCAAAAAGAGAAGGTGGGGTTTTTCCTGGTCGACTGATCTTCTGTTCTAACTGGGTGGTCACGTTTCCTGATCCTGACAGCCGACACTGCTAGTTTTGGTGAGGGCACTGCAGAGTGTTGTCCTTGGGCTTCCGCTGCACATTCATTCCCAGCTGAGGCAGATTGTTGTAGGAGCTCCTGCACACCTCTGCCCTTTCCTTCACAGCTGAGTCAGAGACGCAAATTCATCACTTGTGTTGAGGACAACAGCACAACAGGCTGGTGAAGGAAGGGGGCAGTGAGGAGCATGGCTGAGGACCTCGTACAGAACACCAAGGAAAATCTCTGCAAAGGGCATCAGGGACCACCATATCACTGTGGAGAAGAATAACACTGAGGAAGTGAGAGGATGAAATGTAACTCATGAGTGGGAAGCAGCAGATGTTCTTCCTCAAGGGCATAAGCAGAAATGTAATTACAGAAAGCAAAGACATCCTATCAAGCAGAAGAGCATTAGCTATGCAGCTGAGAAAACCACAAATAAATTGACAAGTATTATTATTTGCCTTTATATAAAGGAAGTAAAGGAAAATGACACAGGGTCATCCCCAGGCGCAAAGAAATGGGCTTAAGGCAGACAGAAATGGCCAAGAGCATAAAAGGAAACATTTTATTTACAACAATATAAGACATCCAATAGCATATCAGTACCAAATTGGTGTACTTTAGACAGAATAAAACTTCATACACCCTTCTTTAGAGCCCAGTGAATTAGTCAGAGTCTACCCAGATAATATTTTATGTGAAAGTAACCACCAGGTCACAGATGTGTCAGTGCAACCTCACTGCATTCAGAGGGAACATGCCTGTATGAAAGGCTACTTGGACATATTTTTAAAGGATTAATCTCCAAGGCTACATGTCTGCAATGTATTCAAGCACCTACACCCATCTCATCTAACCAAGCCAAAAACCCTCCATGATAAATTAACCTGATGTGAAAATGTGGAGTGTAATTTTTTATCAATCTTTGAATAGTACATTGTTTTCATGAACAAACTAACTCAAAAGGCACTCATCCACTGAGATTCATTTTATCTATAAATATTAAAAAGCAGTTTATTTGATTTTTTTTTTAATCAGAAGCCCCTTTTGGTACCACAATACTGAGATCAAAGTGGTACAAGGTGGAGTGAAGCTGACCTCACCCTACTTAGCCCCACTACAGCTTTGGTGTAGATAGACCAGTGGTGGGCTCAAGCCCGAGTGCTCAAGGTGGTCCCTGCTAGATCCACAGGCAGAAAGATCTGCATCCACCCTTTCCTACTCTAAAGCTTCTTCAGTAGAAAAAAAGTGAAACACTTTACAAATCGTCATCTACAGAATTTTTAGTGAATTCCAATCAATAACAAAAGTGTTATCCTACCAAACACAATGGACGTTTGTGCCACAGAAGGTATGATCTGAAATCAGTGGAGTTACACAGGCTAAACTGTTTTGCATGTAGAGCCCCCTTTTCTGATGTTAGTATTGTGGAAAAAAATATATCAATGTTCAGAGCTGTCTTTGTTTGCAAGATGAGCGTTACATTTTACTTGCAAAACAATAATATTTTGTATGGAACCACTGAATTAAAAAAATAATTTTTTGACATTCAGATTCCAGAAGGAAAACAGATTATGTTTCTACAAAGGGCATCAACTAATTCAACAGATCTCTCTCTGCAGTGCATTTGGAGTCATATCCACAAAATTCTGCAGGAGAAACTTGCTTTGTTTGTACTTCATTCTTTGGTGCATTGCAGGCTCAGCATAACTGCAGGAGACCAACTTGACAATTTCACCCACCTTGCAAGTCATAAATCTGTGATAAGCTAAAAGGGTGGCCGGAAGACAAATGGTTACAAGGACCCTGAGCCTGGGCAGCTGCTGCTGCTCCAAGAAATCAGTGCCATTGGTGAGGAAGTGATGGCTGGGCTGGGGGAGCCTGGGCTCGTATAAAGCCCCATGGACTGGACTGGATAATCATCCCAGAATTATCTGGACACTCACTGTTCCTGTGCAGTGTCTCAGGGGGCATGGACATCAGGACATGCTCACAAAGACTTTGTGGGTGTATAAAACAGACAATGACCAAATGGATAGAAATGGTGGACTTGTGACTGGAAAATTATATACAAATTTCTAAGCAAATGTGTAGTCTTTAAATATCATCAAGAAGTAAGCACATTATGCTGCCTTACAGCCAAACTCCAGAAAAGACTTTTTTTATTATGGGATACAAAGCCAGGTAATAACACTGAAGTCAGAGGAGTTGTATTGGCCAAATGTCCTTAAGAAGTGATGAAGTGTATTACTGTGCTCTGTTAACCTTCATGTACAAAAACATCCCCCAACAGCCCAAAGAGAAAAACAAACCTGGAGCTGTTGTTTACATTTCAATTCTCTGTCTATCCACCCTATTTTGATGTGCAATTGACAAGTGCAGCCCTCACCCCTCAAAAAATATCCATTCAGACAAAAAAATCTCTAGTTCCATAAAGTATTAAATCGTCAAAGATTATCAAAACAATATCCTAAGGGAAAGGGAAATTTTCACTGGCATACTGTCAGCTGTCAATCATACACTTTTATTATCCTTGTCTGGCCTCTATCATTTGCCCTCTATGTGATTAGGAGAGAAACTTTACTCTTTTTACTTCCTTTTATGGTTTATTTGTGAAATGGAGATATTGCTGTCAGCATGCATGGTCCCAATGCACCTGAAATGTGGCAGCACAGAATGCACTAGGAGAAAAAATAAAGCATTCACAAACTGGAATGCTTTTAAGATATAAAAAGTCCAAAAATTTCCTGTGCTCCATGCTTGCTCATTGTTCTTCTTCAGAAACCTATACCTACTGATTTCTAAACCCACATTAAAAATAGGTGTTATACTGCAGTGGAGTTTAAGGAAAT
Organism: Erpornis zantholeuca; assembly: GCA_013400515.1. Classification (NCBI taxonomy): domain Eukaryota; kingdom Metazoa; phylum Chordata; class Aves; order Passeriformes; family Timaliidae; genus Erpornis; species Erpornis zantholeuca. Next base: position 44,970 of record VZTN01010727.1, read on the forward strand.
AATTTAAGAAGTACCTGCCTTTGCTTGAACAGATTTGCTTTGGAGATGTTAAAATGTTATTTTGAAACAAAGTAACTAGAAAATATTTTGAAAATATGAAGGAGCATCTCTATGATTAATTCATTAATCTTGTTTGTAGTCTGAATGCCATTCTTGGGCAATGCCACCTTCATGATATCGAGACACAACTGTTTCTTCACTTGGAACTATTATCATGAACTACACTGGAAATTTCTTTTTCTCTGGCTTTAATCAAACCATGAAGTTGATGACTATTTTCCATTCAGAAAAGGGAAATATATTATTTTATATATTGCACAGGTCTGGAGTATATAGCAAAAATAACATGGAAAAATACTGTAAAAACCTGTTCATAATATATTTCCTGTATTTTAGCCAAAAACCTCTGCCAAGATTTAGTACTTTTTTTGTTTTAAATAAGTGTTTTAAAATAAAATAGGTTTATAAATTGTAGATCGCTTTTTAGCAAATTATATTTTTAAAAGCAGAGGCAATTTATGTTGCCTCTAGACACTCTGCCTCTTATGTTTGGTTGTTATTAAAAAGCATTTAGCACCTTAATCTTGGTCTCGAGTTGTCAACATCACAAAGTCATCACACAGTCCCAAACTACTGCAGTCTGTGGTTAAAAGGAGCAGAGAAGTGAAGGTTCAGAGTTGTTATTATAGGTCACATCAGACGTGGCAGATACTGGGACAGAATGACACACAAGAGACTGCATAACATCTGCTCACATTTCATGTTCCTCAGGTTGTTGTTACTGGTTTTGCTCTTTAATGAGCCCTGAATTCACCCACTAAAAGGACAAAATATAGCTTAAGGAAACTAAAAGCAGGATGGCTTTCCTTTATTCTACAACGAACATGATTTCCTACTTTGTGACGATTCACTGCAAATTCATCTGCTGATGACCATCTCAGTGCTTCCAAGGTCTCCAAGCTGTCCACAACGCTTCTGCTGCTCTTGGTCCTTACCACCCTCACCTCTTCCACAGAGGAAGGGCTTTTTTTCCCTTTTCCCTTCAGTCTGTTTTTCCTGTCCTTCTGCAAATTTCACCCCAGTAACCTGCTATCTGCCTATTTCATGTCTACCTCCCTACCTTAGGGGGGACACCTACACCTTTCCTCCACTTCACATATGTATTTGCTTAATCCTTTGCTTCCATACTCCCTACAAATGCAATCCTATCCTCAGGATTTAATTATCCTTGTTTTCTGTGCATATCTGTCAAGCAGTCCCAATTCACAGACTTGTTTGGATCCACTCAAAACTCTGATGGCAAAAAGTGTTTTACAGGTTGGATTGGACAACTGATATAAATTCCACCAGAACAGTGTTTTATTACACTATAGCCAAAGAATCGAGACTGAGTGATGGAGTCATGCCATGTTGGAGATTAGCACTTTGTCTTGGTTATTTATCATCACATGTAGTTTCAGCCAGAAGTCAGTAGCAGGCTGCCTTCTGTAAAATATGTTTTTAACTGCATTTTAATGTGAGCTGTATGATCTGGAGAACAGAGAGAGCTTGTCTGATAGTTGCAAATTACTTTATGAGACCCAGAGAAGTTGATCACTTTCCTTCAGGTAAAAATCTGCCAGAATTACTGTCAAACATCTTGTTTGCCAAAGACACAGTCATTATTTCCAGAACACTGAGAGAAGTTATTAGCCCAGAAGTTCAGAACTATCTTCCAATAATGAAGTAAGCTGATGAATAAAAACTGAAAAGAGATAAAATAAGATCATGCATGAACCCTCTGACAAATGCCAGGTAAAGACAAGCAGAAGTTTGTACACCCCATAAACTGAAGAGTGTTTCCTGTAGATGCCCTCTGAAATGTGCATGACCAAACTGCCTGGTGCGCTGGGAACACCCACACCTATGCAGCTGGGTGTGGAGAGGGAAATAGATCTCCCAGACTGGATCTTGTAGGTAAACATGGTTTTATTTTCTGTCATCTGCATCCCCATAAAACACTGCAACATTTTGTCTTGGGGTGACTTTATGATGTATCCCATATCACCTACTCTATGCCCAGAAAATAAATCTTGTGCCTTTCTGTGCCTTTAAACTGAGCCCGAGAGGGGAGAGAAAGAAAAAAAATAGCCAGAGGAAATTTTTCAAAAGAACTTTGTGATTCAAGGTCACTACTCCTCTCTGTTGTTCTGCTGCTGTGGGTAGATAGCTGCTGCAGAGAGCAGGAGAAAAGCACCCTCTGGCTTTTTCACCAGCTCTTGGCTCCTTTTCTTGGATGAGAGAGATGGAGAGTTAAACTCCTGTGTATCCCTGGGACTTTCTTTTCTTCTTCTTCTTCTCTTTTGGACTTGTTCAGAACAGCAGAACATCAAAACCTCAATGGGAGACCTTCCACTGTCCTGGAGGGGGGCCCCCCATGCCAACCCAGCTCTGAAGGGAGAGAGACACCACACCCACAGAAGGACTCTAAATTCTGCCAGGCTTCTCTCCACAGTGAGAGATTTTATTATTTAGCATTATTATTCTTTTCCTGTGTATTTGTTAAATAAATAGTTCTGTTTCTTCTTCACTTTCCTCTGAGGAAATATTTCTTTTCCCAACCCTGGTGGGGGATGGGTGACTACAACTTGCTTTCTATCACAGGATATTTTCCTTTGAATTTTGTCTCTAACCAGGACACATTGTTTTGGATTTCATAAATAAATACGCTTAACTAGGCTCAAACTAATGACAGTAAGTTAACATTAGGACATTTCATTAATAACATGGTGTCCTGAAATAATTTTCTAAGGTACTCAATAGGTGAGAAAGGTCATCTCCACAAAAGTGTGGAGCTAGCTTAGAAGTTAGTAGCATTGAGGCCAGCATGGAATAAATGTCTTGTAGTCAACAAAGACAGAGAGAAAAGTTCCCTGGTATACAGCAGCACATTCGAATAGCCTGAAAAGAATTTATAACAGCCTCACACAGCTCTTAAAAAAAAAAAAGTAGTTAAATAAAAGTCAGTTCTGCACATGGGCATGAATGAACATCACCTCACTGCACCTTTTCATAAGCACAAGGTGCTGAGAAGTGCTTATTAAAACTGCAAGTGCTTGAAACATGCTGAGATATCCTCTGCCAGATGTATGTGTCCCTTACATCATCTAGCCTTCCATCGGGTTTTCTTTGTTTGTTTGTTTACAAGCCATCCATATGGCAACACCATTAAGCATTGTCATAAAAAAATTACTCAAGTGCTTGTCTTGTTACTCTAATGAAATTACATGTTTTTTAAAACCTTGCCATTCCAACTGCCATGTGTTATGAAACCTGAAGCTTACTGGGATGCCATTTCATGTAAAGTTTAAGTGCCTCACCAGTGAATATAATTAACCATAATAGCATTTTATTAGCCTTAGTTACGACTGCAAGTGAAATAGCACGTTGCAAGTCATGCCAGCACACATAAAAGAGAGAGCAAGTACAATGCATCAGCTGGGAAGGAGACAGCTACTCCCAGCAATTGCCCTCCTGTCTGGCCTAGCCAGCAGGGGTAGAGGATAATCCTTAAAAATCTCTGCTATAGGGCATAACCACTGCCATCAGGAGGAGAACGAGGCAGGGGGTGACTGTTGAGGAGTGCTGGGGGAAGCCAAAAGCCAGACTGAGCTGCGGGAGGAACATGCTGGAGAGCTACAGAGGCAGAGAAAGCTATGGCTGCTGTATGCTGAAGAAGGGTTTCCTGGCCAATTTTGTAGGCTTGGCCTCTTACCTCTGGAAGAAGATGCAGTAATGGTAAGAAGCTAAGATAAGAAGATGGTAATTCAGAGAAGAGGGTAGGAAAAAGTGGTCAAGGTAGAACAAATAGAGGAAAAGTAAAATGCTTGCACAGGCATAAACAGTTGCACTGGAGATCAAACATTCAGAAAAAAAAAGAGATCTTAAACCCTGTGTGTTACTACTGACATTCACAGGTCCGTGCTGAGGCTGCTGAAGCTGGTTACATATTTTGTACATGTAGTAAGCACAAGTCTGTATGTGAATGGTTTCTTCCTGCCAAGGAAGGAGTTAAAATGTGCTGGAATGGATCCTGTTACACTGTTCTGGACCTGGGAATACTCCAGAAAAGAGCAGTTTGGCCATGTTTGCCCACTTCCCCCTTCCCTTCTTTATTACTCTTTCCTACCTTTTGCAGTACCCACTCTAACATGTTACTGTCATCACAGGTCTGTTTCTGCTTAGCTGGTTACTACCAGAGAAAACCAACAAAAACAACAATAAAAACTGCTTGAAAGACTAGATATAGACTGCAAATTGCAAAAGGAAGCAAGATTCTTGCTGAAATCAGCCCCCAACTCTTTCAAAGTGCCCTTTTAACAAAATAGTGAATACTTTGATGAAATATAAATTTAGCCAAGGAAAAAACCTTTATGACTCCTTTAAATCAAGTTCATATTTTTCACCGTGTGGAGGAGTACTATTCACCTGAATGATTCTTAACCTCTCTTAAGGGTGGTGCATGTAGTATAAGAACTATGATGTTACCTTTGATCAAATTAATTAATTACCAGGGAAGGGAGTTATTTTCACATATATTCAAAACACAGAAAATGAAGATATTGATCTTTTAAAATTTATTTTATGTATTATAGCATTGGATTTAGATAGAACCCTGCTGCTAAAGATATGACAGTAGACAAAAGTATTTTAGCTAAAAGTCAATTGACAGAAAAGGCAGCAGGTGAGGGAGCATGAGTCACTTGCATGGATGAGGATCTGAGACATTTACTTAGATGTGATTTATTCAGTATTACAGCAGACTTGAGAACTGAACTTAGATTTCTTGATTTCAGCTCTTGTGATGAAAAGGTGCTTTATTTTGCATCTGTTTATCACTTTTAATAAGTTTTTCTGTCACCATAATGTTCCTGAGAAATGACAGAAATCAGATATGTGATGTTGTCCAAGAGCTGAAAGTTTTTATGAACTAATTTGTGCACTGACCTTAAGATTCATAGTGGATATTATAGTCTGCCATGTTTTCTGTGTACCAGTGTGACTGAAAAGCCTGGAGTGTGCATGGCACCATTGCTCACCCTGTCTACTTGTGATATAAAGTTAGATGAGAACTTCAGTCTGCTCAATTCTTCTTCACTCTCTCTGCTGCTCTCTTCCTGTGGCTCACTGGGGTATTTTAAAATGAGCCACTCTGTACTGAAATGCAATCTCATGTGGGCTGGCTGCTATCAGCATATCTCAGTGAAGTGCAACAAATTTGGTAGAGCTAATATTTCAAAGACTCCATTTGATATGATGCCTCATGCCCTACAAATTCCTCACCCTGATAAATCAAATAAAACTTTCTTTGACTCTCCCAACACCATTCAGCTACCCATCCAAGACAGGAGTCTGCACCACACTAACAGCCTTTGACCTTTTTTGGCTGTGCTTTGCCCACTGTGATTATTTTTTTCTTTGAATTAGCTTAAGCAGAATCAGCTGACATGGTGAGGATGTTGATGAAAAGAAGGGGTACAGTAGACATGTCAATATGTATATTTCAAAAATGGTATTAATAAGTAATAATTAAAAGAATAATACTGCTTTTGACATTGCTCATTAATTTAATTTTCACTGATAAAAATTAAATTTTTAAATACACTCTTTTCCCTGGACTCTATGACTTTTCTTCAGCCATCCAGAACATCAGTGCAGAATCTCTGTAAGACCTCCAAACTGGGTCTAATATTTACATTTACATCTGAGATTTTAAAAACTCCTTGTTTATTCAGGCTTTTTTCATTGCTAATTAGCTACATTCGTGAAATCCTATATATGTCACCTATATATGTCTAAATTTCCAACTCTCCCTCTAATTGATACTCCTGACATTTCTCCTAGAAATATTTCTCTGCAATACCTGCTTCTTTGAAATATATTCTCAAAAACACACTGAATTTCACACCAGGCATAAGGGAGTTTTCCCTTAAGTTAACAGTGGTGGTGTTAAATGTTTTCATTAAAGCATTTGGAATGTCACATTGTTGTTTTTGTTTCCTTGTTTTGTTTTGGTTTTCCAAATTCTACTCATGAAAACATGGATTGCAGTCTCTCTCTATTATATGAAATAACTTTAAATAAAGGACTGAAAAATGTTCCAATATTAAATATATTTTATCTTATTGCATTCAATATTTGGTTCATGCATAAGAGGATATATAATGGAATAAATGTTTTGTTTAACATAGGTTAATGCAAAACAGGTAGAAATAATGCCTTCTGTCTGTTGACAAACATTTAAATTGGATTTCTAATTGTTTTTGTATTTTAGGGTCTGTGCTCCTTGAGAACACATCTCAAGTTTCATGTACTTTCTCTTTTCTTCCTATAGCTTTTTTCCTCCTCCATCCAATCCTCCAGTTTTTTTCTCCTCATCTTCAGCCAATTCTCACCCATTCTTGTTCTCTGCAGCACTCTGCCTGCTCTGACTTTAACCCAAGTGAGCAATGAGCTGTAAAATCTCCTCTGCAAGCCCTGTTTTTCCAGGAATCTTTTCTCAGCTATTCTACTCCTTAGCGTTCCAAACAGTCTTCCTGACATCTATGCAAGGTTTTGAAGTGCCTTTGGATAGTGGGGATTGAAACCCAAAAATTTGTCTGAAGAGGGACAAATCTGCACAAAATGGGGTCAAAACACTGCAAATGTCATCCTTACATTTCCTTCCTCTCTTATCAATAATCCTAATGAAGATATCTATTACATTATACTATGCAATGGCCACAGACACTGCAAATTGGACAGTTATAAACCCAGCACCCCTGAAAACTCTATTGAATATCATACCCTTACCTTTCTGAGTATTGCCTATGCTTGGGGATTTTTCATTTTTTTTTTCCTGTGAAAGTGGTTGAATTTTCCTAGCCACAGTTTAGGTAAGAGGTGACAATTCAATTTATATCAGGTTATAAATTCACTTCTCTTATTAAACTCACAGTGACAGCATTAAATTCTCAAAAAGTGTATCCAGTTACGGTTTTCTTAATAGGGGAATCTTTTGGGTAGAAAATGAAATGAAATTAAATGAAAAATAATTGTTGCCCTATGCAACCTCATATGGTAAGTGGCAACAAAAATGCCAAAAAGGAAAAAAATTGGAACACTTGCAATGCATCTTTATATTAGATAGGAGTCTCTATAGTGACATGAATCAGACTCAAGATGCTTTTAAAAAAACCTAGGATGGAGCAAATATTTCTCCAGATATGTCAATGTCTGTGCTGTGTAGCATGACATGCCATGTGACCAGGATATTCCAACTCTATTGTGCAGATATTCAAAGTCCCAGTCCTTATTCCTGCCTGTTTGCCCCAGGGAAAGCAGACTTCCAGTAAGCACTTAGCAGGACATAGCACACAGCGAGTTATGAGCACCACACATTTACTTTGTTAAACATTTAACAGGCACCACCTTTTACCCTAGAGGTAAATTAACTGGTAGGAGTAAGACAAGAAGAAAGTGAATGTAAATCAAGGCTAAAATAATCTCAGTTATGTTTTGTGAATTTTTTGAATTAAAAAAAAAAAACACAGAAAAACAAACAAAAACAACTACCAAAAAAAAACCACCAAAAAACCCAAACTGAAATCAACAAAGCACCCATAAAAATCTCCAAACAAATCCACAGCAACTATAAATATATGTGATAGCAGTGTGTGTGAAATGGGACATTTACAAACTAAGGCAGGGCTGCTCCTGCCTTTCACTTTAAAGTCAAAGAGGCTCACTTAATTTCCTAGAAAATTTCTTCACTTATGTGAATATTTTCAAACACAAATGTACTCATTTTCCAGGGAAAGTTAAAGAATATGTAATAAAGCCGAGAATAATTTCTAAAAGGAAACTGGCTTGTTTATAGACTGTAAATATGCCTTGCATTGGGGAAGTGTGATCATTCTCAAGTTTGTGACTTCCACAAACCAAAAACGCCAAACTCCCAAATCCTATTTGTGAAGTGGAAAGAATAGGACTTTCCATACTGGATCAAACCAGAGTCCTGGGTAGCTCAATATCCTGTTTGTCCCTATCCAAGAGAGCAGCCTCAGAAGAAAGCAGGAGAACTTCCCTAGGGAGCAATTTCATAAAATCTATCCACTCTCAGTTAATTTCTAAGGGTAATTCTATCTTTAAATTTGGAATTTGAAAACAAGCTCTTAAATTAAGAGCTTTTGTATAAGATTCAGAATTTTTACTATATGTGCAAGACTTATACTGAAGGTATTTTTTTATACTTTTGCTACCATAAGGTTGTAAGTCACCCTTGTTTAATTTGATAATAGTGAAGTGTGAAGACATACATTATTTTAAGATTTGTAAGAAAAAGTTGCCACAAATTACTCTAATCATCTTGATATCTGCAACCAATTAAAGCATTTCACTCATTTCTATTGATGACTCTGAAATATTCAGAGAGGGGGAAAAAAAGAAAAAAATCTAAAAAAGGGCAGAAAAATGTTACCTGGTCAGCAGTTAAGCAATTAAAACAACCTCCATGTGTTGGGGGTGCAGCTTTGTGATGCATAAATGTGTGGGGCTGGGGAGCTGTGCCACAGGGTAGGCACCAAGTGCTGCTTGGTGGGACAGGGAGATGGTTTGTCACTGCCACCGTGACTGAGAGCTGAAAAACATCTGTGTCCGGCAGCGAAGCATTAAGAGCCACAGCCTACCTGCAAGTGGCCTGAAGCTAATGTGAAATGGCAGCTGAGAGCAGCTCCATACAACTTTCTCAGTCTCCCTAAGTAATTGGTAACCTCTGAACCCCGCTCACATGAGTAGCTGGGGGGAGCTGCTCCCAGATAGGCAGAGAGGTCAAGCCAAAGCCTGATTGTCTGGACCTTCAAACATGTGACCTTCTTCCTCAAAACTTTTTTTCTCACACCTCAAGATCATGCCACTGGCCTCCAGAACTGCACTTTGGTCGGGGCTCAGAGTGCTTTGTTTACCTTATGTATTGAGCTCAATCCAATGTCCTTGAACTGTACAGTATCAACTTTTCCCAGGTCCTTTTAATTTGGGCAAAGAGAAACTAGCCTGTCTTAGCAAACTTCTACTTTACTTAGTGCTGATCTTGGACTTTTGCAAAACTGACAGTATCACTAATCTAATCCTGATGTCTGCAATGAGGTTTAACACTTGAAACATCCAAGTGAAGTTTAACTGGAGTCATTTGCTGAGCTTTTATGTCCAACATTTTTCTGGGGCATATCCAGCTTTTAAATTGAATATGACAGAATGTCCTGATTAGCCCACTGTTGTGAAAAGTGGAATCAAAGCCTTATTTCAGGGTGCTACCAGGTACTACAGCATTCCTAATCACACTTAGCATGTGACCATACATGCACTAAAATTTTGCCAGGCCTTTTGAGATGCCAAACCAAGTCTTTGTTTTATAAAAAGAAAAGTGAACGAATGGATGTCAATGGCTGTTTTATTTTTAAGGGATTTAAATAATTTTGGTTGGACAAACATCCAAATACTCTAGTTGCAGAACATATTGGTTATTTCTTCTGTGTTTCGACTACCAGCCTTTTCTGGAAATACACCAGAATCTGATGAATACACCAGAATCTCTGATCATGCTTCTGTTTTCCAGGTAAGTCTTTGTTACTTGTTTTTCTCTGCTAGAAACTCTAGTGTTTCCTAGCATCTCTGACTCTGGATCATAAATATCTCATTTACCCTTACTAAATAAGATGGCATCTTGGAAGCAGTTTTTGTTATTTCCTTTCTAACTATTGACCTGCTCTACTATCAGTTTCTTTTACTGCATTTTGATTTCTGTTTTGGTGGAAATAACTTTCAAAGCAGGCCATTAATAGACTGGCAAAGGGCCTGCTCACAGTGGTATTAAGAATAACTATTCTGGCATTCTCTGATATTGAATTTCACATAGCAATCACTGGCAAGCCCCAAAATTGTTGCAAGTTTTACCAGTATGAAAGAACATCCCAGTACTCCAAAAATTTGGTACTCACTTAACCTAGTCAAATTCTTTTACAGTTTAGAAAGCCAGCTGCCTTGCAGTGACCGTCAATTTTATTGTACAAATCAATTTGTCTCCACTGATGGAAAATAATTGCAAAGCAAACAAATTATCCATGCTACATTGAACCCTATTCACTCTGGGGACGCTGAGCTTACAGCTTGAGAAGATTTTCCTCTGCCTGTCTCAGAAGTAGAGCTTGCTATTAAAAAAAACCCCAACAAAACATTAAAAAATTGTACTGCTTTTACTCTTACTGCTGCTGGAGATTTCCAGTGTATTAATTTTGCATTTGTCTAGGCCCTAAGATGCCATTATGTGGAACTTTCCTGAGTATATTTAAACCCCAGTATATGATATGGCTTTATACACCAAATTTTCAGTACAAAGAGCACTGTTGTTGAAAGTGGAGGATTTGGAAGTGCTTGAAGGCTTACAAAGTCACTTAGGATCTTATATAAAAGCACAGTCCAGCAGCTCTCTATATAGGCCAATATCCACAGAGGGATTTGAATCCCTGAATAGACTGGAGGATTGGAGTGCATTTACTCAAATTTCACTCTTCAAAACCACCACCCTCTTTTCATCTGCCACTAGAAATATTTACATTCTGTCAACATGTCTACTGTCCCATGAGTTCTGCTCCTACCAATCCCCCAAAGCCCCTCTGCTCAGGGTGAGGGTCAGGCAGTCCTGCTTGGAAGGCAGAGAACATCAGCCTGGGCTCTACAGGTGTCATTTCCCAGCAAACACCTACCAGTAGCTACTCTTCTCCAGCAAAGGTGGACAACCTCTGGAGAAGGTCCCAGCTGCACTGTCCTTACTGGAGCAATGCCATGTTCCTTATTTCTCCCCCTGGCATAACAGATATTTAAGTACTTCCATGAAAAGTAGATCGAGCTAAACCCTTCCTCAGGAAGACTCTCAGACATGTTTCACCTGCTCCTTCACATCCCTATGAAGTCTCCCTGGGGAAAGGGTAATGCTCAATGCAGCAGCTTCAGTCAGCTCCAGGGAGGGTTTGGATAAGACCAACACCAAATCCCAGTAAAACTGAAAAAGGAGAAACCTACCTGTAAGGAAAGGTCTGCTTGTGAGCCATAAGTAAAGGGAGGCACTTCATCTATCTGGGAAAACCATTGAGCTGCTGGAAGAAATATCTTATGCCTTCATCACTCCCTAAGGAGTTGGGAAAGTCCATAATTAAAACTTCCTTACCTTTGGCAATTCAGGTCATGGAATCTACAGATCGTGAATGCTAGGTCACAGTCCATGTCCAGCTTCAGACCATATAGCCTTTACAGGTCCTTGCCCTAAATTCAGTGACTAGACAGCTCAGTGCCAGGCTTGCAGAGCCATCAAATATCCAGTGGATTAAAAAAATGTGGTGGGAAAACCTCTCATTTATATATATATACACACACTGGTTTTTTTTTTTTGACTTCCATCTGTTCGACTTCAAGAGCTGAAGGTAAATATTCCCCTAATTTGAAATACTTCCTCATTTTCTTTTCCAGAGGTGGAGCTTCTGTGAGGCTATTTATGTATAACCAACATTCATTGGTAAGGCAGAAAAAACCCATGGGTACTTATACTGTGTTGTGATATCAGTAAATTTTGAAAAGGCAACAGAATCCCCTTACCTATTTTTAAATAAAAATGAGCTATATATTAGCAGGACTTATATTCCCAATTATTCCAGTCTGGAATCCTGGAATCCAGCCAAGGATCACCTGGGCAGTAACTTTTTGTCCTAGTAAACCAGTCTTTGAGGCTGCATTTCATTTCAAAGGTAACTATTTCATTTCACTGCCTCATAATTTCAAATAGAAGAGTTAAGTTACACTTAACAGTGCAACAGTTAAGTTACACTTTTTCCCAAAGATGACATTGAATGCAGTATTTGATGAAATATATCCCACATGGTTTACCTTCTCAAAGGTGGAGTGTCTAAGAAATGGGTCCTGTAATTCTAAGTTAATATTATGGCCTATTGTACTTTCTATTTTTCTTTATCATTTAAGAAGATTTTAGCAAAATTTATCCACTTGTATTGATGTAAATTTGTCAGGGGTATATTGGAAGAGATCTTAAATTTTGTAAATTTTGGAAAAAGGCACTCATTATTCGAAAAAAAGTGTAAATTTACCTCCTCTGGGGAATCAGTTATGATTCTTTTTGACTCCATAAAAACTACATGAAAGAGAAGCCTTGAGAAAGTTCTAAATGCACAAAATGAGGCATGGACTGGGTTAGGGCTTCCTTCTTTTTATGTGTCAATGCCAACAAACCTTTAGACAAACAGCAGTGAGAAGCCAGACTTCCTCAGTTCCAATGCTCATCAACCACCTCAAGCTACTTACCAGACATGAAAGAAATAAAGAGGCCAAGAAGTCAGTGAAGGGAGTTACAAAATACTTGGTAGCATACAGCCTAAATTCTTTAATGACATTTTTAGTAAATGTTCTTTCTGCCAAATGTAGTTTGCTTCACCATCAGATCTGTCTCCATTAATAATGCATAACGCCACCTCAAAATTATTCTTGTAAAGAACTTTCTTAATAGTAGACATCAGTTTTGTTCATTGCTACAGAAGTCTGTAAAACGATTTTTTTGGTGAATGTATGGAGTTCTTTATCTGAACATTTGCAATTTGAAACACCACTAAGAAATATGAGAATTCCCACCAGAAATCCATCCCGAGAGAGGCTAAAATCCAGTCCCTGGAGACACATTTCCGTGATCATAACCTAGGAAGAACGTTGCCCAATCTCGTCTGTGATGAGAAAATATTTGAAACAGGGACAAATTTCTCATTGACCTCCTCTTCCCCCACTAAGCTCACATTCTTCACCTCCACTTCATAACTTTTCATGGAACCAGAAGAACAACACGCATTTTCTCCATATGTTTCTGCTCAGACTCTGGTTCCATTTGTGGAGAGGTTAACTTTCCAAATAAGAAGGGGCAAAAGTATAAACTCCACATTTTTATAAGAAATAAGGGGCAAGAGAATAAACATTCAGATGCTCACAGGAGTAGAAGGTCTGAAAAAAAGGAGACATGTTTTCTATACACACTCTTCATGAGATTTCCAGGAGATTCTTCAGCTCCTGAAATAAAGTGAAATATTTTTGCTTATATTGAAATGTGTCACTTTAGTCTACTTCCTTATGAAGTTTTGGGAAGTTCTGGAAATTAACGCCTGTAAGATAAAAACAATGTGGGAGGGGAAAAAAGAGCCAAAAAGGTTTGTTTCATCCATGCATTAACATCCCAGGAAAGGTTCATAAACAAACTTTACTATTACTGTAAATTAATTCTACATATAATATTAAAAAAATTATAGATTAAATATCATAGAATAAATCTGGACTTCTACTGAGCACTTGAGAAGAATTTCTGAGCATCAGATATTTCTCTCTTTTTTCATCTCATTCATCTGCTAAATACTAAAAACATTAATTAGGTGGTTATTGTAACATGATTAAGTAAAAGGAACCAAGATGAGCCCTACACTCAATCATGTACAAAATAAACAAACTGCAACCAGGCAGATGACACATTTGAGACCTGACTCTGCCCTGAGAAGTCGTTTGCTGTTCTGAAGTTGAAACAGCAATGTCTGCATGGTCTTTGTCATCAGTTTAGCAGAAACATTTTAAAACTACCTTTTCACTCAAACAGGTACAATCCTGTTTGTCATGGTCAGGCTTCTCAGGTTCTGTACATGAATTTATGAAGCACGACCTTCAGATCTGCACTGATTTAACATTCAGGTAACTCCTTCACCTTTAATGTGTTTCCTCCTGGTTCCCACCGACTGCTCTGAGGGATAAGGAATCCCATTGCACTCATTTAATATTTCATTGATTGCACTTTAAACCAGCAGTACAGCCCTGCACTGCTACAGGGAGGACAAAAGAAAACACTGTATTAAGATAATATTGATTTATTTAACCAGAATAAAATGAAGAAAAGGTCAAACTGGGGCAAAGCTAGTGCGAGGAAATACATCCCTGGCAGTTAACTGTTGTGATTCAGCTTCCAACAACTGCAGAAAGGGCATGGAAAGAGACTCTCCACTGTTCACTAAATGTGCCATTACAGTGGAGCCAGACTGCCTCGAGTTGGGTTTTGTCCCCTAGGCAATCATCACAATTAATTGGCTATGCAATTTATCATATACTAATTAAGTGGCTTCTACTGCATTTATCATTGCTTGTAGAGTGAAGGAGCTCATTCTGACTTTTTATTTGTAGCACTGGCAATGAAGTTTAAAGATCATGATTCATCACTTCTAGATGGATTTTAGATTCCCAGCAACTGAGCACCAGTGTGCCCAAGAGGGAGCAGCACTCCATCCCAGAGCTCTGGGACAGATGTGTTTGCATTTGCAAGAGTACTCAGGTGGTATCTGCAGTAAAAGTCCTTGATACACATGGATTTGTTGGAGTTTGTGTGTGCATATGTGCTCATGCAATTATCTCTACTCGCCACTTGACTTTTGGTCAATTGCAATCAAAATTTGAGAGACGGAGAAAGATCTCAAAAGAAAGAAGTTCTGCTAAGGCTCTTACTGAGAAGGTGATTTTACAGTAAGTTTAGGCCTGCTTGGATGTGGGAGATCTTCTTGGGAGCTCTACCTTGAGTCACAAATCAAGAGGACACCAGGCATCCTTGCTTCCTGTGCTCACAGATTTATGTTTACTCACCACTGCTCCTCTGAACTGTTACAACTTTCTACTGCCACCAGGACATTAACTTTGCTCATGCTGATCTGGGAGTCATTTTACATTTTACATTTACATTTACTTAAAGAAGAGAGCCATTTCAAAGGAAACCTCATTTGAACCAGACTTCATATTTAGAGCTACGTCACTTTTAAAGACGGGGCAGATCAGGGGTGTCTGTGTAGTCATGGTGGGGTATAGTTGCTTCTGGAAGGTGTTTTTTCACCACAGATCTTTTGAGCAGACTCTCTGCTGGCTTATTGCTACTGAAGTTGCTAGTTAAGCCAAGGGCATTCACATTTGGATGCCTTTTCTGGTGTAACACATCCAACAACTTTGAGCCAGGGTAGACATCCCAGTCTCACCACCATTGCCTAAGGAAATAAGAACTGAGCCAACATCTTGGCCCATCACTCCAAGGTCAATGTTCATGGAGACAGTCAGATACTTGAAAAGCCCCTGGAACACATGTACAATTTTTTTTTTAAATATTCTGGAGTTTATCTGTGTAGAATTGTCTCCAGAGAAATGAAATGCATAAAGTGATGAAGAATGTAGGAATTTGAATCCAAATGATTACAATAAGAAATCTGTTCAGTGTTGTTTCTGTAAGTGGCATAAGAAGCCAATGTATTCTCCAGCAAGACAAGGCAGCTTAGCTACTTCATTTGATTATCCTTAGCAAATACTCCTGAGTCCACATAATGACTACTCCCACATGCTCCAAAGGGTTGTGTGGTCTTTTCTCAGTCTGCACACTGCAAGGTTAGCCTTACACACAGAAAATCAGGATTACAAAAGCATTCCTCAACAAAGAGACATTTCCCATTTGGTCCTCAGCTCTTCATTGTATTTCCCACCCCACTTAACCACAACATTTATTTTTATAAACCAAACTGTCAAGAGCATGCCTGCACCACCCTTTTGCATTTTTAACATGAATTAAATAGAAGAAAACTGTCTTGTGCTATGCCAGCTTCAAATCTCTGCATTTACATCCCCATTCAAGTAGATTATCAGAGTTAAGGGTGGAGGATGTATTTAACGGCATAGCTATAATCCACACTACTATGTTGAGTGGTGATAAATTACCCAAATTACCTTTAAGATCAAGAACACATGGACACTGAAAATTGTCTAGCAAAGCTGCATTGAGCTCTTCAAAGTTTTTGTTCCCCCTCCCTTTTTGACATGCCACAAGCTTCTCAATTTTGTAGCAACAGAAGATCTGAATGGATATTAGCAGGAGGAAAGCAGAAGAGTCCTCGACCTTTATTCAAGATGTGTCTTTAAAGAAATCTAAAACTTACAGTTATCACACTGCCTAGTGCAGCCCGAAAGCTTTTTAACAATCTAGGGGCCAAGATGCCATATCTGCTTCATGTCCATCTTTTGCCAAAATCTAATAGCCCATTCCTGCTCAAGAAAGCATTCAAACTGACATTTGGTGAGAGGCAAATGGCCAGTTCCCACCAGAGAGATTTCTGCATCACAGTTTCTGAAAGCTGTCCCTAGTCTGAGTAGTGGCTCTTAGCTTTATTTAGGCAGTAGATTAAAACATCGTCTTAATAAAGCTAAGAACATTAAAATATCTGCAAACTATGAAAAACACTCCCTCAGAGTACAATTGTAACAAAGTACTTGACAAGAGTTTAACATGAAAATTGGCATTAAATAACTCATGAAGACACCCACTGCAATATATTATCTTTGAGGGATTATTTTAAAGGAGACACTGTTGTTTATTCATCAGAACTGTATGTCTCTACATAAGATCACAAGATTTCCACCAGTATCCATTACTGCATTTCTTCCCATGGTGGAGAATTTCTGAGGAACTCCTGACCAGCCAGGTCTGTCAGAGGAATGAGTGTACTGCATTATGCTGCTGTTGTTTCCCTTCAATGAAGTGGGCAGAGTCTGAATAAGAGGAGGGTGGAGGGAGAAGAAGCAGGGAAAGCACTGCCAAGCAGTGTGGACATGCCTGGGAGAACGTGTGAGTGGTGTTACTGGATAGCAACCTTTAAGGACATCTCCTCTCTTACTTCAAGCACATACAAGCAGTAGTAAGATACACTTGAAATTGGACTCCTGTCAAAGAATAGCTGCAAAAACAGCAACCACTGTACCTTTGCTAAAAGAAAACTTGATTGTACAAACATAAGTAATGCAATGGAAATATTGTTCTTTGTGGCTCCTTCCCTGTGTCATCTGAACATTTCCACCTGTCAAATGCTTTTCCAAACAGTTCTTTAGGGTCTTCATGAGACGTTTGAAAAAACGTTTCCTGATTTGTAAAATCTTCTGGATTCAGACTAAGTGTCAGTCAAAAATTATTGTTGTAAGTCACAGACACTTAAGGCCATTCTCGTCTTTTTTTAATTGAACATAAATCACATGGAGCTCTGCTGCCTTATCAGTGCATGCAAGCTTCATACTGGCAACAGGGTTTTGGTAGAAGTTTTATAGATAAACATATATTTCTACATGATAATGTAGAAAGGACTTGAAATGATCCTTGGTAGAATTTTAGTATCCTTTAAAGGATGAGATCCTCAAAATTCACCTTGGTATGTTAAAGACTAGAGATTTATCAATTTTGTCAGTAAATTTCTCTATTTTAGCTAAACACAAGTTGCTGTGTGTGCCAAGATTTGTGCCAAAAATTGCCCTTATGTTGGAAACTTGGGTCCTGGCTAGAGCTGGTATGAAAATATTTACATCTAAGATAATGCATCATTACCTGTATCAACTGCAAACTGAGCTTAGAGCTAAAATCTTGATTGTGTATATTTACATTAAAGTCTAGTGAGCTGATGTCCTTCACAGGCCTCTTCACATGTCCAGTCTGATAAATGTATTTAACACACTTTAATAATGGTGAACAGCTTTTGAAAACAGAGAGAATAACTATGGCATAATGATCTGTCTTTTTATTTTTGTATAGATATTTTTTAACTTTAGAAATTGAAGTTTTCAAGGATAGGGCCTTGGAGGAACCTGTTCTAGTGGAAGGTGTCTTTGCCTGCAGCAGGGGGTTTGGAATAAGATGATCTTTAAGGTCCTGTCCAACCCAAACCATTCTAGGATTCTCTGCTACTATGATTTTTTAAAAAATTAACTTAAGAAATGTCAAGTAGCTTACCCAGAAGGGCCTAATCACTAGGAAACAGCCCAGTTAGAGGGAATATATGGGTCCAAGGCACTTTTTATGGAAGGAAGAGCTGAGGATGTATTGGCTACACTATTGAAGGCTCTGCCTGTAGCTGGGCTTTAAATGCAAGTTGACACAGCTACTGCAGTCTTTCAGATGAGCAACATGAGTGCTGACTGGACCAAGCCTTTCAGGGGAGGTAGTCAGAGGAAAATCCAATTTGTGAATCCCAGAAGAGAAGTAAGTAGAAGCTGTACCCCTGAGCATGCCATGACTGATGCTTTTGAGCAAGTCGACAAATAAACATATTTGTCTATTACAGAGTCCCTGTACAAAATGAGTATTATTAACATCAGAAGAAAAGTGTCCTGCATACTTTTGGTGCACAAATTGGAGTAGCTGGTCAAGGGCTCTGAGATTTTAAAATCTGGACTTGTCCAATTCTTTTGCCTAAAATGGAATGGCCTTCTAGTGAGAAATGAGTTTTCATGGGTCCTCTACACAAATGGGACAAATGTTTTGTTAGTGATTTCAATTGACTGCAGTGATTTATTTCCTAGAGATGGATGGGTCTGCATTCAGTTTTTTAAGTAAGTTTCTCTGTTCTCCATTCATTTCTTAACATTACTGAAAAAATAAAAATTTTGTCAAAAAAACTTCTCATTTCCTGGTTACCTACTGGAGGGCAGAAGAGTTGCCTTGAGCACTGCATTAGTTACAAAACAATGTTGTTTTAGCTTCCATGTCTCTCCTTTGTTTGCTTTCTGGTAGCCCTAACCACTAAGCCTTACTGCTGCTTTAACTTGCTCAGATCTTGCCTTTTATTTCATTAGTAATTCTGTTAGTGAAGGCTTGCACGTTGTGAACTGCTTAAGTCTGGTACTTCACATTCATAAAAACAGAAGAATTAACTAAATCACTTATATTAATGTACTAGTGCTGATTTTTGGCAGAAAATTTACATATTCATATTTTGGTGACATCAATGCTTCATTCAATTTAGCTGATAAAAAATTAATGAACAAAACCATTTTGTGACTCATCTGCTTTTGAAGATGAATTTTGAATATATTATTTGATTTGAAACAAGGCATATTTACTAAGTCTTCAGAAATAATAACCAAATTAAATAAAGACAATATTACTTTTTTATTCCTAATGGCTCAACTATCTTTCTGATTGCAACAATAAGTAGTATATGATGTAACTTATAATTCATTATTGTTTATATGTGCATTCTGTAAAAATATGTCTCCATGTATGGGCACATGCATGTGTGTGTGTATATATGAATGCACGAATGTGTGTATATAAATTAAGAGATGTTCCAAATGAACATTCTAATTTTTGGAGTCCTGGCTTGTGACATTTTAAATTTAATAAGTATAAAAGCCCTTTTCCAATTTAGATTTCATTTAGAGGATTGTCTGTGTGAGTGAAAAAAGAGTAAACCATATTGTGGGTTAATAAAGGCTCATGGCATTTCCTAAAGACCCAGGAGAACTTGCATCATGGACACAGGGATGCAGAGACACCTGGGGACCTGTCTCAGTGCTACCCCAGCCCTGGTACAGGACATGAGCAGTCCCAGAGCTGGCAAGAGGCTATTGTAGCTGTTCAGTTGACTCAGACACAACCAGTGGCTTTGTCCTGTGTCCTAAAAAGAGCTCGTGGTCTACCAGTTCAATTTAAACACCTTTGTTTGGGAAAGTGGCTTTATTCAGTAGCACTTTGCAACACTGGAAATGTGAACCAAATGCAGCTATGTCACACAAGCTTTGTCTGCCTAAAGTTTCTAATGTCCATGAAAAACCCCCTCTAAAGGCCGAGGCTCCCTGGCCATGCCTTGTGCCACTTCTCTGGGAACGTTCAGTTTCCAGCCTCAGGGAACACAGCATGGAGGTGGCCACTGGTCTGATCCAGACCAGAATTTCCTGCATCCTTCTCTACTGCTCTGACTGTCTCAGCTAAGGGTACAATTTGCAGTTAGTCCAGCAAGAATTTACCTGTGAACATGGTCATATCATCTCAGAAGTGCACTTTTTCTTCTTGCCCCAGGGAAATAGTTATGTTAGTACTGCTTCCCTTGGGTGGCAGTTGTGCCACCAAAAGTCCTCAGCACCCTCCTGCCCTCAAAAGACCACCATGTCCCTGGTCTACTGATGACCTGTCCAGACTTCTTATGGTCAAAATAAGCCAGCCTGGGTAACAAGTGTGTGCCAACTTGGTTCTTGTAAGAAGGGCTGATGGGAAGGGATGGTAAAATCATAATACAACTATTCATGTCTGATAATCCTCATTAGATTGATTTGCTTCATAAAGTTGTATCACCATTTCCCTGCAAAACAATCTCTTAACTTTTTCAGCAGCTTTTGCTAATAGGACTGCCAGCAACCCCTTTGGAGATATCTCACACCTGCTTATGAAATAGGCAAAAAAATTTTGTCCTCTTCATTACAATGAAGGCCCCGATGCTTAAAGAAATTCTAAACCCACTTATTGTTGGAGGCAAAACAGACTTGGTGAAGATTTTGTTGCTAATCAAAAATGGATTAGCCTAGTGAGAAAGAAAACTAGACTAAAACACCTTCCCCACCCCACCCCTCTTTCCAGGCTCGCACCCTCTGATGTAAGCAGACCTGGACCCAGGATCAAAAAGGTCACCAAAGAGCCACTACAGAGAAGCCCTTCTGGTGTTCCCTAAGCATGAGGAATGGCTGGAGGCAGAACACCTCCTCACAGAGGTCTGGCTGTCCCAGGCTGACCAAGGAGGTCAGTGTGAAGCCCTTTTCCAGCACAACTTGAGAATACACAATACCAAAAAAGACAGATGTCAAAGGGGATCTCACTTCCAAGATGCTGTGAAGACAAAGACAGCAGAGGAAGTATAGTGCAACCTCCCCATCCACTCCTTTTACTCTGTGGAAGCTTCAAAAGGAAGATCTTACAGTGAAGGAAAACAGCATGAGAGTACCTCTGACAGGAGTTTTGTAAAGAGGTGTATCAGCTTCAGCTATCATTTCCATCCAAGACACTTGAACAACTCCCATCCCTGTTGTTCCTCGTCTCCTAAAGGTTGAATCTCTACTGCTTCACCGCTGAATGCCCAACCATCACAGAGATCTCCCAGCCTGTCTGCAAGCATCACCTCAGAGGCACACAGACTTGTCTCACTTTGATGGCTGCTTTTGTAACCACTAAAGACATCTCTGGCTTGTTTTTGAATTGCAGTGCAATACTAGGATGATAGACACCAAGAAATGGCACTGGCTTGGCAAACTCTAAACGACAGCTGGTTCACAGTACTTCAGAACAGACTGCAATATTGTTCTGGAGTGCTTTCCTTTAGCTGCTAAACCGAGGCATGAAAGGGAAAAAAGCTGCTTAAACACTGTGAAAAATGATAGCAGGAAGAGCTTCTATTGCTCAGTGATTTTGACACTTAAAAGTTCTGTTTTCAGCACTTGGCTTAGGACACCTTTCTCTTTTCTGTCTTTAGGAAAATAAAGATGTTCCTTCCTATATGTGGGTGATCCAAGACTGGAAGACAATTTTGTTACAGGAGATGAAGATGTAAACAGCTGCAAACTTTTATGCCTTTATTATTGCTATATTTGATCTTAAATGCTTTTACGAATGGAACAAACAGACCCAAATCTTCTTTCGCATAATTCATGCATGCAGATTTTAATGTAACTGCTGATATTCTTTTTTTTTTAATGTGTTCTTGGCTTTTTTTGGGCATGTGAATGAAAGAGAAATTGCACATGTGACATAAGCAGAGCTTTCTCTTTGCTCTTCATGCTTCTAATGCTGTTAGATAGATTTGCATGCTTTGACTAGTTGGGAAGATTCATTGCTGGCAGAGCAATGAGGTCTGGACATTTGGCAGGTCAAAACATTTATAAGTGTTATTGTGCAGAAAAGTTTGGCTCCATAGTGGAGAAGATCCCTCTGAAACAAATATGGAGACTGGGAAATTAATTATTAAGGAGGATGTTGCAAAAACATACATCAATACTGTTCAATATGTGGTTGGAAGGTAATTGAAAAAAATTATGCAGACTCTGACTTAAAAGGAGAGGGAGTCTGATGAACACACACTATAATTCCTGACAGCACCGTCTGGCTGCTGAACCTGTCATGATCCAAAGTAGCACTGGAAAAAGGCCAAGCCCAGTCTCTAAGGCAGGGATTAAGCATGATGGAGACTGTCAGGGAACTTTGGATACTTCCCACTTCTTTCCTATGTTAGTTGCACTTCTCTTGTAGGAGGGCATGTTTCATTGAACCATTTTAATCCCTCGTTCTATTTAAAATGTATTTAATATGCTCCTAAGTTTATGTTCCATTAAACTCTGCGTATGAGCATCTTCCAGAGAGGTGCATGAGAGAGCTGATCACTCTGTTCATTTCCATATATATTCATTTCCATATATTCCATATATTTCCACGGAGCTGCCTACAGCTTCTTGGATTTCACCACCACTTAAAAATCCTTTGAACCATATTATAGTCATGGGGTGGGTTATTTTGGGTTATGTCTCTTTTTTTAAAAAACAAAACTGTCTGATATTAAACACACATTTTTTGATTAAAATAAATATTGGAGAAGGTGTAGGTAATCCAGTTCAGGATACACATCCAAGCCAATACTTTCTCTCACATATATATATAGAACTAAGTCTATATTAATCTCAAATAAAAATGGAATGGTGGTATTAATTTTGGTTGCATTGTTATTTGGCTGGCTTTGACCAGTTCTTTCTTTCCTTTTCTTTCTTTCCTTCCTTATTTCTTTTACTTTCTCTTTTTTTCCTTCTTTGCTTCTTTCCTTTTCTTTCTGAAAGAACCAATAAATATGTCCTAAATCTCATCTAAAGTCAAATGGATTTTTGGGAGCCACTCTAGTCATTCTGCCAGTCTTTTCTGCCTCCAAGGGAACTGAAAACTGAAGAATTCCTTTTATGAAAAAGATTAAATAGCTCCAGAAGACTGAAGCACATGTTTTCCTAGGAGCCTCACAGTTACTACAATGCGGTTTAATACATCCTTTCGATATAGGCTGCTGAGTGTGAAACTGCAGAAAGTTCTGATCTTAACTTTTTCTCTGCTGAACACCTCTTTTTGTGACTGAGGTAGGGAGGGAGGCTATTCTTGCTCTCTCATACCATTTTCACGTAAGTGGTATAGTAGTACAGCAAAATACTTTTTTGAACTGTCTCAAACATAAGAAATGTTTACAGTCTAGTCAGTAAATCATATTTCGCAAGTCTTGACTCCCATCTGGTATTTCAACTCAAGACTTCAGGAAAGAAGTGTATTTTCTGCACAGTCATTCTGTTTTGCATTTCAGTGGACTTGGGTTTACCGTGATTTCTTGAAAAAAATTATAAATAGACCTATGAGAATGTAAGAAATACTTAGAGAAAACATCTAAGTATGCAACACATTATGTACCTGAAAAGTGCAGCTAAAAGTCATCAATTTGGCATTTTGTTCTGATTTTGTTAGCTTCACCACTGTTTTCACAGGAAGATGACTTTGAAAAAAATGACCACAGAAAAGAGTAGTAATACCTATTACTGGAAATAAAGTCTGGAGGTGTATCTCCTGCTCAATTTTCTTTGGCATATTTAGGATTCAGGGTTCCTTTAACTTGGCAAGCCTGGACAAGGAATACTTATCCATGTACATGCAGTACATTCACTCCCATATAATTACTTTTCGTTAATGCTCTGAAATAATTTTCTTTCATTTTAACACAATCTCCAGTCCTGCAGACATCCAAGCACATGAATAACAGACTCCTAAC
Organism: Erpornis zantholeuca; assembly: GCA_013400515.1. Lineage (NCBI taxonomy): Eukaryota > Metazoa > Chordata > Aves > Passeriformes > Timaliidae > Erpornis > Erpornis zantholeuca. The sequence goes on from VZTN01010727.1 coordinate 68,693, forward strand.
TTCAATCAGATTACAACTGGGAATAAGGTACTTAGCCATGTGCTGCATCTGGTTGCAGAATTAAGATCAATCATCTCTTGGGTCTTAGGAAACTATAGTATGAGATACATGCATGTGGACTATGGGGTTCATGCAATGGAGGCTGCTTTACCTAAGAAGAGCAAAAAGGTTTTTAGAGATCATAGGGCAATCCACATAGCTAATCCAGCATCCCTGCAGAAAGTATATCAGCTCCAACAATCCCACTATCCACACACTGTGGCATTTAGAGGGGGAAATACAGTCTATGTAAAGAATTCCTTAGCAGTTCAAGCCAAAGGAAAGCGTGGGCCTACGTGTTCCTTCAAAATCAAGGAATTTATATATATCACATTAAAAATACATTGCATCTGGTATCTGAGAGAGGACAGCATCTTGCAAAACCAGTATTAATTGAGCTTTATCCAAATATCTTGAAAAGAAGTTTGTGATTTCTTCAATGTCTACAAGTTTCATTAAGGAGTACATAGGCTTGGAAGAGTGCATGATGATAACAATCTTAGTGTAATGTAACACATTTTAACCTAAATTCCTCATGAATTATCTCATGTATTTTTCTATGTCTACACACACGTTTATAGGATGTGTGTATTTCTAGCAGTAAAGGCATTTTTCAGTATTTTGCTAAAATACATTAAAAGCCTATTTTTAAATATTAAAAAACCCATTTAAAATTAAAAAAAACCCCACACCTACATTTTGAGCTGTTATTAGAAGAGGTAATGAACTTAATATGCTAATGTAAAAAGGGAAAATAAGAGTTTTGTCAGTGTTTCTGAAAGTTGTTTTTAGTATGTAATCATTAATGTATTAAAACATGTACAAAAATGCATTAAAGGATCAGGAATATTTTCCTGCAGGTACTTAGAACCTAATAAATAATGAATGTGATGATTAACTACATGGGCAGAAGTACAGAGCATTACCAAGAAAAAAAACTGCATAAAATCTGGCCTTTGAATGGATGTGCACCGTTGTTTTTAATACTTAAAAACCCACTTGAATATAGTCAGTTGTGTGTGAAGAGAAAACAAAAGGAGTTAAGCGTGCTTGAATTACCATTATATTTTCAAATGAAACATTTAAATATTGCCAAGAGCTGTGAGGGTGTCTGGAACGGAGCGGAAGGGCACCGGAGTGAGCTGAGCAGAGCATGGCGATGCCCTCAGCGCTGCTTGAGCAGCCACAGAGGTTTGTGCAGGTCCAGAGAGCTGAAGTACGACCACCACCAGGGCTTCTCCCTGTCTCGTGCAGACCCTCCCCGAGCCTCGGGCTGCCCGTGCCGGGCATGAGGGTCAAAAAGTTCCAGGGGGTCGTAAGGGTCGTAGGCGTCCTCCATGGAGCGGCGCAGGAGCTTGTTGGGCCAGGCCTCTGCAGGCCGCAAGACAAAATCCACCCGGCCGGCCTGCTTCATCCTGGCAGGGATGGTGACCCTCTTCATCACCCGGCTGTACCCCGGCGCCTGGGCACTGACGATGTACGTCCCTGGAGGCAGGAGTCGCCAGTAGTCGCCGTCAGCAGCTTAGGGAAGGGACAGGCACAACAAAAGTGAGCTCAGTTTTCAGCCTCGCAGGCTTGGTGTGCGCACACACAGAGCCATGGACACACACCCATGGCACAAGCGGCTAAGGGCTGGGCCATGGAAGGACCTCAGATTTTGGAAAATGTTTGAATGCAAACTCTAGACAACAGAAAGAGACTTCACCTTGGGAGCTAATGGAGTATAAAATTCATTTACCAAATGTCAGTAAGTGCTGTCCCTAGATCACAGGAAAGAGCAGCTTTCCTTCAGGCTGCTTTTCCCAAGGGTACAAGGAACAACTCCCAAAGAAATTAATTTAAAACTATGTGAAACTTAAGAAATGAAATCAGAACCCAGGTTGCAATATATATATATATATATACTTAGCATGTCTGAGGAGCTAAGAAATCCCTGTTTTTATTAAATTACTTTCAATTACTTTGCAGACATTCTAGCATGTAAGACTATGGAGTTGGAACTGCAGCTGGTATAAATTGCCATTAGTGTAAAATGGGTGTAAATTTCCTCCAGCTGAAGGTTAGACCCTGCAGGCAAAAGCAGGGAGCTTTAAAACAGAAAAATTTATTCCTCATTTTATATTTCCTTTATTTTGAATGGCAAGTCTCTTAGCTCAGTTAGTGTTGCATTAATACTATTTTCTTGTGGAATTTCTTAGTTCTTTTTAACACTAAAATCAAAAACCTTTTTAATCATATGACATTTTTAACCACACCTAACTCAGAACAAATACTCTCTTTCCTACAGTGTAAACATATTTTTATTTAATTCTTAATCCTTTAAAGGTTCACTGCCAATGGGAAGCCATTGTCTGGGAAGAAGTTTGAAAAAGACCCTAATTCATGCCAGAGTCTCCCACCAGCCTCAAGAATCTGCATCATCTCCACTATTGTATCCCCTCTAGTGCTAGTTTTTTTGAAAGCTGGAAAATATCCACTACATTATAAGCCAGTCGGGCTTTCCAAATTGATTCAACTATCATTAGAGCAAACTGTAACCATTCATGTCTTCTATTTGCACTTCTATGGCCTACCCAGTTCTCACCGAAATCAATAATAAAAAGAAAGCATTGATTTCAGTGACAGCCTAAGAGCTCAGAACTTTATGACTGTGAAAAGTAACAGTTGCATACGCTTCAATGAATGTTTATCAGTTGGTGACAGGTATAAAGTGGACATAATTCAATGTTCTAATAATTATTGTCCAAAAATTGCACATATTTATGCGTTTCCAAATAAACAAGAAAGATTGCAGAACCTTCAATTACTGCAATTATTCCAGATGTGAAAATTAGAGGGTATCCTACTGTATTATCTACAGCCCATGTTCACAATATCTCAACTGACTTATTCCATAAGGGCTCTACTCCACATGCTGAGTTACAGCCCCTGAGCAGAGTTGTTGCCATATTCCCCCAAACATTGGCTTTGGTGGACAGCAGACTGTTCCAGGTGGAATTTTTCACATCAAGAACTCTGTCATCCCAGACATGACAGACTTAGCAGCCAGCTTGGCAACCTTCTCTCGTTTTCCTAGAGGAAAACCCTCACCTGAGCCTTCAGTTCTCCAGTAAGGTGCCATTTCTAACAAACATGACAATACTTTTGCAGATCAAGCTCTCAGGACTTTCACTCTGCCTGAGGAAAAATCTTAAACTAAAAATATTACCTGTGGTGACATCATGCTGAATGCCCCTGACTGAAATACGAGCATTTTTTATTGGGTTGCCAAACTTATCAGACACAATTCCTTTTATCCCCCGATGAACCTGGCAAAGCAAAGCAAAGTTAGATGGGAGTCACTTACTACAGTACCACTTCCTCATCACAAGGAAACCTTTGCAGAGAGGAAACAACAGTCAAAAAGTTCAACCCATTATAGAAGCTCTCAGGTGCTAATGCCCACTCAGATCACATTCCCTATTTAGGGAGCTCCAGCAGGGCTGAGGGAAAGAAATAATGGAACCAGAGCTTTTTGGGGCTAGGTGTGTGGCTCTGTTGCTGTAAATGGCTACCTAGAAACAGACACTAGACAGGAATAAAGGAGGTCTTTATTTGAAAGGCCTTCAGAGATACACTCTGGGTTCCAGAGGGTCCTGCCTCAGGGGATCCCAAAATGGATGTCAGGTCACGAGTTCTTCACACTTTGATATCAGCATAAATTCACCAAGCAGAACCCAGCCAAGGATGGAATTTCCCCAAGCTTGCCCCCCTCTTCCCAAGATCATGGTTTATAGTTCTTGGGCCTAGGATGGTCTGGGTGTCCTTGGAGAGCAAGCTAGAAAGGCTTTGTTATGTCTGTGTGAGCATGAGAGAACAGCACTTAACAAGCTACAGGAAACTTCAGTACTTCCTGTACTGCCCAGAGTTACACTGGGCAGTATAGGATTTGAAAAATATAAGTTAAGACCCCTCTCTGCCCAAATCACTGCAACCTCATGATCTGACCACAGTATTTAAGGACTGTTTCTCAATGCCTGCCCTAGACACAGAACCACAAAGCAATGAAAAGTTAAGGCTTTCAAAACCAATCCAATGCTCTGTACACAATGAGAAGGCATCAGCTCAGGTACTTGTGACTCCTCATCACTCTGCTGCCTACACTTCACTGTCTGTCAGAATGTCGTGACAGCAGTGTGTATGACAGACATTTTCCCTTCTCTACAAGCACAGAACTGAGCTGCTTGAGCTGCTGAGAAACGTGCTCAACCTAAAGAGAATGTGAATTCTGTCATACAAGGAGGTGCACAAGCACCTCTCTTGGAAGTTAAATAAAATAAAACAAAACAGAAAAATATTCCAAGTACTTAAACATTAAGCCTCTTAAAATTCTCTTTTTGAAGTGTTCCAAAATTAAAATATTTTTATTGGAAAAATCTATATGACCTCTTTAAGTAAAAATATCCATTTTCATTTTTTCTCTGAACAGCTATGACTAACTTGAGTTGTTCTTTACTTCACTTCCCCACCTCTTCTTTCCTCTTCCTCTCACTTTCCCTTCCCCAGTACCCTTGTCACAAAAGAATAGAAAAAAACAACAAAGCATCGAAACAATGGGACAAACATATTTGCTTTTCTGTTGGAATATAAAGATGTTTAAAAATAACTATTAAAACATCCAACTTTACAGTAATTGATAATACAAAGCTTGAAAAAAAAAAGTCTCGTCTAGTGAAAGCACTTTTTAATTTAAGGTGAGGGCGTGTTGCCACTGCTCTTGTTAAGCAGCCATTCCATACTGAGTGAAGCTATTCACTGCAAGGTTTAGTAACAACTCAATATAAGGATTTGAAAACTATCCCTTATAATGAAGCACTGCAATTTGCTTTTCAGCATGAAATTGAGGATTTATCATATAAGTAGAGAGTAAATCTGGTCAGAAGAATCATCTCAGACTCAGATTTAATTTTCAGTGTAGACATACTCAAAGCAGTATGACCTCATCCAACTTCAATAATAATTTTGCAATTACAACATGATGGGATAAAAATGACAAAAGTGAAATTTCTTTAACAATGTTGCTTTGGTTTGCTTAAGTAAATGTACTATTTTTCATTTTTCCTCAAGTCAGGGCCACATGAGTTTGGCAGAGTGTTTTGATTTTATTTCTGATGGAGAGAAGAGATCAGCATTTAGGAAAATGAATTTTACTTCTGTGCGTTAAGCCAAGTGTATTTGCACACACACCAAACAGCCTGGGATATATCAGAATGAGAAAAGTTTGAATTGGTTATGGCAGACTTAATCCTTATCGGGGGTAATTCAGTCATCCTTATCTGCAAAGTTGTTTTGCTTACTGTCCTGCATTTACTCAAAAAGCTTTTCCAGCACAGACTTCTACAGTATCTCACACTACAAAATCTTTACATCTTGAAGACTTCAATTGTAATATATATGGATTTAACCCAGCTCCATTTGGATTCACTAAAACTCATTTTCATCAGACAGCTGTAAAACGAAATGAGTTTGGTGGTCTGTACTGTAGACTTTATTGAATGATAATACTTACCACAAGTAGCAAGAGGTTGCTTATAAAGGCCATAAAAACAGTCCTAACAATTTTAAATTACTGCATACTCTATCAAAATAAGGCATGACAGAAAGCTAATCTACTAATGGCTGAGAGAAAGATGAGCAACTTCTGTTTCTGTGCTCACTTACTTATTGCTGAGCTTAAACTTGTTAAAAGTGACATTTAAGTGGCATGTTTTAATGCTCAGAGACACACAGATCTTCCTTTAGAAGATTTGGCTTCAGATATTTAATAACTACTTTCATAAAGAAATCAAGATGGAAAGTGTGTAAATGGCATTTCTATTGCTGTGGGACAGTAGGGTTTGGGACACAAATATGGAATATGGAAAGAAAAATTTCAGAAAGCTCTCTGGAGAGCAGATCTTGTTACTTTACTCTTCAAGAGGAATGTTGATTCATACTTTTCTGAGTACTAGGGTTTTCTCTAGTGTTAAATTTTGGACAGCTGATGAATCAGGCTGCCCAAAGTTTTCACAGATAATTCCCTTTCCCACTATTTTCAAGGCCTTCGTAGTCCTGAATCTCAATACCTTCTGCAGCATAGGCAAAATACTACCTGTGTGTCCTGCTAGACAAACTGAGGCACTGGGGCCCCTGGTGAAGTGTGGTGATTGATTCAGCATTATCTTGACATCTAACCAGGAAAACAGCAAAGAAATTAATTTTGACAAAGAATGAAAAAGGAAAACCATAAGCACAAAGGTCTGTAAAAGCAGAGCAGTACCATTTCCATGTAATTCAGAAGGGCACCTTTGTTTTCATGCCAGATTGTAAACAGTTCTTCCTCCAAAGGAAACTTTTCACATCCTACCTCCACGGTAACTTCAAAGCAATTTGTGTGAAGGTAATTAAAATCTGCCATACCTATAGGTTTAAAAAGAAAAAGGAGAGCTCATGAGCAGGCCACGTAGCCTTTAACTGGTGCTTTGCTGCTGCAGTCAGCTGAATCCCATCCCTGTAGGAGTGGGTTATTATACTGTAAAGAGTGCTTGCTAACATATAAAAAGTATTCTACAAATTCAGAATTCTACAGCTTGTTTCAACTATAAATTAACTAATGACAGTGACATTTCTTTCAGGCAAAACCCCACTTTTACATTATTATTATTTACATAATAATTATTTACATTATTATTCACCTGGCCAAGAAGTAGCAACAGAGCAATAAAGATTGGTTAATCATAGTAATTTTATAGTAAGCTGTATCAGAGGTGATTGCCAAGGGTCACCAGAACAGAAATGTCATTTTGCCATTATTATGTTCAAAAGTGTTTCTGTAAAAAAGACAATGGATATAATTTTGGGAAGAATATAAGCCAAAAATATCTAAACCTAATTCTCACACATGCCCCAAAGCATTCCAAATGTCTAGTTTCAACATAATTATTTGGGGATCCAGCTGAGTCTTATTGGAAAACACAACTCAAGCACTCCTGAAAATTTATGAACACTGATATTTTATCCATGGCAGTACTGAAAGAATCCTAAAGAAAACAAATTACTACTATTGGGGAAATCATATTAGCAATGGGAGGACAAATGAATTGGATGTTTGTCTCTGTTGCAGTTTTCCCTGAAAAAAAGAATTAATTTAAACAAATGAAAAAGCAGCACTTGCATAGTCTACAAGATGGATTCAGACTCATGCTGCTTGGGAATGAGAGCATAATGTTAAGCATTTATTTCTACATTTCAGATTTGAAAATGAAAATGATATTATATGCTATAACAAATTTGACCCTTGCATAACTTGTTAACTTTTCTCAGATCAAATTGGGGTTGAATTCATCCCATGTTATCAGCATATTCATGTTACCAGCATACATTTTACTACTTAAATCCCCTACAAATTATGTTTTGCAGGAGCAGGACCTTAAGCAAACTGAAATGAATAAAATTATTTTGTTCAAACCCTGGTGTCTTATAAAGGTCACGTAGAGGTTTTACCTCACTTGATATGATGGTAAAGTGGTTTTACCTCCAGTGAAGCTGTACCACTCAGCACCATTTATAATACCTCCACGTTTTACAAAATTCCCACCACAGCGAAGTTCGGAGCGGTCCGAGATGACAGGGTGTGCATCTGCATAGGCTTTGGCCAGCATTTTGAACACCTGCAACAAACAGGATTGAAATACATTGGCTATTACAGACTGAAGACAGTGCCATTGCTGCTATTAACTATCCCTGTTGTGAGCCAGACAATGAGCCACCCTGTGTCCTCGAGACTGAGGGGGGTGATGAACCACTCTTCAAGGAAGTTTTCATTTGTCTTCTTCTCTAGGGTCCTTTTCTTCAATCCAATATATTTAGCCAGAGACAACATATTAAATACTTAATATGGTTTTTTGATATTTGACTTTAATCTACTGCTTGGGGCAGGAGCCCAGGTTTTAAAGTTGAAATTTAGGCCTCCTTTAGGTTTTCTTTTAGCTTTTGATATTTTTACCCCTGAAAAAATACCTGTATTACCTTCAGCCCAACTAAATCTTCATACTGAGTGCTGCTGTTTAAAATAGACAGTGTCAATTTGCTTTGCACTTATCACTCAAGAAGGAAAACCTGCCAGTTTGATCTCAGAGACAGTTGCTTCTTTGTGGTGCAGAAACCATTCCTAAAAAGTGAAGGATAGGATGTGGTGATGTAGGATGTCACCACTGATTTCCAAAGAGCGTTTATACTGATGAAGAGCAGAGCAGTCACCACTCAGAAAGGAACAGTGGCAGAACATGTAGTAAAGACAGAAGAAAGAGCAGTTATCTGAAGAAACCATTTATTTGAATCATGTTCCTGCTTTTCTTCTCCAATGGTTATTTCAACTTTACACAAAAATCCTGCCTCTCCTTTTTGTTTATTTGAACCTCATCTGCAAGGCTATATTTTCAGATTTCAGCATTGAAATTACAGTAGTTATCAGATGCTACTTGATCCTACTATCCATGATCATGATTTTAATTCCTTATTGCTTAAGAAAATGTGTGAAAGTTAGGTGACTAAAATCCTAGTTTTAGAAGTGATCCTAAAACTTTATCCTAGATGTTGTCTCAAGGATAGAGACCAATATGATCAAGCACACAATATTGATGGATATTTGTGGTTGTTTCTAATAATTGCATGGCTGAGCCAATTATGGGATCAGATAGGTGACCAAGGAGAGGTAGAAAGAGAGTTTACTCTAAGTGTAAAGACACTTTACTCAAATCCTTCTGATGACCAGACACTAAAAATCCAGACTTAATATAAAATGCTTTTGCAGCTCCCTTAAGTTTCTAGGTATCTAGTTATTACCCAGACCAGAAAATTAAGTGTCCTTCAAAGTTCTGCTGTAAAGAAATAGATGTTAATTAAATATACTAAGAGGAACTTTTACTGCCAGTAGTTCAGTGCCAGGCTCAATATCTTTAATCTCTACAGGAATTTGGGTTCCTGTTCTGAACCCTCCAGGGAAGGTATTTGATATAAAGTTTAGAAGGTGCCTATGTGAGTTAGGAGTATGTTCCTCACCTTTTACAAAGACATCTGCAGATGTCCTATTTCCAGTGACCAAGTCTCTTGTTTCACACCAAGAGGCATAAGACTTTTGCCTGGCCACTAGTGCAAGTGAAAGAAGACAAAAGCAAGTGAAATCTATTAAAAAAAATAAAATAAAATAAAAGTTACACTTTTAAAAAAATTTGAAAGTTCCTGGATAACAATACATTTGTTATCACTTAGAAGCCAATATATGACAAGTCATGGACCTCAAGAAAACTTGGATATTTAGGCGTAATATAGTGGGAAAAAATGGGGAAAAACACAGAGGAATCCTCATGACTTTGGCAATGTGATGTTTCAGTCAATAAAGTGAGATCAGTGCTGTTACTTTGGCCAGCACTTTTACCCCACTGACCATCACAGGCTGTGTTTTTCAGGGGGAGGAAAAGGAGTGTTTCAACTTACCAAAGTGAATTAACTTGACTCAGTGTGTGCCTTTCTGCTCTGATGAGCAGAGACATCAATTCAGCTTCTTGTGTAACACAAAGTGTTAAAACATCCATCTCAACAAACCCCAAATTATGGGAAAGATATTAGTTAGGTGGGTTGAACCAGATTCGAGAATGTGAGTGCAGGGACATGGTCCAGTTTTGAGACTCCTTGCTCTCAGCAGGTACTGGCCCAGGCTGCAGTACAGGCCAAAAAGAAACTTGAAATCTGCAGTGTCTTAGAGCAAAGGAAAGAGGACCCTTGTGCTTCCACACATGCACCACGATGGATGTGGCAGCAAAGAGATGCATTTTCAAACTGCTAGTTTGAATATATTTCTCAGAATTTGATTTTTTAATATCTGGCTATTATCTGCTCTGCAGCATTTCACCCTGGGCTGCAAGTTTCCCCTTGCACACCAAATGTGGCAGGTCAGCATTCAGAACAAGGGTTATGGCCAATGTACAGCAGCTAAAGTGTTGTAGCACTAAGATAGTGCTATTAAGGTTCCTGTGCTGTCATTTGAAAAATCGATGCTTCATTGAGGACATCCCCAGCCCTCCCCTGTATGTTCTAAACTTCCAGATTTGTAGCCAACTTCCCCGGATTTACAGTCACTGATTATGCAGCAGGCACCTACATAAGGTTCCCTGTCTTACTCTGTCGCAAGCCAAGGGTGCCATTAGGGTTTGCCCAGCTGTGTGCTACACTGAGAGGGAGCCCTTTGTCTATGTGACTGCATCCCTTCATTTAAAATACACATGCTGTCCCTGAGTGGAGATGATGGAGGTACTGCTGTACTTCCATTCCAGGGGCGAACTGCTTGATAAAGCACACATGGCAATATTCCTTTACCACCTATGCATAGGATAGCCCTAGCCCAGCCAGTGGGATTTTTGCACAATGCACAATTTTATGATTTCCCCCAGTCCTCAGCAAGAGGTTCTGCAGCTTGCATTAGCACCCACCAGATATTTCTTCCACAGGCTTTTTACTATGCAGTGCCTGGTTAAATTTACTGCTAAATCATTTTCATACACACATAGTCAGTAGGCATTGTACAAAACTCAGAAGAAATGGATTGATACAGAAAATGTTTAACAGGCATAAATCTTTAAATATTTAATTTGTGTTAGTGAGAACTGTCATTTCAGAAGAAGTCAGCCTAGAGATATGCTCAAAGATAAAGGATGCTTCAAGTCAAAGATCAACTTCTGACTATTATCAACTGCTTTTTGTTTATATAAAAAACCACTTTTCTTAAGAGGCCACACATTTTTAGCACACGCTAGAAGGCTGAAAAGCTAGCTGTTGTCCTACTGGGCATGTCAGCAATGAATACTAGATTGAGGAAACCAAAGGGAAATAGGAAAGATGGCAAAAAATTTCACAGAAGATTTACGGTGAGTCCCAAATGAGGAACTTTCCAGGGACAAGAGGGGGAAACCATTCCCATTCATCTGACCTGGAATAAATGTTACAAGGCTGCCACCATATGGCAACGAGCCTTTTTCCCCCGCCCCACTCCTCATGGATTCCAAGGGAAAATAACACTGCTGGTCAGGTTTGTTCCTTTTCTTCAGGAAACCACTGGTAAAAATATCACAACCTTCTTCCTTTAAAAATTAAAAACAGGGATTTTCCTAATCTGTGCTTTGTGAAACCATGTTTGGCCTCACAAAAGATGGGTAAATCTTTCCAGACCAATAGTGTGTAAACAATCCTGTATTTTAAAGTACATTAAGTGTATAAATCAGAATCACATAATATTCTGAGTTGGAAAGAATCCACAAGGATTGTCAAGTCCAGCTCTTAAGTGAAAGGTCTCTATGGGGACTGAGCACTTGATCTTGGCAATATTAGCATCAGCTCTACCCAAATGCGCTGATCTCATGTTATATATATGTGTATAGACTTGCAATATGTATATGTATATATATGTGATTTATTACACATTCATATACATACATGGATACATATACACACATGTACATGATCTAAACTAATTGTTTGTTATTTATTTAAAGAAAATGTATCCATAGTTCCACAAATGGAACCAATATGCTCACACTGCAAAAACAATATTACCTTCTCATCAGGTGTAGGGGAGAACATTTTTTCTTCCATAGGATGCCTTGAATAGTCATAAGGATAGGTCACAACCAGCTCACCCCCATGAAGGCTGGCAGAGAGCACAAATGGGATAGACCTCAACCACTTCATGACTGCTTTTGTCTCAGGGGCCACCTGAAATTTGGGAGAAAAAAAAAAAAGCTGTGACTGGCCATGCAGCTCCAAAGGGATTTGATCCTGAGCAGGATGAAGCCCAGTGGAGAAGGGACTGAGTCAAAAGGAGAATGTTGAGGCTCATTGGCTCTTCCAGCCCAAAGGTCAGTGAGGGGAGAAAGTCAGTTTGCTCCAGGGAATAGATGATGCACATTGTTCACTGTGGAAAAAATGGAACAAAAAAAGAAGCAGAAAATTTGACAGAAGCACAAACTTTTCATTACAGTGACATTTTCAGATGATGATGGCAGTACTTCAGGTTGCAAAACTTGTGGCATTTTATCACTACTTTACCAAACTCCCTATCTAATTTCATTTCTGAATCAGGCCAGGTTCATTTTGTCTATCAGCCTAGTGGCTTCTTTCTGAATCAGAAGGATTGATTTTGAATGGATATGCTGGAAAAGGGGGATAAATTTGAATTCTCATCACTTGTTGAAAATGCATTTGCTATCCCTTGGTTGAGGTTAATCTGCAAATAAATGAAAACGAATGCATATAAAGCACAGCAATGCCTGCAGTTTGCCTGCAGTGAACTGTGGCAGGTAAGTCGCCCAGTTTAGGGGTTTTTGACCGTCCCTTCTCAGTAGCAGCGGCCACGGGAGAGGGCACTGGACTCCAAGAGATGTTCAGGCACCCGACATGCAGGAGGCTCCTTCACCCCGTTTCCGAGGAGTTATTTCTGGGACCTGCTCTGGTGTTAGTTCATTCTTAGGGATAACAGTGTCATCTGGTGGCCGCTCTCTGCAAGCCCAGACTCATGCCAGTGCCCCTGGAGAGTTGAGGTTCTTTTCCTTGCAGCTTGGCGAACTTATCTGGGGAAAACCTCAGGAGGGCAGAGGCTGTTCATCCGGGCTCTGCACAACTGCAGATATGCAGGTTTTATAAAAATGAGAAAAATCTGCTATGATGAACTTAGTCCAGCATCTATTTAGGGCTACTTTAGGAATTGTTTATCACATTTGCTTTGACTCCATCAGCTGTCAGAAAAGCAGCAGGCAGGGCTGCAGAGTGCCTAGTGACTAACAGTGTGCAGGGGAAAAAACATCCAGAAAAAGCAAACAAGAAAACCCAACCAAACTAACCAAATAAAACCCCTAATGATCTATACATTTGTGTTTCAACATTAGTAATTCCTGTTGTCTTTGGATCAGTCCCTAATCTGCTGTTGTTAAAAAAACCTTTGGGGATCCACAAACCCAGGTGTGGAGCAGAGAAAAATGCTGTGGAGCAAAGGAGCATCATGGATGTATTACAGCTCTATCAATGAGGCAGAAAGCCAAGGAAAAAAACATGTCTAAACATAGTTTTACCTGGAATGATTTAAGAAGATATTGCCCTGTCTACTCCTGACTTAAGCAGGAGACTACCTCCCTGTGGATGCCCTGTACACTCATTAACTGAGTCCTTCTAGTTTTCAGGTTTCCTTAAAATGCCCTTCTGTAGCTATTGATCTGAACTAGTGCCTTTAGCCACTGCAAGTGTGAAAGGCTGTACCTTGAACTAGGAAAAAAATGGGACCCTGCTGCAAGGTGAATCATTAAATCAGTAGTTTGTGATTAGCATATGAAGACAAGCCAGTTTGTGCCATTGATCCCCAGGAAAAACAGGCCAGGTTCATTTTGTCTATCAGCCTAGTGGTAGCCTCTGAATCTCTGTGTCACAACCCTTTCAACTCTGGCATTTTGAAGAGGCAACTTAAAAAATTAGATGTAACAGGTAAAGTCTGATCAACTAAGGAACACACAATGCACTTTGCACACCAGAAACCTAATCAAGGCTTTTTACATTATAGGGAAGATTAAACACAGAGTTTCCAGGAAGGGCATGACATGGAAAAAAAATTTAAGAGGCAGATAAAGAGCATTCCAAACAGAGAGGACTTTTTGCAGTCTCACACAATGCAGAAGTGGGAGAAGAAAGCATCTCCCAGGCTTCCTGATAAGGAAGATGGCAGTGTCCAAAGAATTCTATCTGCACCAAAGTACTTGTATTTCTGGCCTTTGTACAGTGTCCTGGGATGATCTGATGATCATCTTTGTCCTGGTAGTGCTTGGGACTGAACTGAACTCCCACCAGAGACACAGAAGTTCATCCTTTAAGTGCATCTCTTCTGAAGAGAAGAAAACCCCAGATGGCTTGTAAGAAGCTGTAAGTGTCACTGTCTGCCCCATGGCTCCCTGTTTGGGAGTTCTCAGGGTGGCCAAGTACCTGGAACAAGCTCACACCCTCCAAGTCCATAGCACCAGCACTCCCGAGGTGCATGCTACCCCAAAATCCCATCAGCTCCTTGCCCTGATGCAGCTTCCCCAGCTCCTGCAGCCCAGCCAGAGAGGCCATGCCTGACACAGCATCAGCCCTGCTTTCAAACAGCAGCCTTGGGCCTTGATGAGATTTATAAATTGCTTCTGTAATTCAGTGGACAATCTTATTTGAGAGTTCCACAGTTTTATTTGAGAGCTCCTAATTTCAGTCCTTCATCCTGATCAGCCAACTGGCTGAGTGGATACCTGCATAAGCCCCAAGACAGTGCTGTCTCACAGAGACGGTGTCTTGTTGAGGTGAATGTTGTGGAAAAACAGGAGTTTCAATGTCGCTATTTTTATCATAATAACTGTTCAGTGACATCAGTGATGAAGGCTGCGAAATGTGCACATCCTGCTTCAGCTCCACTGGATGACAACAGATGTTATCTATGTCACTCTGGCCTTTGACTTTTACTTTAATGTGGTTTTTGTGGGGTTTGATTTTTTTTCACTAGAGCTTTTGCTTTTAAGTTAGATGAGATCAATTTTAAAGTACCCATCTCACAAGAACAATTCAGAGCAAATTAGAAAACAGCTAAATTATTTCTGCATGAGTACAGAGAAAGGCCACTACCCTTTTTAAACCTGAATCTCATTTCTGTCAATTATACTGCAATTAGTCACTGTCTCCACAGCTTTCAAAGATTTCTTTTTTCCCTTTTAAAAGCAGCCAGACTAATTTTCCTAAAGATTATGCCAGCCTCCACTGGCATAGGCTTCCAAATTCTGTTTGAGTCAAACCAATTGAACTGACTTTATTTCAGATGAAGCCTGAAGTCTGTCTGTCTGAGCCCTCAGACCACTTATTACAGTAATTCATAATAATGGGGAACAAAACATGCTATACAAAGCCAGGCTTTTGGGGAGGAGGAGCTCTGGCTGAGAGCTCACCTTATGCTTCCTGATCTTTATACAATGCCCTGCAACACTCAGGTAATTACTTTAATCAGGTAGGTAACAAACACTGTCAAGTAAATGCAAGCTGAGAGGCTGGTGTTGAAACATTCGACCTCATGCTCCCGCATGCACAAAGCACTACTGTAAGAGCCATGGGTTCATCTTCCTGACAAAACTGAGGCTCATTATGGGAGAACTGATTTGGGAGTCCCATGGTACCACCACCAAAGGAGACACAAGGCTGTGAGATCACTTACTGCCAGGTTTGTGAACCACAGGCAACTACAGTCAGCAAGGAGATTTTGTGGTGCCACCAAAGCCACAGGCACACTGGTTCCCTCACTGTTTTGTAAAGCATAAGGATTTGGAGATGCTTTGGGTATTGTTTATGTGAGGACCAGTTTTGGGCCCAGGAGAGCACCTAGAAGTTCCCTAAGCTTTGCTGCTCTGAGGAATAATTCCTTGGATGATCACCTTATTTCTTTGAAACAAGAAAAGTTTTGCAAAAGAAAAGCTATGTATTTGTAACCCCAGGTCTGCACCCACTGAGGCAGAGCTCAGGCAGGGGGTGGTTGTGTGCCAAGGTTCCCTGGTCCCTTCTCTGCAGTGACAGACAACCATGGTGACCAGCATGCTGCTGCTGGGGCAGAGCTCTGGTGGCAGCTGTGAGAGCAACGTTAGGCTGTCTCCACCCATCCCTCTATAAACTGCTGTGATGTTACATGGTTTTTAAGAAAGCTAAATACATGGTTGTAAAAATTACTTCTGCAAGTGGCTGCCTGCCACTGACCATCTCATAGATCAGCAGAACCAGGGCAGAAGCAGGACATGGAGAGAGAGGAGGTTAGAGCCAGGAAATCTAGTTACAGGGACTCTAGGCTGCACAGTGAGAGACAAGCTCACAGTTTGCACTGGCAAAAAAGGGGGTCAAAGACATGTTTTTCCATCCTCAGTGTTTCCTGGGTCCTCAACCCTGCACCTCTGGACACAGAGAGAGTGAGCACATGGCTGGAGGAAGATCTCCATCCTTTCCTTCCCATGTTGGAGCAGGGGAAGAGTCTGAGGAGCCCTCAGGTGGAAGGAGCACCAGAGATAATGTGTGATGAACTGACCACATCCCCCATTCCCAGTCCCCCTGGTCCCCCTGCACCACAGGGGCGAAGCAGGTGTAGAATTCACATGCAAAATTAAGTCTGAGAAGAAGGCAGAGGAGAGGGGAAAGTGTTTTTAAGATTTCCCACTACTCTACTCTGATTTGATTCATAATAAATAAAAGACATATAAATAATTTCCCCAAGATGATTCTAGTTTTCTTCTGATGATAATTGGTGACCAATCTTTCCCTGTCATTACCTTCACCCATAAGCCTTTTGTTTTATTTTCTGTCCCCTGTCCAGCTGAGGAGGGGAGTGATAGAGTGGCTGTGGTGGGCACCTGTCATCCAGCTAGGGAAACTCACCACAGGGGTGAATCAGAATGTCTGACTTTTCTCCTAAAATTCCCTTTTTTCCCAGCTATTTTCATTTGGCCTCAGACTCTGCTCCACAGTTCTCAACCCCTTTTTCCCCTTCTGAGCCTCTGTACTCTACTTTCATTTGCCAACTCATTATCTGTTATTATTCAGTCAAAATTGGAAAACTTTTAAGCTTGTGGCCTTATAGTCATGCAGAAATCCAGTGCTGTGAGAAGGGATCTGTGATACATGCATAAAATAGAATAAACTACTTGAGCTTAGTTATGGCTGAAATTAGTGTTCTAATATACTGTGCATTACTGACCCTCTCACAGCCTTCCATCTTCATATGCACATTATCCTGAGGAAGTGAGGTGCATTTATCTAGATTTTACTACTGTGAAATGGGGTACCAGAACACTGGGGCACCATCAGGGATGCCTTTGGGATTTAGATCTGGCTTTATATAAGATCATCTGCTTCAGAATAAGAAACTGAAGTATGATCTCTCAAATCTTCTGCTAACACCAGATACTGAAACAATCCCATTGCCCACCCATCTGAGGCTTTGTGCCAGCAAATATTGGATTAGAATAAAATGAGCTTAAAAGCAGAAGAAAAGCAGAGCTCCCAATATCTGAACTACTGATTTACTTTCCTGTGATTCTTCTTTGAAGGGCAACTAAGTTCCCCTGAGGGTTGTTAGCTGTAGGGACTGCTGGGCTGCCAACAACACAGGTAGGGCTGAGTTTTGCATTCCTGAAATAACTTTACACAGAGCTTAGTGAGGATGAGTGTGAGGCCCCGTTGTGCTTCCTCCATTCTGCTCCCACCTGGCAGAAGCAACTCTCCCTTCCAGCAGCACTGCAGCTTGACAGGCTGTTTCCACTGCTCTTTGTGGTTACAGTGGTCTATTGACATCCTCTCTTAATGGAAGATGACCCCACACAACTTTACATGCAGCCTTTGTATAATTTCCACACCAAAAACCCCTATTGCATCAAACCTGTGCAGAGCTTGGTGCAATGAAAACCAAATCCATAAAGTCTTTAACATGCACCACAGTTTAAAGCACTAATGATGAATCATTACACACTTGTGACCCCCTTGTAACAATCATTATTCTTAATCTAAACCAGAAAAATTCAAATTTTCCACAAATTTTCCAAACAATATGTGACATCTGCCTCTTTGGCCAGACCTACACCATGTTTTCATGCCAATTCTGAGCCTGTCTACTTCAGTCTTACTTATAAAATCTGGTTACAAGCAAATAACTTCAGAACAAGCAATCTTGGTCTCTCAGCTCTCTTGAGCTGCTCTGTAGTATATACGATTTATGAAATGTGTAATTCATACCTTACCCCACCAGTAGGACTGTGGAATGGGGATGTGATCCAGACGGGCCCCGCGAATCCCAGCTCTTCTGTAAGCCTCAGATGTCAAATCTGGGAAATTTCTGTTCAAGTCCAAGTTCTGAGCTGTCTGTCGTCCGATGACCCATCCATTGTAACCAGCTCCCTATTTTGTAACACAGAAGCCAACTACAGGATAGGTCCCTGTCTCAAAACAGCACTTTGTGGAAATTGATTAATCAAAGGGAAGTTTTAAAAGAAGTAAACTGAAAATGTCTGTACTGTTAAAAACTCACACTTATTAATTAATCACATTTTGTCTCCATGAATATTAATGCACTAACTAGCATTCAGGAAGTGTTTCACTCACCAGCAATGTGACTCATGAGAGGAACACAGGAGCCTCTTGCTCAGAGCAGCATGCAGGGTGGATTAGAGGAGGAGAAAAAGAAAATACAGCTGATGCCCCAAGACAGCATGGGGCAGAGTGCAATAAACCCAGACTCATACAACAGTCAGAGCTCATGACATTAGAAACACAAAGAAAGGTCTACTTTCATGCTAGTGGTGGTAGAGAAAATGGGAAAGAAGAATGTCAGGTAACAAATAATAGAATAGTTGTTTTCACAGGTCTCCCTCAGACACAGGCTGATCTCTGAAAACTGCCATCCATTATTAAACTGTGACAGTACAGAAAATACTCACATTTCATTATACCTACAGTTTTAAAAGAGGAGGAACATCTATTGCATGGTATTAAACTGCACTTCTTTATCACACAATGTAAGCCATTAGAGTGAGTCAGTAGGCATTTTGTTCTAGAACAGATAGCAGAGAGTGCTGTGTGTGAAAAAGTAACACAGTCATTCCCACATCATCACATGCAGGCAGCAAAAATGACAAATATGGCTCTGATTTCCTCTTAGCTCTGCTCACATCATCTTTGGAAAGCAATGCACCACCAACCACACCTGGGATTCTGGCAGTCAGTTATTAATGTTCCCTCCTTTACGTGACACTCCTCAGTTTGTTCTTACCCATGGGGAATTGTAGAAATGTGAAGGCATGAACATCTCCTAATAATAAAATTTTTACCTCTTCTGCAGCCAGTTCATACCCATCAGGGTTGAGTGAAGGCAGGAGATGTATTCTGGTGTTATTAATCAAGGTCTGGATGCGAGGGTTCCCAAGAAGATACTCTGAACACAGATACTGTGCGAGGTATATCAGCAGTTCCTTCCCCACAACTTCATTTCCGTGCATGTTCCCAATGTACTTAAATTCTGGCTTGACTGTGAAACATGAAGTAATGAAATGATTTAATTTGATTATACCTGAGTGGCTTCCAAAATCAGACTAACCCAAGTTTCTTACTGATGAGTCAAAGTTTTATTTACACTAATTTCATCCACACGTTCCTGCAAATAGCACAGCAATTACAGGTGAACTTCCCTCTGTTAAACATCAGTTCAGCAACAGTTTAAACTGTGTGAAATAAAGTTAAGTCCAAACTATAAGGATTCCAATCCATAAGAGGTAATCGTTGGTCTGAGCTTTTGCTAGAGTCATCATTAAGTGTGAGCAAAGGATGATGAAAACAAAACCATCAAGCAATGGCTGGGAAGGAACAAATTACAACCCTGGCACACTGACTTAAGGCACAATGCCTTATTTTGTCACAGACCTTAGAAACAACCTGCAGATGTGTAATATATTACCCCTTTATTCAGATAAGAAGTTGGGTTATGCATAAAAATGGGCTTTCAGGCTAAACAGCCCTGGAATAAGCCTACTATAAACACATAGCTTCAAAATTCCCTGCAGTTATTCTCTCTCAATTTCCATCCTTCCTTAGAGATTGATGGAAAGTAGAAAAGAGGTACACTTTGGAGACATCCTTTCCTGTCTATTCCTTCATCTTTGCCTTTGATCCTGGCCAGCCTTGAGCACTAAATACTGGAGGGGGCCTGGCACATAGCTATTATGCCACTTGCTCAGGCTGGCAAAATCTCCATCTCTGGAGCTATTTTCACCTCCTTTTATGTTGTCCTGAGCAGCATGAAGCAACAGCTTTAGAGAAAAATTCTAGGAAATGTGTTAAACTACCATCTTTTATCATGCCATATCAGAGTTTTCATTTAAAAGCCTGAATCATAGGCTTTGTGTTTTCCTGGCAAATGCATTATAAGCTTAGAAAGACACCTGCAACTTATTTTCTTTGAAAAAGAGAGGAAGGATGATGGGCCAGGAAAATTTAATGTAGATCTTTGCTCTGTTAATGACATCTGCTGGGACCTGATTAAGTTTAAAGGCACCTCAAAATACCTCTAGACCATCCAGGGCAGCACAGCTGAGAGTAAACAAAGCTACCAGTCTTTGCTGTCCTCTCTGACTCCCCTGCAGCACAGCACACAGAGGACACAGGAGCCTGACCTGAGATCAAAATCTCAATAAAGTATTAAGTCAGATGTAGTTCAGTTCTACCACACTGCTGAGGCTGTGCTGATGCTGGAGCTCCTCTGATGAGAAGCAAACTGAGGCTCTCAGCAATGGCCATAGCAATCTGCTGTAACTAAGTCAGGTACAATTTTTAAGATGGGAGCTGGTAACTGGAAAATAATACCTAATACTGCCCTAGAAAATTATCTGCCTTTTGAAGAATTTAAAACACTTAAAAATCAGACCCTTGCTGTCTTAGTGATGAAAATACAAAATAGATTTGCACCATTCCTCTCCGAAGAAAATTTGTGAGGACTCACATCCTAATGTATGTATTAGCACCTATATAAAGTATAATAGCATCTATTCTGGTGCTTTGATAACATAATTTCTGGTATTATCCACCTGTTACACTGACAGCTACAGAACTGACATAAATCTCTGCTCAGGAGGATTGTTTTCTGTGCTGGGTTGTCCTTTTTTAGTGACAATTTTTTTTCTGTATGTGAGGCCTTCTCAGAAGACATCTGTGTTTTTGGACATGAAGGACAGTGAGGAAGTGGTAGATGATAGGGAGGGCAAGTCAGTAACAGAAATGTATCCCAGATTTGTGCCTTGGGCACAAATAAATAACAGCCATATCACTGCAACCAAATACATGGTCATACAAGGAACAAGGATTACCAAACGTGGTCATGAACAGAGCTCTTAACAGAAAGAAATTGCCACTGGGTTGTAATTGCTACAAGGAATCATCAGCTACCACTGTATTTCAGAACATGAGGGAGGAGAAATGTTTGTGAATCAGCTCTTTTTACAGCCTAAGTGATGTCCCAGTAGAAAGGCCTGTTTTCACTTGGACAGTCTGGTCTCAACCTCATCAGCACTGATATAACTCACGCAGTTCATGGTGTCCAGGCTTGGTTGAAAACTCAATCACAAAAAGATCCTTCCCTTCAAAACTGCGCCCTATGCTGTAAGTTGTTGCAATGTGGGAGCACTTAGAAGCAGTCTTCTTCAGCGTGCTCACCATTTGGGAATATGAATGGTGTTTAAACTGAATAAAAGTTGCTGGCAAGTCTGAAGGCAAATCTTCCTCAGCATCTACTTCTCCTGCAATGAAAAATCATAATGCGGTGTTTAAAACCATAGTGCTCAGAGGATTGTGCGAAAGCCTGCACTTCTTTCAAAATATCTTTGTAAGTGGAAGAATTTAGAAAATAAAGCTGCAATCAAAACCTTAAATGTATGTAGTACATCCTACACTGTTGTGGCATGTTTTATTTGCAAAATCGTACTAATGCATATGCACACTGACAAATATTTGTGCAATCTCCAGCTATAATTTGGCCTTTGGCATGCTAGCTCATTTTAGTACAGATTGTACAGATTTTTCCCTTTGAATTTGGTGAATCTTTTTTTTTTTTTAATAAGATTCATCTGTCTTCAGCTATGTGGATCATCTTCATCCAAACAAAAATCTGTGACAATCATTAATGAGAATACTTTAATGAGCTGTTAAGATCGACAGGCAGTCATAGATTTATGAGTGCACTAAAGTTTCAGTTTTTTAAATAAAATATTTCAAATATAAAGACAGCTATCACACAGGACAGGGCTTATCTAAATCCATCCAAACATCTTGCCATGAGCTGATGTAGCTATTTCTCTCTCTCAAGACAGCCTGTCTTGATGCTCTTTTAAAATGAGAGAGAGAAATAGCTACTTCTTGAGCACAGTTTAATTGTCTAAAATAGGTGGAACAGAATTAATGACACATTACAGGTCTCTACAAAGCAGGCTGAGATGACAAGTGAAGAGGTTTTGTGCCATAGATATGTCAAGCTGAGTGAGATGAGACCCTCCCCATGCAGACAAGCTGAGTTTTCTTCCTCACCTCGCAGCTTTGCCAGCGGGTCAAAGCAGCCCTCTTCCTCCCCGGCGAAGAAGCGGTCACAATCCAAGAAGTAGGGCCAGGCCATGTCTATTGCATCAAAGGCAGGGAGGCAATTTTTTTTGAGGTTTTCACAGACATGCCTGCAGGGCTTTATGACTTTGTCCTTTTCACACTGCGGGGCCAGCACAGAACAGCCCAGGAGCCTCAGGTCAGGGTTGCATTCTCCCTGGAGCAGGTTGTGCAGCACGCTGATGAGCAGGTACTCGGAGCTGTACTCAATCACTTCTCGAGACTTCTGATCCAGAAAATTAGGATATGCCATTTGAGAATAGGCAACATCAGTACAAGAACTCAAGGCAATATCCACGCATTTTGCTATGAAAAGGAGATGAACATAGGAAAAATAACTTCCTTCACTGACATTCTGAATAATCCAAAGACAACATAACAAGTACCATGTCAAATTAATTATTTCTTTAGTTCTCAGGTAGGCTAGAAACAGTTTGCAAACTGAATTGTATATTTAAAACCACTTACAGAAAGATGATGAGAAGCATACTTGGTTCTGGAGATATAATTTGAGTTTAGGAATTTGACCAGAGAATTCCTAAGAGAAAGGTGGGGATTTGCTGGTGAGAAATAGTCAGATTCCTGAATAAAAGGCTATTTGTGATATCACTCTCTCACCTGTCCTTGCCTTTTCATATGGATTCCAAGTAGGTGTGAGGTTTTTTCTTTAGTGGGAATTGTATTGCTAAATTATCTCTTTTCTCTGCTTGGCCCCACAAAATTTGTAGAGTTTAATATCTCTGAAACTACAGACTCTCTGTGAAGGGTGGTTGAAATTGCCCAAAGAGATGAAAAGTCATTCCAGTACTTCACTCACAGGCAGACAGGCCCATAAATACGTTTACATGTATGTTCTCATAAACCCAATAAATTTTATAAAATCAGGTTAGGAGGTCTTAGGAAGGATAAGTGTTGGTAATACCTTCAACCCATTTAGAGGTGAAAAAGAGTCATAGAAAGACATCTCTTCATAAAATTACAGGCTATTATAGTAATGGGTCCACATTTGAGCATCTTTCTCTTGGTAATGACTCTGGCTGGTAACAAATACTGTTGCCACAGTAGCAAAATACTACACTCTGTGAAAGAACATATTTCTTTTGTAAGAAAACCCACTATAGCACCAATATGAGAATACTTGTCAGGAAATCATGAAGAAATAGTTTTGAGGTTCTCAAGAACAGAGAGGAAAGGCACTTCATACCTTTCTGTACAGTTTGGCATTGACCTGTAAATAAAGAGGAAAAGAAAAATCATTAGAGGGTGGGTATACATGGTTCCTCCCTTGTGTTAGGAATTGTCTGATCTGGTATCCCCACAGAGGCTGCTGCAGCTCTGTGTCCTGAGGTCCAGCCATACCAGGAACAAGCCCATATTCCCAGCAGGCACATATTACAGAATCACAGAATAGGCTGAGTTGAGAAACCCCGTTCACCCTCATCCACACATAGTTAAGTGCCTAGGAAATTTCAGTAATCAAAACCTAGGTCTTTTTAAATCTGATTTAATCTAAAAGTCTGTATGAGTCCTTCTGTACTGACCAAAGTGTCTTATCCATCTCCTCTAAAAGATCTATTTGTCCCACATAATGTTGTGGTACCTTTCCTTTAAAGCAATTCAGTCTTTGGTAGATATGAGAGGACTTTATTTCTTCCTCATCCTACTTTATCGTATCTCTAGCAATTGCATTTTATCACACTTTTAATAATATCTTAAAACTAATTATTTTCCTCCCCAACTACTCTCAAAGGAAAGCTTTTCCAAAAGATCACTCCTCTAATGGCTAGAAATTGCCTTTTAATTTCCTGTTTAAAAGTATTTGTGGCCAGCGTATATCCATTGTTGTTGTGCCAGCATTGTCCTTTAGCTTAAGTAGCTCTCTGCATTCCCTGGTGCATTCCTTCACACTGTGTTTGCAAAGAGCACTTGGATCTCCTCTGCTTTCTGTTTACTAGGTCAAATAAGTGGTGCTCTCTTGATTTTGAAGGATATGGTTTGATGACCCAGGAAATGCTTCCTTTTCTCCTGTAGACAATGATTTTATATTGTGCTTCTTCAGTACTGGCAACTAAAGAAATATATTTCTGCCTAGGTATTGGAGTTGGTTTTACCAGTGCCTCATATGAGCTAAATCACCCTGTGCAAGCCTGAACACCACCAGGTTCACTTTCCATGTGATGTACTGGGGATCTCTTCTGTTGCTATTTCTTCTTGCTCTCACTGGGGGCACAGGCATTTAGCTTCTTGCTCAGTAAATTGAGCATTTGTCGTCACAAGACCAAATTCATTATGGTTTTCTTTTTTTTCTTCTTCTAAATAGAGTTTAAACTTCTACTCCTGGCATATTTGTTTAAATGTAATCATCTGCATATGTGTTGCTAGTGAGTGGATCATTCTTTAGCCAAAATAAATTCATTGTAATGAGAACCAAATTAACCCTGGGATTTTATCTTGGAGGGGGACATTTAACTGGAAATTATTCTGTTTCTATATTATGGATTGTAATTGAGCCACATTACCTCATAAAATAAATGAGGCATCAGAACTAGCAGAAACAGCCCATCCCCAACATCAACAAGCTCTGTTTAGCAGCTAGCTATAAAAAATTATATCCATACAAACTCCTTTCCTGACTCAGTACATTATGCTAATTGCATTAAATAATACCTGGTTCATCAACTGTGCCTTCCATTATAGGATTTCAATGTTTCCCCTAGCTAGGCACAACCCCCTCTGTGAGTTAGTTATTAAGGTCAAGATGTTTCAGAAAAAGCTTCATCTCAGCCAGATACTGCATGTAGTTTTACATCTGGGGATAATCAAGGAATAGCATTTTGTACAATGCTAGCTGGGAGAGAGAAAGAAATGATCTCTTGTTAGTAAGAGCTCCAGCAATTAATCCTGCTGATAAAATAGGATGTCACTACCTCCTGAATCTGGATAGTCTCACATAATAACAACATCACTGCCCCATTTGAGGGACCTTGGACACAAGTCTGGAGTTTGCCAAGTGCTTCTTACAGAGGTGAAAACGTAGTGTGGAGAGAACTGGCTTGAGTTTAGCCACGTCTCAACGAGGAGAGGTGACACTATCTCTGTTTATCACCAGGGTCATTAGCAATGAATCCCCTTTGTTACCTTGAGGGGTGGATGAGAAATATTTGACACCTCTTTTTTCCTCTCCTGAGCAAAAAAATGAATGTACTGTAGCTATTATTTTAGACTAGGGGGTTGTGTGCTGGGCAGAGTTATTCATGGGGCATTTGGGGAGTATGAATGGTCTCTCTATAACTGCTCACATTTCCTCAAAGGTAAGAGGCATTTTCCCCTCTGCTGGCTCCAGGACCAAGCTACAATTGTCGTTTGTGTTTATATCTCCAACATGCAATGATCAAATAACAAAACTGAGGCATGCACAGTCTCCCAGACCGCTTTTGCTGTGCAGGTCTGCTATAGCCATCAGTCTGAGATGTGGCACAGGCCTGTTCTCAATGGCATCTCAGAATTCTGCTTATTCAGCTGGAGCAAAAAGGTGTTCTGGCAACACGCTGGAACAAGCAGAGGAAACTGAAGGGGAAATGCAGCAGGAGGGGTCTGGACATGGTGCTGCTTCTGTCTGAGCATCAGCAGACTTGCTGCATTTAGCAGATGCCTCTTTCTGGCCAGAAGAAGAGGTATCAGGAAGCAATGGAAGAGACATGAAATTCCACTAAGTCACATGCTGTCCCTGGGTTCACCTGAGGACTGGCTTCTTTTGTGATCACTAGCACAGGACAGCTAACAGCTCTGGTTTCAGACTGTGCTACCTGTCATCTATACTTTGATATTTCTACCATATCTATATAGGGAGGAAAATCTATTAAGCAACATTGCTATTACCCATTAACAAAGATGCTGACTGAAGAGGATAAATCTATTTTTTAGATGAGGAACCAAATTCATATAAATCTTTTCCATGGCAACTGAATTTATTCATCTCAACATGTGTTCTGCAATACCCCTGCTTAGTGGATAAAGCTTTTCCACTACTTGTGATCCAGGATGCACCTTACAAACTCAAAGCTACCAAGACTCGTTCACTGATGAGCAAAAGTAGCTCCTTGTTCCTGGGTCCTAAACCTGGATCTAAACCTAAATGTAGATCTAAGCTAAAATTAGATCTAATTCTCATACGTTTGCAGCATACCGTGGCATTTTCTCTCTATCTCTCCTTACTAGAGATATCTATGCAACCTTTTCTGCTCTAAGAGGCCACCTCTCCCCACCATACCATCTGCTGTATGACCCATGTATCAGCCACAGCTCTGCCTTGAAAACACCCAGGAGTGAAGCAGCTTGAGATGTCAGGTTATGGGGAATCAATACACAGAAAAGCAAGAGAGAAAAGGTCTGGTTTATACCAAAATTTGCTTTATAGCCAGCCTTAAATATGAATGTGTGCTGATGTGGTGCTTCGACTTTCCCAGTGTTTCCCAGCGCCAATGCTTACATATGTTTTGGAGGGTGCAGCTCTGCAGGGGCCAAGGATAATTCTGCAGTATGTGTGCTTATATAAATAAGTGTGGATACACATAGCTGGGCCAGAGCCTGCCTGCCTGGAGAGCCAGCAGCAGGAAACTCTCCAAGGCCAGCTCCCAGGCTGCAGCTGTACGCTCTGTTCCTGCAACCTTGCACCCACTTGCCAGGGTCTCTGCACACAGAAATCACCAGAAAATCCCCATCCCCACCCATAACAGCTTGTTTCCTCTAAGCTCTGGCAATGCCAGAAGAGTTCAGCCACTCCCTTCCCCATTTCCATAAGAGAAATGACAGGCAATGATATACAAAGGGTTTCTCAGGTCTCCCAATTCACTTGGCAGGCTTCAGTCACTGCTCCTTCTGTGCTTGAAAGAGTATAAAATTTTTCAATTTTTTTGTGCAAAGGTTTCCCTGGGCTCAAAGGAAGACAGTGTCACCTCCTCTCAAAGTCCCATCCACCGACAGGTTGGTACAGAGAGACCTTTTTCTTCGTGACCCAGAACAGCCTTTTCAATTTTTTATGTTTATTTTTGTACTCTAGCTATTCCACCAGAGCTACAAAAGTCCTTTCAGTAGCACAGCTTCTATTTAAGATTATGGATAAAATAACTTATTGAAGAGGAGAAAAGCCATTTCAAGGTTTCTGAGCTCTCTATAAAATACGCTTCTGGTTTTAATTTGCAAAGGCAAGCTTGAAAATCTACAATGCAGCACATACATATTTTACTGCCAAGCTTACATTTTTTCCCCTTGATGATTCAGCACCAAAGGAAGCGAGCTGCTGTTATTAACCCTAACCGAGACAACAGAGCTCAACAGCCACTTCCAGTACCATGGACTGGCCAGTTGCCTTTTCAAGAGCAAAGCCAACAGGAGACTCATGCAGTTGATGACCTCCAAATATAATCTGGATATAAGACATTCTTACAAAAAAGCCCAAGGGCCAGTCTTAAATCTAAAATATCTACATCATTCAGTAGGCAGATTGGTAGGGGGGTTGCTGATCTTTATAATATAAATTATCTCATCTATTTTGATTTGTACTGACCAGCACACACCCTCCCAGTTCTCTTGGCTTCTTACAATACTTTTTTTTTAAACCAGAAGAACATATGTATTCATTTTAGTCTGTTAATAGTCAAAAATCTCCACTTTTCCAAACAAAGCATCTCAGCTCTTTATTACAGTACTATTAGTCTTCTGGCTGTTCTACATGGTTCCTTAAGTCAGTCTTTCAGTGACATTCTGCCTTTGTCACTAAAGAGACAAAACTTAATATCAGTGGCAAGATACAAACACTGCTGAGCTGTACCATTTTGTAAAACACTGGACAGCACCTTCAAACAGCACAGCACAGCCTGCTTCCAGAGCCAGCTCCGAGCTACAGCACAAGGACAAGGGCAGGACAAGATCCATTACATAACACTAAAATGGATCAGAATCGTCAGGAGAAGGTGTGGGAGGAGTGGAGATGTAAGGGGACAGAGTAATGAGAGAGCTGAGTATCTCAAACGGGGGAGAATGGTTGAGCAGAAAGCCCAGAAGAGAAGGCAGCTACACACCTAAGGCATATGAGCAGGGGCAGAAGCGAAGAAGATTCCCAGCCACGGAGAAAAATTCCAGGAAAACTGAAGGAGAGAGGAGTGCTTGCAAAAAGAACCCGTGTGGTTAACTCCATTTTCTGGGTGCACCGAAGCTTTTGTGAGTAGAGGACTGAATATCTGTTATTAACCCTCCAGCAATTGCAGTAACTACCAGGGGGAGGTATGTGTTTGCAACAGGTAGAAGCAGTGCCCAGGAGCACTGTGCAGCCTTCCTCTAACCGTGCTCCCTCACTTGAAGAAGACTGAAAGAGATTAATGCTTCATCTGCCTTCACTTTGCAGAGCAAGATTGCAGCAGGAAGATGCAAGCCAGTGTTCATTGCCAATCACCCTTCCTTCTGACCCACCTGCTGCCTGGCATTTGGTGAAACATCCATTTTTACTGAATTACTGAAGGTGTTCCCACAGCAATGACACTGCAGTCAGCTCTTTCAGGACTGTTTGTTTTTCTGGACTGTTTCTCTCTCAGGACTCCTCTGGGGTCAGTGAGAAGGTGCTGAAGCTTTTCCATGGATACTATAAGTTTATGATCTGCAGGACCACAGGTCAAAATCTGTGCAGATGCACACCAAGACCTGTCACACAGCAAGGGCACGAAGACAGCCGTAGTGGGCACCAGTAATCTTCCCTTGTTTCTAGTTGTTTCTAGTTGTTCAGATGTAACTTAAACGTGTCTGCAGTTGTAGGTGCCTAAAAGAACTGATGAAGAGTATTCCTATCTGTCTGTCTGTCCCCACCACTGCCTTGGTGCCTCTAGTGACTCTGGTGTCACCCCAGCTGTGTCCCTCACTGGTATGTGCTACTCCAAGGAGTCCTTCAGAAGCTGAAAATCCTGAACATAAACAAAATTCCCTAAATAAAACCTACTAAATGCCTTTTTCTGGCCTCAGATGAGATATTTTCCAAGTTGCAAGGGAAAGAGCTGCATGTGTGACTGGCCTGTAGCTGAACAAGCATTTCCTGTGCACCAGGATGATCTGGAGACATCTTGAGATCATCTCTCAGTGTCTGATCAGTGAAGGAGGGAGAAATCAGCTTATATCTGGGGCATGATTATGGTGTTAAACAACAGCTGGGGTGAGAAGACAGAATAGGTCAGGAAATCTTTACAACTATCACCTTAAGGATCAATTTTTTTGCCCGGAGAATGATTAAAACACTTATTAACCAGGTAATCTGGATCTGTGATGCCTCCATAGCTTTACTCTGTCACCATACACTCTTTAAATCTCAGTTCCCACTATCTAAGGATGTAATACCCTCCAAGTGCTTTGGCCAACAAACTACCACAGACAGAAGCTTTCCTTTAAGTAAGCCCAACTCTGTTGAATGTTATGGGATGGAGGACAATGTCTGAATAATTGAGGGGTCTTTTCTGCTCCAATCTTTCCAAAACATTTGCCAAAACATGATCCCATCCTCTTTAAAGAGTGCATCCATCCCCTTAGAAAAACCCTGTCTTTTCTTTAGTTTAGATATATGAGAACTGTTATAACTAACCTCATGTCTGATTCTTTTGTAAGTAGTTGAGTTTCAACCAAATGTGATAATTTTATGTTACAAAAGATTGACACTTAATTTAATAACCTTGACTTAAATCTGTGCCTTAATCTTATATTGTCTCCTACATACATCTCTTCCTATTATAACCCTAAAAATTGGGTGCCAATTATATCAATGGAGTTACAACAGGATAAATTAAGGGATTGAAATTTCAGTTTTATTTCTGAAGTGGACACAGTAACCCTAAGTCCCTAAACTCCACTGATTTGTGACAGCTGCATCCAGGGAGGATGATTCCGTCCAAACAAGAATTCTCCAGTCATAAAAAAGCCATGGGTTATAAAAGCCCAGCAAAGAGACCAGGACATGGCCCACCAGCCTCTAATACTCTGCTCACAACATGATAGGTGACTTCTGTATGGTGCCTCCATGCTCAGCCCTGCATCAAGCAATAACACATGACATTTATCCAGCATTTGGTCCAGGCTTGAGAAGGGGGTGGCTCTCACATGGCATCAGCAACCCAAAGGGGACCATGGTAGCTATCAGGCAGCCAGCATCCTCCAAAACACTGGGACTGTGTGAAGGGAGAGGTAATGTCTAGAAATGTTACAGGGGATTAACCATTAGTGCTACTAAGCCTTGCTAAAAGCCTAGATGTGACTAAGAGCAGTGGGGTTTTGTTCAAGTTTTGACTTCTATGTATTCACACCTCCACACTTTAAGGATGTCTGTAGAAGTATTCTGAAGAAAACTTTGCCTTCAGATTAAAATCAGGCATAAATAATTTCTGCAGTATAAGGAGATACCTGTGTATTTTATTTTCAATATAAACTCGTTTTCCCCACATAAGTGTCTGTTTCTGATCCGATTTCCCATGTTAAATGGAGCTGAAGGTCAGTGTTGCTAAAATACTGTGTAGAAATCCTAGAGCCACTGGCAGGAATTCAGCAGAGCTCACATGATTCAGTGATGACAACTGGCTTCACAAAGAGCAGGAATTTCTCATCTCGTGAGTGAGCATGATGTAGACTCTAGTTCTGCATTTTTTTGTTTTGACACAACTTGGACACATCCATCTTGGGTCTAGCCAGTGAGATTCCTGCAGCTTGGGCTTTCCCACACGTGGCAGCACAGTCCTGTGGTTGTGCTCCATGTCGCACCTGCCTATGCCAGCCACAGCAGGATGAGGGAGCACACCCCTGGGGCAGGGAGCAGACCCCAGCCCACCGCCAGGTCACTCAGTGCAATCACAGGAACACAGGAGCAGCAGCAGCTGGAGAGGCTCTGCCTCTGTGTGCACAGGTTCCACCAGGAAACCAGCACGAGAAACATCCACAGCAGGTGAACAAATTTAGCCAAGTCCCATGAAGCTGAAGCCAGTGTGAAGGTCATGGAAGGAAATAGCTTTTCCCCTTTTTCCCCTTTCACTTAGCAAAAAGCATGGCACATTGTGGGGTTGGGAGCTGTAGAGAATGAGAGGGGAAAGGTGTGACATATCTATGTGAACACACATTTTCTGTCAATCTGACTTTCCACAAGACAATCAGTCTTACTCAGTGCCATAGCTCAGAGAGGAGCCAGTGGCACAAAATCTGTTCTTGGCTCCAGAACAAATATTGTAACTGTCCCCTGCCTCCTACCCTGGTGGTTTTTCACTCCTTGTCTCTCTTCCATGTACCTCCCCACTCCCTCTCACCTCCAGTGACTAAGGGCAGAGATCCTCAGGATGGGGCAATGTCTGTCTCGAGAGGTAGCCAAAATTATGAAAACAACAGGGTGCTTGGAAGAGGAGGAGACCCACCAGCGACAGGTGTGCCAACCAGCACTCTGAGTGCTCTACTACCTCCACAGCTTCAGGTTAAACAATTCCACCCCTCTGGAGAATAGTAGGCTCAGGGGGACCTTATCCTTCTCTACCATTACCTCAAGGGGGGTTGTAGTGAGGTGGCAATTGGTCTCTTCCCCCAGGTAACAAGTCAAAGGATGAGAAGAAATGGCCTGAGGATGGTCTAGGAGAGGTTTTGATTGGATAGTAGGAAAGATTTCTTCACAAAAAAGTTGTCAAGCATTGGAACAGGCTGCCCAGGGATCTGTTCAAGGCACCATCCCGGTAAGGATTTAAAAGACGCTGCCTAGGGACCTGGTTTGGTGCTGAACACAGTGTGCTGGGTTCGTGGTTGAACTCAAAGACCATAGCGGTCTTTTCCAACGGCAGCAATTCCACGGTTCTATCACCCGACAGGCTGTGCCACGTGCCCGAACCATCCTCCAAAAGCTCGGGCAGGGCTCGGGGGGGTGGCAGAAGGCATCCCTGCCGTGTGTGAGGGCGGTCGGGTCGGAGCCTGCCCGCAGCAGGGAGTGCGAGCCGAGAAGCCACACGGTGGCACCACAGACGGCGGCGCGGCCCCGGCGGTGGCGGTGGCAGCGGCGGCGGTGTCGGTGGTGGTGGTGGTGGCAGTGGTGGCTGTGGCGGTAGTGGCGGTGGCGGTGGCAGCAGCGGCGGTGGCGGTGGTGGCGGTGGTGACTGTGGCCGCAGCCCGGAGCCCTCCGGGGCCAGCGCGTCCCCTCCCCTCGCACCCTGTGAGCCCCGGTACCGGTGTACCCCTGCCCCGGAACTCCCCAATAAAGCGCTCCCTGAACGCAAGGGAAGGAAAGGCTTTGTTGCTGTTAGTATCGCTGTTGATAAAGGTTTTATCGCTGTTATGCCCCATTCCTGGAAGTGTTCAAGGCCAGGCTGGATAGGGCTTGGAGCAACCTGATCTAGTGGAAGGTGTCCCTGTCCGTGGCAGGGGGCTGGAATGAGATGACCTTTAAGGTCCCTTCCAACTCAAACCATTCTATAATTCTATTATGCATCCTTAGCCTGGCCCCGGTGGCATCACTTGATGGCCACCGCCATCAATTGTAGAGTTGTCCCCAGCTGCAAGGAAAGTCACCTATTTGAAGACATACGACTTCAATCTGCTTCTATGGGTTTTTGGTTTTGTTGCCAATCATTATAAAGCACTTCACTTAACTAATTACCACTGGACTACATTGGTCAGCAGCAAAGATGCACAACTTGGATAAACAGGAACCTGTTCTATTAGCTCTGTCTGAAAAAGTTTGGCCATATCTCAGAGGAAAGAGGCTAAACTGTACTTTTCTCACCCAAACTATAGGCTAAGAGGCCAGTTAAACTCATCAGGGTCTGAAAGTGCTGCCTCACAATGGGACCATGTAGCATCTTACCACTGAGGGAGACAGTAGCTTATCCCCAGGGATACAGGACACAGCTAGGGAGAAGGGCCCTCCCTCAGTGCCACAGCTCCCAACTGCTGCCCAAAAACTCACCACATAGTGCATGATGCCTGTGTCATATTGTGGAGGGGGATGACAGTAATCATTTCCTTATTTTTCTTAACAGAAAAGCACAAAGTATTGTCAAAGGATCTTGATATTGTAAACCATGTTTCATTTTGGCTTCTTAAAAAAAAAAAAAAAAAAAAAGAAAAAAGAAAAATGAGTCACTGCAAAACAAATACCACCAGGAAGCCTGCAGAAAGCAGCTCCAGCCTTGCTGGGCATCAGACAGTGGCACTGGTGCCTGCTGTCCTCTCCTGCAGCTCCAGGCTGGTTTCCTCCTGCAGGGCACTACAGGTCTGACCACTGGGATACAGCAAGACCTATACAAGGATCCAGGGGAGAAAATCCTACTGCTACAGCTGAAGATATAGCCTATGCCCTGAATGCTGAGAGGAGACCCCTGCAAGGTCCATGTGTGAGCATGTGCATCACTGCAGGCCTCTTTCTTTTCATGTGGCCTGACATGACATTATCCCCCCTTCAGAAAAGAAAGACCCTTGAGAAACCTGTGAGGTCACTCAGTGTCCAAGCTGCTACTTTATCACCTGCTCCAGCAGCCCTCCAGTGTGAAGTGTGTCCCTTACACAATTTGGAGACATTGACAGCTCCCTTTCCCTGCCTCAAGCCATCCCTCCAGCAGCATATTCAGCTGCCTTTCTGAAAGCCCTGCCCTAAAGACACCACAGCTGCCAACACACACAAAACACTCTCAGAGTTACCCCTCAGTAACCCCATACATTTGTGGTTGCTAGGATCAATATCCTATGGCAAGACTTTGATCAGCTGGAACTGGAGCAGAATATACCTCACAGAGAAAGGTCACACTGCAAACCACGCAGCCTCTTCCTGTAATTGGCTGTAAATAGTCTACAACACTTCTCTTTGTGCAGCTTTATCCAAAAATAAAATCCCTTTAGGCTGTGGTAGACCTCACTTTGATGTTCGTGGGAACAGCACTCTCAAATTATATGCAGTATATGGCACATGGACTGTATTGTGTAGCAGTTCAATGCCAGTGACAGTCTATAGCTTATATTTAAGCACAGAAATATAGCTGAATTTCCTTGGGTAACACTAAGGTCAGTTTCAGGTTAACTTATCTCTTCCTGTAATCCCATAAAATAAATATTTTTCTGACTCATTTTAAGTTTAAACTCTCTGAAAATAGTTTTCCTGGAATAGACCTTGTCACTACACTGAATTCATGTCTCCACTGTCGCCACATAAATGAAATTTTAATTAAGCACACTTGGTAAAAAACATGCATTTTCAAAAGGCACTGTTAATATATGTTATTAGTCAACTGGTTACTGAATCAAAACTTTCAATTAATTTAGCAGCATGTTCCTATCTAACCTTTATTCTAAAGGGTAAATCTGCTTTTCCAGCCAATCAAGTCATACAAATTCCATATTGCTTATAGCAAGCTAAAACACATCCTACAGCTGTCGGATCCTAATAAATCTCATACTTTGGACTCAAAATAAATGACCGAAAGCTAAAAGTAAGGAAAAGCTTTTTTTCTTAAGTAGAAAACATACAGAAGGTCAAAAGTTCATCTTCTTGCAATCTGACTACCACATTCCTAGAAGGCAATGCCAGAGATGAGGTGAACCTTCTACATTCCCCATAGCTGTGAGGGGGGGTCCTAACAACTGTCAACTCCACAGATTGACAGAAGGACACCTCTGTGACAGCCTTAAAGACAGTGATGAGGAATCTTTATGTTCCCTTACATCACAGCCTTGTTTTTCTCTTGCAGAGCCACACACC
Source organism: Erpornis zantholeuca (assembly GCA_013400515.1). Classification (NCBI taxonomy): domain Eukaryota; kingdom Metazoa; phylum Chordata; class Aves; order Passeriformes; family Timaliidae; genus Erpornis; species Erpornis zantholeuca. The sequence goes on from VZTN01010727.1 coordinate 103,716, forward strand.
TCCCACCTTCCCATCCATACCTCCCAAGCACAACCCCAGTTTCATCCCCAGCAGTATGCAGATTTCCAAAGAGCTGATCCCCCTCATCTCTAGGGGAGAGTGACAGCTCCTGCCTCCCTCTCCTTGAAGCTGGAACTCTTTACTTATCTCCAGGAGAAGGAAGAAGAGAAGAAGGAGGACTTTTGGGGGGATTAGCCTTACCTAGGGTCTCCTGGCCGGTTTCACAGTGGGGCGCTGGCTTGGTGGCCCTAAGTAGCCCACCGAGGAGGAGCAGGAGCCTCAGGACCATGCTGGAGCCCCTTGCACAGGCAGCACAGTGATGTGGCACTCACTGCCTGATGGAGTGACTCCTCTCCTGAGCCTCAGCGCGGCTCTGGCTCTCCAAGCTGCAGAGGAAATCAGTGCACTGCAAGGGCATGCCCACGTCTCACAGTGTGTGCAGTCCAGGCGTCAGATTTCAGCTGCATTTCAGCTTGGAAAGCAAAAGCCTTTGAGACAGAGAGGGAGGAGGAATGAGCTCCCCCTCCCCTCTGCCTCCAGACCGTCTCTCTCTTGCAGCCTGGTTTACGATTTCATAAACAGTTTCAGCCAAAGGGGGTCCCCGCAGGGTTGTGCCCTGCTGCTCCTGCCGCCGGTCCCTTTGGTCTGCACTCAGCAGTTCTCCTAAAGGACGAAGGACATTCATGAATGGTTGTCTCCCTGAAGCCAAGAGAACTGCCTGGAGAGAGCAGAGGGAAGACACAGAGAAAAGCAAACAACTGAAAGCAACTTTCCTCCCAAACTATGGTATTTCATCACATACTTAACTTCAAGTTTAAAAAATAACATGACAATGAATAGCCACCAGGCTATTCTCCAGCACAGAGAGAATGGGAACCCACAGAATAGCCACCAGGATCCTCCTCAGCATGCACCTCCTGGGCATTTTACTTAAGATAAAATTGAATTTACAGAAGCAAACTTGGAGGGATTCCAGTATTTTCTATCTATTCTTAAAAAAGAATAACTTGACAAATGTGCAGTTAAGGCTCCAGGAAACTGTTATAAGGTTTAAACTGGATGGAAAATCTATATTAAGTGGATAGTAAATTGATCTTTTAGTTTTCTTGTTTGATTGGTTTTGGTGGGTTTTTTTTCAGTATATTTTAGAGAAATATGCATTGTATGTTTTTATTTCTGTGCAACAGGTATGGTGGAAAAGTTTGCCTTAGGTAAGATGCAAATTCCTCATTTCTTACCTACACATTAAAAAACATCCCATATCACAGAAAAAAAAGGAATCTTTTTCTCAGAAATCTAGACCAAATCAGACCAAAGCATCCTATCTTTTCAGGCAGTGCATGCTCTTTTGAGAACAGATACCTGCTTACACATGAGAGCAGAGAATCTGTCCTTGCAGTGGAGCATGGTGGCTCCTGCTGATCAGTACCAGAGATCAGTAGGGAGCTATGGTGCTATATGGTAATGTAATCAAATCACCTCCCCATAGGGAAACCACTAAAGAGGCTGACAGGGCAGGAGAAGGTTGTGTGTGTCTCAAAAAGGAACTGATGTCTCATTTCATTTGGAAGAGATGCATTGGGAAGCTCAGCAGTCAAGTATGTCCTCTGTTTCCAGGCTCTGCAAGGCAGGTTGGCTATTTGTCTCCAGGATTTCCTTCTAGATCTGGAGACTGCCCAGTCTGTCCTGGGAATAAACAGAACCAGAGCCTATCAGACCTCAAAGAATAAACTTCCAAGGACAAGAATGCTATCTACCTGCCTTATTTTTTGTCCCGATCACATAGCATTATGGCTGGACTTTGGAGGGGAAAAAAAAGTCCCAACACAGCACTAGAAGTGTGACCTCCAAGGGAAGGAATACTTCACCTTCTGCCTGCTCTGAATACCAATCTGCCACACTGATGTGCTCAGGTACAGCTGAGACTGTGTCCAAGCCCCAGGCTTGCTCTGTGCCTGGGCTGTGCATTTTGTGTTAAAGGGAAAAAAGAACCTGCCCAGAACTAAACAAAGTGATGTGGCTCAATTTTTTATAACAACAAAAGGCAGCAGAGGTTATACCTGCAAATAGAAGCCAACCCTCAGCCCTTGGAAATGCTCATGTTGTTACTGCAGTTTTCTGCAGCCCTGGAGACTATAGGATGAGACTCTTGTCGCATATATCCCAGTGCTTGTGGAGGTGAGCTCTGCTGCAGAACTAATCCTGTACTATCTACAGTCCTGACAGCTTTTCTGCTCTTTTGGTGGCCACTAGGCTTATTAACCAAGGAAACATTGAAGTCCCCTGGAGGGGAAGACCCTAAGAGGCATACCCCATGTTAGGGTGAGAGAAAGAGGCTTTTCCCAGGGACCTTTGTGTGGGAATTGCTTAGGCTGACAGCTAGTCTGAAGGCCTCAGTCTCACAGAAATTGACCTAAAAGCAGTCAAAATTTACCCATGAGAAACTGCAGTCACAGTGAAAGCCACAGTGATAGTCAGAAAGATCATCAGCGAAAGAAGATGCTCTGGACACAAGGAGAAGGTGTTCTTGTTATGGAGTATCAAGAGTGTACAGGAAGAGACTTTCATATAATATGTAGCTAATTTCTTGTATAGCTATTTGTATTGCTGTTGGAATGGTCATTGTTTTGTAGACAGCCCTGTCATTGTTTCACTACGTAGCCAATCATGAGTCCTCTTCACAGTAGCTGTGAAGAGGAATAAGAATAATGGCAGAGGAGAATAAAGATTCTTTTGTGGTTTTGGGTTTCCATATGTGTGGTGTGTCTGTCTTTACCACCACACCTTTGTTCCATTATGTTAATGTGCCCCAGTTCTGCTTCCCTGGTTGGCCCATGGCCTCCCCGTCCCTTTCTCCCATGTATGTCCCTGCCCTAGAATGTTTTCCCTTCCCTGCTCCCCCACTGGCCCTCATTCCTCAGCCACTCCCTCACTATTTCCCTGTTGGCTCCCATGCCCTGGCCCCGCCTGTGTCCCACCCTGTGCCCTCAGACCATCGATGTTCTCTCCACCCTTACTGACCCCCATATATAAACTTGGACCCTCCATTGTTCCCAGTCTTCATCTTCCTCCTCGTCTCTGGATGCCATCACGTGTGTGGCTGCAATAAACACCTCCTGGAACCCCATAGGAAGATCATTCCCTCATCTCTTTGCTGTCAACTCATCTGTAAGTCTGTGTGTGTGTGTGTGTGTGTGGCACCGCTGAGCAGAGTCATCAGGAGATGCTTCCGGAAGGTTGTGGCACTCACCATCCACCCACCGCAACACCTTCACTTTTTTTTCTGTTGGCATGTTATTCTGGCTGTATTTTCTCTCAGTTTTGTACTCTCCAGCCTAGGCACGATGTCCTTGTGAGTGCCTCCTTCCCTCCACTGCACTTCAGCCACCAGTGCCAGCATAGCTGTCCCATACATTGGGACCATGTATTTTAAAACACCAGCAAATACAAACCTTCTGTACAGGGATCCCCCAAAACATTTTGCAAACAACTGTCGATAGCCTGCTTTCACCAGTGCTATTAGCACTGTAATACTCCACATTCATACTGTGCCTCATATTTGCTCTCAAATACTAATGAGACAAACTCCCATCCCACTGGGAATACTGATTTGATGTCATTTGGGAATGTTCATTTGCTATTTCCCTGAATTAAAGTATTGTGGCACACATTATGTAATTTTTTGTTCTCAAGATGATTGTATCTACCTTGTACTTTTTGTGGCTTGTCCATGCATCAGTTTCCAGACCCCCACACCACCACCACCCCTGCCCAGTTCGGTCAGCCTTGTGTTCAACAGACTCATAAGCAGTGTAAGGACAATTCAGAGCAACAGAATAAACAAGTAACAAGGAAAGTGATAAATTAACCCCACAGACATTCAGGAATTAACCAGCAAATGATGAAGGAGATATTAACAGGAACTAAATCGTGTTGGTCATTGCTTGATGGACCATTAAAGCAACAGTTTGGGCCCAGCCTTGAGGAGGGTCAGGCTGAAATTTGTCACTGATTAGAAACATAAAACATGGTTAACTTCAGTATTATTGGGCAATAGAAGTAACTTCAGACCATGCAAAACTTATGATGGCCTGCTAAGGGGAAGGAGCAAAGAGAATAATCAGTGTGGATCAGGGAAGCCTAAAATGAGGAAAATCAGAAGAGGGGATTACAAGGAATGGCTGCTTGCAGGTAGGTTGCCAGGCTGTATGCTCATCTCACCGAGTCCTGTGCCTGATCACTGCAATCCAATTTTCATATGCAGTCCTTGACTTTTTTCTCCTAGTATGCAATCTCCCTCTCTGACCTAGGAGTGTGTGCTGAAAAGTCAAAATGCCAGAAACCTGAGAGACCAAGGTGTAAGCCAGAAGGTCCAGGTGTCAGCTTCTGGAGAGACATGGATGTGTTTATACTTCCCAAGTGAACATAATCCTGTGTCCATGTGTCTGCATGTGTTTGCTAGCAAATTCCAGTCTGGAATAGCAGGCAAGTAGGAGAGAATTTATCTGAAAAGGCTCAAGGTGTGAATCAGTGGCTGGGTAAAGGGCCCAGGTGCAGACATGAGCTGACAGCTCGTGCTGATGCTTGAGGAATCTGAGTGTGAGCATACCTGTGAACCCAGAGTGGGAGCATGAGTGTTCCCACCAGTGCACCTCCATCCTGAACAGCCATAGAGGGACAGCAGGAATGGTCTCTCTGTACTGACACTTATGTGAGGGCTGGTGGCAAACCAGCTCTTCTGGCATCGTGTGTGTGCTTGCCACCACAGGACTCACCTTCATTTCTCTCTGAACTTGCACATGTCCTTGCTGTCTGGAGGACACCCACAAACATCACATCCTTCACAAGCTCCACTGCATCAACTAAATAAAGCAGTCAGTAGCTGGCAGGCTCCAAGCTTCGTTCTTCCTCAGCTTTCAGAGATTTTTTAGATTCAATCAGGATGTCTATGTGGTAGAGGAGAAAAAATTTACAGCAGAAGTAGGATAGATGGGGGCCTAAGAATGACATTCAGGTAATTAACAACAAAGGTAAATTTATCAGTTTGTCACCACCATCTATAAATTTTTCCACGCTTGCATGCCCTAAGGTACGGAAAACAGAAGGTCTGGAAGGGTTATTTCACTTTCAGCTTGGATTGCCTGTTCTTTTCTTCCTTTCCATGGGATTTGATCCCAGGCTTTACAGTGTGTCTTTCTATGAAGGTTTGGCATGTTTGTCACCTCTGGGTTTCCCTGTTCCCCTTTCTGAGGGGAACAGTAATTCCACTTACACAATACTTCCAGCCACCCAGCACTTCTAACTTGTCTGGCCATTTTTCAGCCCATTATAAGCAGTTTGTGTGTATTACTTGCCCTTCTTATATTTTTGTTGTGTGTTAACACTAACTATATCAAATGGGGCTAGCAGGAATTGCACAGCTGCATGAGCAAACATAAAAGCATTAAAAGCAGCTAAGGAAGGGATGGTTGGGAATAGAAGGATTTCTAAACATCTCTATTTTAATTTCTGGGTTTTGTAAATCTTCTAGTCTTCCCAGAGAGTTGCCAGCAAGTTCTGGCTTAGGGTTAAATATGATACTTTCATCCCAGTTCTAAAAGAATCTTAAAAATAAACCAGTGAATCCCAGAGTGTTAAGCAGATGTAACAACATCACCTGAATTCCATCATTTGCATTTGAATCACTGCAATAAAGGTAGATAATTTCACTAGCTGTTATTGCTGTTTTTCCTGATCTGACCTTTCTGTTAGCCTACAGTCCACAGTGCAGCAGCAATCCAGAAATCCTCAGACAGGACTAAATACCAAAAATGGTTTATGTGTTTGGCAGGTACTCAAAGTGGGATTAAATACAGTACATTTAACTTGCTTGCATTCTCATGATTCTTACTAAGTTAAGAGAAATGTAGCAGAGGAATATCTTAGATTTAGATGAGGTTTCATTCCCTGGTTCTTTTCTATTTTGACTCTGCTGAGAAGGAGGTTGAACAATAAACAGAAACAGTGCTGTCTACATAACTTCTCTGAAGGACAAACAGACACAGACCAGATGAAAATGCTACTTCATGGCTTGTTATTCTCTCCCCTACTAGTGCTAGTGAAGCTGGCAGAAGATGTTCAGCTGCACATTACATCTGCTCCAGTACAAAGTCAGCAAGTGTGGGTTTAGGATTTTACAGTAGTTTTAATTAATCCAGGAGATATTTTCATTAGCACAACAATAACCAATCCCGATTCTGTGGTTTTTTTTTTTTCTCCCTCTTTCAATTTCTGCAAAACAGGGAAGAGAAGAAGAGCTCCTGTGAGGAGAGACAGGGAGTAAATCAGCAACTTCCTGCAAAGCAATAGCAATAGCAATAGCAATTATTTTAAAAAAATCCAACCTTATTCTACCTGCCTTTGCAAGACCTTATCTCCCTATGAATGGATTGAGCTTCATGTAACAGCAGAAAACTGAAAAAGGCCCACAGTGGCTTCTCTTTCAACTTCTAGCTGCTAAGTTAAAAAAGGAAAATAGATTCATTCTCCAAACAAATATTTCTAATTCAAATTAACGTGAATGTGCATAAGAGAGATGGCTAATTTACTCTAAAGATACACAGACTATTCTGAGCTCTGCACTTAAGCAGATATTTTGGGATGTTTCTCTATGCCTTCTGGGACCATCCATATTACACTTGGGGAGCTTTTAACTTTCTCACTGAGAGTTTTTTCAGCAGTGCCTTTTATCTCAACTTTAGTTTGTTCCCCTTATGACCCATAGGATTAAGCTCACTTGAGAAACTGCCACACATAAACATTGAGTGCTGGAAATTTGATTGAGGGACTGCAAAGAAAAAGAGCACGAGAACAAGTTTTCCTGTTTTCCTACACTGTACCCTAAAAGTTTAACCTAGGATGGATCATGGACTGCAACTGCCTACATGTCTCAAATACTTAAAAAATTCCCTGTAGTCTCTACCAGTAATTTTCCATCATTATTGATCAAGTGCATACTTATACCAACTGACTAAGGGAGAAAGAGTAAGGCTCCAGTAAACTTCCTCAGAGTGAACCAATCTCACCATACGTGAGATGGAACATTAAATTTCCTGCAATGGCTTCAAAATTTTTCTTTAATTATTTTCTTTTTATTTTATTTTCATTTTGGCATGTTTTGCCAATTTCTCTCCCCCAGTTTTTCCTCATAAGCTGGAAACAAAAGCAAGCAATGAGTGGGTAGGTTTACTTCCCCCACTTAATATTACAGTCACAGATACTCCTTTCCCTCTGATTAAATATAATACATGTTAAAAAATGCAGCTCTTGAAAAATATTCAAATTACTTAAATTCAATACAAGTACTGTCAGTGATAATTAAACTCTGATTTAATATTCTGACTTGTCACAGATTAGCTAAGTCAATGACCCACAGAATTAGTTGCTTATACCACTTCCAGGTGATTCACTGAACTGATCCTATCATAATGCAGAAGAACACAATTGAGATGGGAGAAGGCCCTGCCATCCCCAAAAGATTGAACTGAATACATGCCTTTCTTTTAGCCTACCCTTCATGTGGTCTCTGTGCTTGTTTGAGTTAATCAGTAAGAAATGAAGCCACTCAGAAAGTTTCTTTTGATGACAGGAGAGAATGATATCTAGTTAAAATTCAGCCATGATCAAAGGCACAAATGATACAAAAGATGGGAAGAGAACCTGGCACCAGATGGTAGAATGAGGCCACAAAGGAACAGTAATAAATATGATTCTATATCCAGGAGAACATGTGCAAAATAACATGCACTGATCACCAGATCCTGCTATAAGCACACGATATTATTTAAATTTAATCATTAAAAAGATAGAGCTCACATAAGGACCTTGTTATCCTCTCAAAGGCTGCCTCTTATTACTCCCACATGTAAAGTAGCAAAGCAGGATTACTGCTGAGGGGTTACTGGTGATGCATTTTGCAGTTTTAGTTCAAGATGAGGTCCAAAGGTGACTCTGCCCAACTCCCATAAAGCAAGAAAAATAATACAAATATGTTAGTGAATCATAGAACTGAATATATAACAGCTACAAGGAAAAATGTGTGCTCAAAAAAGATCTGTGCTGAGAACTAAAGGTCTTTCTTTTCTTCTGATCACAGATGGAGTATTAAAAATTAATGTAAGTTCTACCAGAAAAGAACTTGACAGTCCTATTTTGAGACTCATTTCACTTCATCTCTTCTCCCTGTCTCACAGAACATTAATGCCAAAACATTCAAAAGAAGTTCTCTAGGGCTTGCTTTTCACATTCACAGAGGTGCTGGGAAGCATTTTGAAAAAGTGATTTGGAGTGCTTTGATTTGTAGATACCTGATGGGGAAAATACTTAAGAGACCCCAATGCTTTTAAAGCAGATCCTTGGTACCTTCCAAATTAAAATAAGGCCCTCCAAGGCTGGCACTCCCCAGAAAACTGGGGAGTTCAGCTCAGAGAGCAAGAACCAGTAGCCATTTCAGATGATACTAGCATGACAGCTCTGAGGATTTTAACTTCACTTTCAGTAATACACTTGTGAGATACAAGTTGGACTTAAAACCAAGAGAAAAATGGTATTAAAGTAGCCAAAATAGAAGTTACATAGCAGTATACTGAGAATCTACACCACACTAAATATCTGCGCCATGATAATATTTAAGTGTCTTCATAATTGTTTTCTTTATCAAGGTTCCAACTCTTGAGAGTGGCACAGCCTATAAAGAGAGTCTTTTAAAAGATAAGGATTTTTAGTTCAAATTTTATTTTCTGCATTTATTCAAAGAATTTACAAAACAGCTATCAGTGTGTCAAAGTATCTAGCAGTGGAAACTAGAGACCAAATATAAAATCATTGTTTTTTTTCCCAGAAAATCCTTGGAAGACATTATCTCTAGCCTGTGGTATTCAGGCACACTCCACTCATCGTGTTCAGATTAAAGCTGTGCTGAATTGCCCACAATCACCAAAGGTGCTGGATAGAGACAGAAAAGGGGCAGAGACCAAGCTGGAGGCTGTCCTTGAGGTCATGCAGGATCCCACGCTGCCAGGATTTTCAGCAGCACAATACCCAACCCCACAGGGGCATCACAAACAGCCTCTGACCCCAGGCTTGTTCTCCCAGCTTTATCAACCTCTGCATTGCCACAACTCATGCCAGACCACCGTGCAGCATCCTGGCTCCCTAAGTTATTTGTGAGAAACTCCTTAGTTTCCAGATACACATTTCTGTTTCAAACGTAGGTTGCACAAAGTCCTGTGTGGGGAGGGCAGGGTGCTGGTGCTGTGTCACTGTCCCAGGGCTCACAAGAGAGCTACAGAGTCCTGCAAGCACTGCTGTGTGCCATCCTTCAGTCAGGCTATTGTGCATCCAGTGACATTAGAAGCATGAGTGTTTCCATTTCAAGAAAAGCATTAATTAATTGGAATGGATTTGCAGAGAGGTAACAAATTGGATGGGGGCTTAAGCATTGACTCATCATGACAAATAATTTGATCTGTTGAATATGTTTTTTTCTTGGCCAAATAATGACTAATTTGATATTCAGGGGTCTGAAAAAATGAGTTGAGTAGAGCAGGACAAGATGCAGTTTTAAGGGGTCAAGAGAACCAGCACAGGGCAGTGGAGAGAGTAAAGAACAGCTATAAGGTCTTAGTTACTAGATACAGGTTAAACTGTGGGAACAATACCAGTCATGGGCTTAACTCTGGGAACAGCTCCATCAATTAGTCAAATCCTCCTCTCTGCTTTTCTAAAAAGCCAGCATTCTGGAATGAAAACTCTGCCAGTGTCATCTAGTGGTACTGATATCATGATGTTTCCCTGGTTAAAGGGCTGATCCAGAACTGGTAAATTTTGAACATCTATGAGAAATGCCTTATCGTCCACATATCAAACTGAACTCTATGGGAGAGGTTTCTTCAGCCCACAAGGCTTTAGGACAAGACCTTTAGCAGCTCCAAGGCTGTCATTGGTCATTCTAGTTGTACCACACGTAACTGTGACACTGAGATTCCCATGAAAACTGGGAATTTGCATTTTTCTGACTTCCCTCAACTGTTCCTATCAGTGAGTTACCTTTTGCTATCATTAGGGAACAAAAAGGAACTATGTCTCTCATCAAAGAAAATTAACTTTACTTGCCAAAATTTTTATCAGTCAGGACCTTCCTTTAAACCACTGCTCAGCAGGACAACTTTGGAGAGCAGATATCCACAGAAATTCCTGAGTTTTTCCATTTCCTTGCAGATTATTGTGTTAGACAGAGCTTGAATCACCCTTCTTTCTCACTGAAGCAAACTGCATGGTACCAGAAGGCAAGTCCAACCTCGGTGAGGATATCAGGGTGTCAGAGTTAACTATTTTCATACTCCGCCTTATGCTGGTCCTCTTCAGCTTCCAGTTGCCAAACAACAGCCACCCTCAGAGCTCATCTAATCACTGCCATGGCAGTAGGGGAAATTACAAAGCTAAAGGTCCTGGGATCTATTTATCTGGGTTTTTTGGAGGTTCATATCATGATACGAAAATTAACTGAAAATCAAAAGGTGGCTGACACTCAAGGGCTGAATCTGAGAGCATCACGTTTAGTCACAGAGGCTCTGAAGTGCCTGGGCAATTACAGACATTCAGCCATTGCAGGAAGAGCCTGGAGAAACCCACTATGCATCCACATGGGGTAGGCTGCATTTCCATCCAATCTTCCCTCCATTATTCTTATTAGGACAGTAGGTGGGAAGTTTTATGGAAGTAAGAATTTTGTTTTTATGAGGAATTCATGCTGAATACCTTGATCCAGCCATAAATGGATATCTGGTAATTTTATCTGAAAGTGAGAATGTGACAGTAGTCATATTATTACTCCCTATGTGTCACTAACTGCAGAAATTGGTAGGCTGTAATCCCAAGGGACAAAGTAGATTCAATAAGATTCTTGGTTTTGTTCCTTTACCAGCTTTCTTTGTTGAGCACAAAAAAGTGAGGGGCGCAGCTTTCTTCCTAGTTTGTTTAATTTGCATTTTGCAATCCTGCTCAGCTGCACAAAATTAAAAACTGAAAAGCCTGCCCGTGGAAAAGTGATTAAAGACAACAAAGAAACCCCACAGTAAACCAAAACCACAGGGAAAAAACCCAACCCAACCAAAAAGTGAGAATCACAATAGCCCAAGGGGATGCATCAAGGAAAGAAGGGTCTGAACAGCCTGCCTTTCAGCTGCCATGAGAAACCAGAGGGCAGGTAGAAGCTTTACAAGCTGAGGAAGGTGGAGGAAGCATGGGAATTGACTGAGCTTCCAGCAAAGGGAGGACAGGCTGGCAGAGATGCTGATAGCAAATGCTTCTCATGTCTCTGTTCAGCTCTAAGGCCAGAGATTAAAATAATTGAGTAGGAGGTAATTGATGAATAATAAGAATAAACAGAGGGTTTAAGAAGGAAGGCTCACACCCTGGGTTTGAATTACTTTTCAGAACCACTGTTACTCTGTACCTCTGGGTCTGGAAGAAAGGAGCTTACAAGTGCCACATTCAGTTGGCTGGAGTGATTGCAGATGCTCAGCAAGCCACAGGCATCCATCAGAGAGAGAGCAGCAGGGGTGTGCACAGAGGCATGAGAAAGCTCAGGGAGACAAGGGCTCAGAGGTGTAGGAAACTGTCAGAGCACTGGAGTGCAGCCACACCATCCACATTTTCAGTCTGCTTGATATCTTGTCACTTGAAGAAAAACGTGCACCTTGGATTACATTTCCATTCAGTGCTGTTAAGGTGGTTCTCTAGGATATACAAGAATCAATTCTTTTTCTTTAATGTGATCACCTCAGTGAGCAGACATCATAACTGAGCTGGTCTTACATGACTTTCTCAAAAGATTTCTGCAAATTTAGACTTGGACTCTGCTGCTTAAAACCTTTGAGTAAAATCTTGGATTACCTCCACCTGAAGTCAGTAAAGTCAGGATCTTTCCCTGAACATATATTCTGATTCCAAAAACTTATTTTCTGCCCACTAACAGAATGAATGGGATGTAATTCACAGATGGGATACAAGCAGCCCTCAGAAGAGAGGCAGAGACATCATATCTCATTGGTGGTAAGTGTCCTGCCCAGTATGTGGAGTCTGCTCTCTCTCATACACAGCATCTCAAATTTCTACTAAAATTCCAGCCTGGCCAAGGTTGTGTTCTCCAGGAAGAGAGACCCTGGGCTGAGCTGTCACACCCAGAGAAGACACTGAAGCTCTGTCTAGGAAAGTGCAAAAGGCAGTCGTGAGTTCGACACATGCAGCTCTGTTTTATGAGTAAGGAGTGTCTGCCACTCTTTTTTTTTCCTGGTACTGGCACGGCAAGATCCTCAGGATGAGAGGAGGAGAATCCTATTCCTGTATCCTAAATATCTTTCTCCCAAAAACTCAGCTCCACTGTCAGCTCTGAGGTATGCCTTATGAGAAGCACATTTTTAAGTGCCTAAGAAACTTTAAACAAAAGATCAAAAAATTCAGGATGACATTATTTGTCTTCAATTCCTAGGTATTTTCTAAACCATGTTTCATGCAATTTCATCCTTTTCTGGCTCTGTGGTCTTTCATCTATCTGCCCATGCCTCAGGTCTCCTGAGAATAACAGTTCTAGTACTTATCTGGCTTCCAGCAAGGTATTAAGAATGAAAGCTAAATGAAGCATTCAGACTACTGTGTGAGAAGCCCAGAAGATATTTTAAATGCCTAATGCAGACTTCATTAGCAATGATAACAATAAGGGTCTGATAAGCTGAAAAGCCAGATTTCAAGCTGAAAGCCAGTCTGAGCTGTGCCTCTGCAAGGAGTGATCAGCAGTCTTTTATAACACAAAGGCCATAAGATGTAAGACCTAAATCATGTTTAATATTTCCATGGAAAATGGAAACTGCACACACCCAACCTCCAGTCCCATGCCATGGAGCAAGGCCACTGAGCAATTCATTGGGTTTCAGAAAACATTCTGAAAATGTGCATCAGGGCTGACAGCTGCAAGCAAAGAGAACAAAGTGGTTGGATATGTAAGGAATTATGAAAGTGAAAAGAAGGTGGTAATGAGTCTGCCACTTACAGTCAGGCTTCATTGAAGTACAATTTGAGTGCTATGCCTTGGTTGGAAAAAAAAATCAAATTGGGAAAGTGGGTTAAGTAAAACTACTCTAGTGTTAGGCATGAGGAGTTTTCTTGGAAAGTGTTTGAAGATTTCAATCCATTTGGTAAACGAAAGGAAATTTGGAAACTTAAAGATATGTTGGATACTTTGCTCCAAATTTGCTGGATACAAACCTGTAGATGACACATGAAAACAGCAGGATGCAGTGAGATGGATGAAACATGCACAACAAAACCCAGGTTATGTCCCCAAAGAGATGGTTTTGGGGTTTGTTTGGCATCTTTGCTGTCCACAGCGGACTCAACAATTTGCACTCTTGTGATAATGGATTGAAGGCTGAAATGAAGGTGCTTCAGCTATGGTTTATAGTATTTTAAGGCATCTAGTTAAAAAGTGATGTCAGTGGACTGGAATGATCTGTAGTTTTCAACATTCAAAAATACCTTTAAAACCATATGGACCCTATGCCATCTAACATACCTGCTTTGCAATATGTTTCATTTGCATAGAGAATGTATGAGAAGCCTGGCTGGGAGCAGCTCGTGGTTCATGCATTGCTCACTTACAGAAAAGAGCAGAAGCACCAAGTTTGCATCACGCACCCTCCTGTCCTGGCACGGAAAATCTGACATTAAGGAGAGAAGAATCAGGGATATGCAGAAATGCAGTCATTTGGCCTGTTGCCCATTCATAAGCCACAGGGAAAAGCAGCTCCAGCTCAGAGAAGGAGCTGGCTGCATACACTGTCCCGGGTGACATTTTGCTCCCCCAGGCTTCTGGTGCTGAAAGATACTCACATATTTACAACCTTTCTTAAGGTCATCTCTGCTGTGTCTCCAGCTGAGCCATTAAATATTAATTGGACTACTTTCCAAAAATAAAAAGCAGAACCTCTAATTTACTTGTGTAATTAACACCTCCCACAAACCAGGTGTGCTCCTGAGCCAGACTGAACAAGCCATTTGCTCTCCACCATCCTGAAATGTGCTATGTGCTTTGGAGGCAGACACACAGTTGCTTGTTCATTCTAGGTATACAAGTGCACATACTAATTTGAGGGGAAAAAAGCACCTCAAATACAACAGAAAATATGCCCTCTGGGTGATGTAGTCAAACCTTCCACTCACACTAGATCTCTTCAGTTTGTGTTTTGGGTTTGATTTTTTTTTTTTAAAGCATTTTTCATAGAGGGGCTTGAATATCTTGTTATAGGTAATTTTTTTCAACAAGGCTCAATGCTGCTAAATTTATCAAAGAGCTGAAATTTTAATCCACAGTTATAAAGAGCACGATTGCTCTCTGGTCATATCCAAGCATTGCATTAAGGAACTTGGATTCTAACTTAAAATCATAGAGCCATTTAAGTTGGAAATTACTTTTGAGGTCATAGACTCCAACTGTAAACATATTTAACCATGTAATAAGCCTAAAATTGCAATTAGTTCTGAAATTTGAGTTCAATACCAGCATTACTCATGTTAAGACAAGGTAAATATGTATTCAGTAATCACTGAGCTACACAGATAATTTGCAGAAGTTTATTAGGTGCTGGTTTTCCCAGAAGAATTTCATGCCTGCTCTTCAGTGAGGCTAAGGAAATCATGGAGAGAAAATTCACAGAATTCGAGATCCTCAGTGCCCAGCTGCCATCTAAGCTCAAAGACACTAAAGTTCTTATCTAAGAAAACTAGTTTTGTTTTTGCACTTGTAGTGAAGCACATCCATCCTGTCAGGATTTAGCAGGCTGGGAGCCAGCTCATACCTAAACTTTTTGGGAATCTGTAGTCTAAGCAATACTTTGACTTTACTGCCTCAAAAACTCAGCCTATCAGTCTCAGAGCTTACCTGAAAAAAAAAAAAAAAAAAAAAAAGCTTATTTTTTTTTGGAAGAGGTGACCCTCTTTGTCATAAATGAATATCAGAGCACTCACCTAGGAAATGAGGCACACAGACTCAATTTCTTCCTCTGAAAAGGTAGATTCAAAATGCCATCCTGGATCTTGCCTGAAGATATCCAAATCGTCAGGCTTGGATATATTTTGGTGAACATGTGTTAAGAATTAAATTTTAATGTCTCCTTAGTTGCATGGACTAATTAAAGGTTTGTTGTGCTGCAGAGTTTATACCCTGACTGCTATTAGGTGAAGGATGTCATTCAGGGAAGGTGCAGTTCTCAGCTCCAGTCTCTCCAGACAAATACAAGTTTGGAGAAGAGCAGAGGACTTTGTGAATTTGAATTGCAACCAGGAGCTGAAAAAGTACAGCCTGGAAGCTTTTTGGGGGCCCTACTGCTCTGAGAAAATGATGTTTCTCTTGCATGCTCTTTTAAAAACTTGCCATCCTTTTCTTCAGAAGCCACAGGTGGGTGACAGCACCTCCTGCTAAGGAAATCACAGTCTCAGGCAGTTCCTGCTGACCTCTGTGGCATTTCCACCTCCACAACACACCTGCCAATTATTTGCCAGTCTCTCATCTCTAAGCAAAGGCATTCCAAGCCCTTGGGCAGGAAATTCAGATAAATCTTCCTAGAGCACAACCTTTGAGTTGGCAAGAGTGTGTCAATGGCAGGAGGCCATTTTGGATGCAGCACTTCAGCTTTGTTGGAAATCTGATGCAGACTAAAGCCTACTGTCAGGAGTGTGTGCCCCCTGTTTTATCCAAAATGCCAAAATCTCAGTAAGAGGGAATCCTAAACCTCATGAATGTGCCCATCATGTAAAATATATATAGCACTAAATCCTTGGATACTTTTTGCAGCATTCCAAAACAATGGGGCCGAGTGTGGTTCCCCCCAGCTCCTCACATCCCTGAATAACCCACAGCATGGTGAGTGAAGCACAGACCTAATGAGCTTTGCCTACATCAGGAAGCCAAGGGAACGGAAGCGAGACCTCTCACTGAATGTTTCCTGCTTTGTCAGAAAAGTAGAGCAAGTCCTTCTCTGGTGGGGAGTGGGGAGTGAGAAGAAGAGAGAAAGGAAAAATTTACCTGTATACTGACAGGGGGAGATGCCTTTTGGTAATGCTGAACAAGGCTGTTAAACTTCATTGCAAATCAGGACTGAGAGCGCTGCAACTCTCCTTAGTTTCCTCAGTCTTTCCTTAATTTCCAAGGTCTGCACCACCTTAGACCTTGGCTTCCTAATTCCACATGGAAATGAAATCTAAAAGATGTTCTGCAACACCTAGTGCAGGCTCAATTTTTTTGTTTTTTTTCCTTCTAGACCTAAGCACTTCCAGAAATATTCAATGCGAAGTGGAGTGGTATTGTAAAGTGTACACCCTCAACTGGCATATGTAACCTTCATTAATTAACTTAATAGCAGAGGTAGCATTTTAAATAGGTTCTGTTTTATACCTTTAAAATGTGGCTTATAGCTCATTAGCTTTAGAAGTTTATTACTGTAATAGCCTTAAAGTTTATTATTTTTTTTCTCCTCTACCATTTTCTCTAATACTAACACTTTATTTCATTTGTATGTCTTGAAGGTGACAATTTAATACCCTTAATTGTATGTAACATATTCCTTTCCCAAGGTGAGGACCATTTTGTTTAGGAAATCAAGGGTAAGCTAAAAACTGTAGGTATCATTAAGCTCATGTTTATTCATGGACAGCTACTGTAGGCCATTAAAACATTTTGGCACAAAACTGACTAAAAAATTACTCAAATTTAGCATCCCTCCCACTCCCCACAGAGTTATCGGGTCCTTATGGTGCAGCTGAAAGGAAAGACTGAAACATCAGGTTTTTCTAGCAGCATGGCAGAGGGGGAGGCATGGGGAGACAAGAAGACAATTAAACTGAAAAGATTCCATAGACAACTCTTTTTTTTTTTTCTGAAATACTGTATTTACACAAAATCGAAGAGAGTACAAATACTTTACTAAGAAGACAAAACCATTATAGTACATTCAATTTAAACACAGGCAGAACTAGATGCAAAGCACAGAGGCCTAAGGTACTTGCATGGGGGTAAGAAAAAAAAAGCACATCATAAAGGCCGCAGAGATTAAAAGCAGGAGGTAAGAAAACACTGTATTTGCTAGGCAGCATCATCTCTCCTTGACTTCAGTGGGATTGAACAAGACACTCTCCTTCCCCTCTGTGGATTCTGGGAAAAACCCTCTCAGTGTGCTGACTGCTCAGCACTGATTTTGGAAAACGGCTAAGTGTGTACTTAATTTTCAGCATGGAAATAGAGCTTTGAAGAAAATTATATTTGTGCCTAATCACATGCTTATATGCTTAGTTTGACCAGAAATAGCCTTCTCAATGCTTTACAGGGTCAAGTCCATTGTTACATAAAAAATAAGAGTACTTTACTGTCATCTTTCTTTTTATTCTTCTTAAAATATACTTTAGAATTGCTTTGATTTTCCCTTTATGTACTCAATTAGAAAATAGTAGTTTATTGAATGCCATAGAATTCTTAAATTTTAATAAATGTCATATATAATCAAAGGAATATTGTTCAAAAATAATTCCCACATTTTTCTAAAGCCTGTTTAAATCTAAAAAGAAAAGAGAAAAATACATATAATAACAAAGCAGCTTTATATTTCTGGGCATTTGGCAGCAGGTTTGTTATAATATTTCTCACATCTCTTGTTGTCAGTTGAAATCACCAAATTAATTGATCATTATTGAAGAAAAGATTGCACAGTATTATGACAATCCACCAGATATAGCCAATGCATGAAATATTTTACACATTATATATCCCTTAAAAAGATTCAATATATTTTAGCCTTTTCTTTGAAAACAGATAGTTGAAGTAATATATCTTAAACACAATGGTATCTGTCACTTCTACTGATTTTTTTTCTGAATAAAAGCTTGCTTGAATAGGACTACTAGCTCAGTGATGGAACTACAGTGCTGTTTAACTAAACTCCATACATGTCTTCGTTACTGTTGCTGCAATTATTGTAATCACATACCACTGAAGTGCTAAATATTAGTAACTCAGATATGTGGACTTTGGTTATGCTTGATAGAATACCGGCATGTCAAATATATGTACCACTTCCTAAAGGCTATGTTACAATCATGATGCCTAGTAATAAATAATAATAATTATAACAATCTCAGATTCAAAGTGCTGACTCACTTGAGGCACCAATACAATAAATCAATCAATTAAAATACCTGTTTTTTATGTTCAAAACTAACAGCAGATCCTGGGCTGCCAAGTTACATGTGCAGCATGGCAGACTCTGAACCTGTCCTTCCAATGTGGGGATTCCTGTGCTCCCAGAAGACACTGGAATATCGTGTCTGATATGGAATGCTCCAAGACATACCAAGTCTTCACACATGAAACATTAAGAGTTGTCTAAGCCTCTCTTAAAACCCCTCAAGCCAACTCTATTCACTCGGGGACAAGGCTTTGCCATGACTTGTGCTTGGCTGCACAAGCCTTTTATGAAAGTCCACAACGAAATATGTCACATTAATGCAGCCTTCACACCCTGGAGACACTGTCACCACTGCCAGCACCAGAGGAGGAAGGCAGCTTTCCCGCAGCAGCAAACACCTGTCTCCTGGAAGGGGAATGCTTTCGTGCTGTCAGTTTGTTCTGTGCAAGCAGTAGTCGTTTTCGGTGTCGAGAGAGCTGTTGTACCCCGATGATGGATACAGGTCCCTCTTAAGTATCCTGTTGACGATGTTGATCAGAACTTTTTTGTACTGTTGACGTAAAAGTGAGTAAACAAACGGATCTGATGCAGCCTTACTGTAGGTGAGGCACTTGCTTATAATTCCCCAGTAGTAATTTATGGTAACAAAAGGAAGGAGCTCTATCAACCTGTTAAACATTAAAGAGAAATGGAAACACTTGAGTGTTATATTCACACTGAGCCCAGTGCTCAACTCGTGCTTCATGAAACATTCAAGGAACATTTATTTTCTTACAGTACACAGTCCCTGCAGGAGAAAGGCTGTGTACTTACTACTCACATTCAATAAGGGCAAAGAGAAGTTTCCTAGCAAGGCCACTGGGAGACAAAATCAATTCCTTCTATGGAAAGAGAGGGAAAGGGTTTTCAATGGTAGTGCTTCTGTGCATCAGAGATAAGAGAGTGCTGCAGTTTACTGCTCACTTTCTGAATTTACTGTGCTGGTAAGTGGTCAAAATTGTGGTGGCACAGTTGACTACCTCTCTCCCATAGCAAGCCTGAGATAGACACATGAGACTGAGGCACCCAGACTCACTGACCTCAGTTGCCTGGGTAGAACTCTCTAGTGACACTTGAGACATTCGGATATAACCCCATTGGCATGAGGCTGCTGCTCCTGGAAGGTCTGCTTTAGGTCCCGTGGCATATCTGCCAGCCTAGGTAAAGGACCTGGATACTACACATCTAGTCATCTCAAATGACTCCAGAAACCTGGTCTAGATCACTGAATCCACCCCCTCAGAGACAGACCAGCGAACCTTCACTACACCACTGCGGTGAATTAACAGAGATGCAAAGTGGATTCACATCAGGCCACTGTGGTATGCAGAATAACCTGGCAGTATCTCAGAGAGGTCTCACTGGCAGCTGCAATCCCCCAGTCTGTGTAGGAGCGCACCTACAACTACTTAGCCATGGAAGTTTTTGTGTGCATTTAGCTCACTGCTAGTTTGGCCAAAGAAAACAAGGAGACAACACTTTTATCATCATTATATGACCAGGCAGCTGCCTCCAGACCTGTGTCTCCTGGTCTGTGCTTCACTGATGATTAGTGGCCTCATCACCTCAGCTGAGAGGGATGTATTAATCATGGGGGCAGAAACTGCAACTAAGTTAAACAATTTTTTCACAGAAGTGAGGGCAGTCCTTCAGACTGTTCCAGCAAATGTCTCTCCCAGCTCATCTGCAGTGGGTAAACCCTTCAGGAAGGTACAAAGAACAGGGTGAGGAATTTTTATTTTCTGTATATCTTTTGCAAAACCTTTTGCAGGAGCAAGAGTATGCTACTTTACTCTATTCATCCCAGAAGAAAAGAAAATGTTCTGAGAGATAAAATAGCCCTTTTCTGTACTCTGAGACATCACTGTTTGAAGATGTAAGATCAGAAGCTTTCTCAAGACTTGAAGAACCTTCTGTCCTCTTTGCAAAGTGCAGAGCTCCAACTTGCAGAGTGTTGACCTTTGAAGCTGTTCCAATCCCTCCTCATAGAAAAGCTGATTTACCATCATTCGGACTGAACATTGCAACAAGTGACAGGAATATTTCTTATTTGCGTGACTAAAAGTTAAATCATTCCTATGGCAAGTGCATTAAAAAATGCAGACGACTTCTGTTTGAAGCTGCTCAGGAAAAGTTCCAGTGAATTCAAAATAGGTAGAACAAGAAGACACAAAATATGAGAAATAAATGTACAATAAATGATACTTGATACATGATTGCTTAGGTTTATCCCATCCTGCACATCATCCTAATACAATAAAAATATAATTGATATTTACACAATTGATGTTTTTATAAAGACACTAAATAAGAAGATTAAGGTACCTTTCAGTCTTGAAAATAGATGTATTGTTATGTTCCCATTAATGCATTATGGATCCAAACTTAATTGCAGTGAAGCCAACAGAAGAAAAATTACACAGATTTTAATAAAGGATCTGGCCAAAACAAGTCAGACTTAGAAATACCCATCTGAATGCATCTTAGTATAATTTTCTTGGTTTTAGTGCTGTTACAAAAGAGATGAAATTCATCTGTCATTTCTTAGTGAACAGACGAATATATTGCTAATGATCCTAATCTCATTCAAATTTCTGAAGTGAGGAGCAAATACTGAGCTCACAACACAACCAGAGTCACCAGGCCAAGGGCAAGAAAAAAGGGAAGATGGCTTTCACATTGCCTCCCCAGAGACTGCTTCAGTGCCACCCCCCCAAAAAGCAGAATGAGGGAAGAATGGAGAAACAGGCATGGCAGCAAGTCCTCCAACCTCACCCCCATCACCCCCTTTTATGTAGTGCTGTCTTGGCACTGTCTTGTCTTTGGGACACAGAGCCTCTTAGGATGTCCTCCCCAAATACTTCCCATGCTACTCTCACTGAACCAGCTCAGTCCTTGTGACTGAGACAGAAGCTGTACCTTGACACACATCTCCATAAACCAGCCCTCAGCCTTCTCTGTAGTCATTCAGGAGGTACCAGCTTGTCACACATGCACCATCTCCTCTTTGGCAAATGCAAGGTCTGAAGGAGGAAGCAACCTTTATTTTAGAAGTTTATGAGAAATACTTCCACCCTGAAAAATGTGGCCATGTTTGGAATTTGCTGAGTCTGGTAATGTTCAGATGGAAAGAAGATGGCAAAATCCACTTCGCTCAACATAATTACAACCTGATTATGGCAAGAGTTAATAGAAAATGACTCAAAATGTACTGAAGAGTGATAAATTAACTCTGTGATGTAACGTTAATATTTGTAATAATCCTTTCAACTGCAGAAAAAAAAGATGTAGTTATCCAGGCAATCTTGAAGGAATCCCTTTCAACATGTAAATGGGAACTGAAAAAAATGTCACTTTAAAAATTTAAAAAATATTGTCTGTTTAGTGCACTGGCCTTAACCTATCCCCTACTCCTATCAGAAAAAGGCAGTGACACTGGCCATAAATGACCCAAATGTGTGTGACTGTAAGATCAGAGCACTAAAGCTGGCCAGTCTGTGAGATGGTGTGGCTGCAGACACTGGCAGCTTGGTGACAACCTTGAAGAAGCACTCACCAGGGGGTTTTGCACACCAGTGCACTTTCCTCAACACAAGTCAGCACTCTTCAAGGCTGTCTTGAACACAATGTGAAGTGGGAAATATTTTTTTAAAACCACTTGCGAAAGATGTAGCTGGTTTTAGTTTAGAGATGAAAGGCTAAATCCTGGAGTGCTGCAATTCAGTATAGTTGCACTGACTTCCAACTCACTGGTTTATGCAAGATCTAAAAACAATAATAATCATCTATTGTATGAAGACTACACAAACATAGCAACAACAATGCATAGACACTTAAAAAGGTGCAAAGCACCAGAATGGATGCCTGTAATTCTGCCCAGTTGAGGAACATTGTGTTTCCTATATATTTTAGGGGTCTAATTATTTGCTTTCCTCAGAGATAACTTTTGACACTTCAACACAAGTCTGGGCTGCATCATTAGCAATATATTTACAGGCATTAATGTTTCCAGACAGAATTCTTATCTGAAAAATTATCAGCCTGGACAAATTTAAATTATATCAACTCAGCTTCCAGCAGCAACAAGCTTGGCCTCATGCCTTAAAAAAAAAAAAAAAANAATCAAGCTAATCAGGAACGTCTGTCTGTTTTCCTCTCTATTGCTAATAAGGAAGGGTGGCAAGTCTTTTAAACTGCTTTTATCTCCCACTGTCAGGTAATTAATTCCTGGTACTTGTCCTAAAAGCCACTTGCTCTTGGCAGAGGCACCCAGACCTGGCTGCAATAAGGGAAGGAGAGCCAGGTCCTGCCGGGGCTGTGCGGGCAGGAGCGGCGTGTCAGGGTGTTTGCGTGTTTTTGTGTGTGTGTGTTTGTGTGTGTGTGTTCTCTGCCCCTCAAAACAGACCCGAGGGTCTGTTTGGCTCTGGAACCCCAAAATTACCTGTAGGACTCCTGGGCAGCTATGCATGACAGGGCATCCTGGTCCCACAAAGTCTCCCATCCCGACAGGGGATACTAACCTGGTGATAATGTAAGGACCAAAACAGATCACGAACGACCCTATAAAAATACTGATTTTCTTGGTAGCCCGCTGCCTTCTCCGTTTCTGCTCGTTCAGACAGCGCTGCTTCACACTACGAAGGGAAAAGAGCAGTAAGGGTGTTAAGGCAAGCAGGGAGGAGGTGAGACGTGAGCCCAAAGGAGAGGGGAAGAACCCACTCAATGCCCGAGAGCCCCTACGGCCGGGAAGGGAAGGGGAGAGGAAGGCAGCCCCCGGGGAGAGGAAGGCAGCCCGGGACGGTGAAGGGCAGCCCCGAGGGGAGGAGGGCAGCCTCCCCGGGAAGAGGAAGGCAGCCCCGAGGGGAGAAGGGCAAGCCTCCCGGGTCACAGGAATGCAACCCCCCGGGGCAGAGTGGGGTAGCCCCAGCCCCGCCGAGCCTCGGGACGACCGCATTCAAAAAAGCTCAGGCAAGTGGGAGAACCCGGAGAGCCCGATTAGCATTTAAACAGAGAAGGCTACAAATGCACAAGCCACCGTTCCTGGCACTGTAAGCAGCGTCTGAAACTAGAGGCAGAAGCGCTCGCCCTGCGGCCGGGGCAGGCAGGAGGGGGTGCTGGAGGGGCGGGATATCGTTTCCGCCCGGGGTAACTACCGCGAGTGACCGGGGGCTGCGAATCCGGACGCGCACGCATTACCTGGGGTGGATATCCACCAGCAAAACCAGAGTCTGCATGGTAATAATGTCTATCCGCTTGCAGTGGAACCGGGCAACTTTCAACACCTTTAAATAGGTGAAACACAAGATCACCAGAGACAGCATGAAACTGGTGGAGTGAAAGACAATGGTGAACACTGTAAACCTTCTTCTCTCCGTCTCTTCCTTCAGGTGCAAGGTGCAAGAGGCATAAACGCTGTTGTAATCTACCCATGAGTAAAACAAGGATACCAAGGGGAACGTGAGGGAGTGGAGCCACGAGTAGCCCATCAGTATCACAGCGTCCTTATACCGCATCTTGCTGGTGTAGCTTAGGGGGAACACCACGGCAATCCATTTGTCGATGCTGAGCGCTGCCATGCTCAGCATCGTGTTGGAAGTCAGGAAAGTTTCCAGGAAACCCACCGCCTTGCAGACGCAGCCCCCGAGGGGCTGCTGGTTCCTCAGGATGCCCAGCAGGGTAAAAGGCATGTTCATAACGGTGAGAAGCAGGTTGCAGAAGGATAAGTTCACCAGGAAAACCCCGGCGACCTGCTTGCGGATCTCCGTACTGTAGACGAAGCATAGCAGCACCAGGAGGTTGGAGAGCAGAGAGACCACAAGCACCAGCACGAGGAGCAGCGCCAGCAGCACGCCTGCCAAGTCCATCTCTCAGCGGGTCGCCTGGAGCGGGCGAGGGCAGGAGGAAGGGGGCACCCGCGCCGGCACCGCAGCCTCGCCTGCCGCCCAACGCGGCCGCCCTCGCATGGTGCC
>VZTN01010727.1:128223-165745 GCA_013400515.1 Erpornis zantholeuca
GCGCCGGAGCCCGCGCCCCCTCCATGCCCCTCCGCGGCTCCGCTCCGCCGGGCGCGCGGCCTCCGCAGGCTCTGAGCATCTTCCGCCGCTGCCCAGCCCCTCAAATACTCCAGCCGCGGAGCCTCCCGCAGCGACTCATGCGCAGACGAGCGGCTGCGAGGCACAGGCTCAGCCAGGGATCGCGGCGTCGGGCTGATCCACTCCCGGATCGCGGGCGAGAGCGTCAGGAAGCCCAACTTTCCGCTAGTGTGTAGCTCAGGAAGGATCAGACCTGGAGATGAGTTACTGGTAGTTTGATCCCTGCGCTGTGCTCAGGCACATCCTGAGCGCACCGGCTGCATCCTGCGTTCCTGAAGCCTCTTCAAAATCTGCTGTCTGTGCCTCTTGGCAGGCTTTCCCCCCTCCATCTGAGGGATTGCTTGCCCTTTCTGCCTACCACGATTGCTATGGTTGCCCTCTGGGCATTCATGCCACCACCCCACTGGCCAGCAATGAGAGATGTTTCTTGGTTACAGACCCTGCTTTGACTGTTTGGACTCACCAGCTGATTGAACAAGTGCCCACATTAGGGCGATGCTGGCACACTCTCTGGAAAACTAAAACTCTCTCTTTACCGTTTCTCAGTCACACTGATGACACGATAGCGTGGTGGTCAGAAAGGTTGTTTCTGTTATCACATTCTGGCAAAAGCTGAAAAGAGACATGAAAGACAACAGAAATTCCCCCTCTGGAGCTGTCAGAAATGTGGATCACGTGGCTAATTCCTAAAGATGCTGTGAATCTTTGTCTTAGATTAAAAAAAAAAAAATCGAGAGAGAGAGAAGACAGAGTAAGTTTTGGTGCATCAAACACTGGTACAGAAAAAAGCTGCCATGTCTAATCAGTGTCACATTTTACAGTTGATCGCCAGAATTGACAGGAAGAAAAAGGAGAAGAAAAGGTAGCTCTCCCAGTATCCAAAATTACTATTAATATCCTAAGGAAATGCTGTAATGTATATATTGTCCCTACAGTGTAGCCTTGTCACGCAAGTGTGACCACTGTGTGAATAACTGTGCATAAAATTGCTTGAAAGAGCCTGAAGGCAATGTAGATTTTATTGGGCGTTTTTTCCCCCAAGAGTAGTTAAAGTTTTGGATCATGCCCTAATTGAAAAGCTTGGTATGGTAAATTATATGTCTCAAGGAAAGAGCAAAGCAACAAGACATGAGATGTGTTATTTGGAAGCGAACCAGTACTGTACTACTCCTCAGGATGGAAAGAAAATGAATGTTTTCTTTAATAAGAAAGCTGTCATTTCCAAAGTTTAAAAAGTGCAGATACATTTGACAGAGCTTATGCTTGACAAAAAAAAAAAATCCAATATATTGTTTGTGCAAGCATTTGAGGGGAAAGACGTCTATAAAAGCATGACGATAGTTTTCTCAGAGTTCAATTGTTGCATTTCTATCATCAGAGAGCTGACACTGTGTGGGAAGGGTTGGGAAGAAATGAACCATCATGGGAGAACCTGGCTGTATCCTTACAGAACAAAGGTTCTGCAATTTCTCCCTCTCTCACAGCAGCAATTCTTACAATTCCTACTAGTCAGAACCCATATATGACCTACCTTTCATTTAACAGTATCACAGAGTTTTGGAGCTTTTATGTTATCCACCTGGGATCAGAGGCTGTCTGTGTAGTGGTGTCAGGTGGGGCAGATGCTATTTTATATCATCACAAAGACAACCTAGATGTGCTGCTGTTCCCTTACTGTGATAGCTGCCTGAGAAGCTGTTTCCTCTTGGATCCCGACAGAGGACAACTTCTGTCTCTTTCTTTCTCTCTGTCTTTTACAATTTCTCTCACACAGCCTTTTCAAATGATGAATGAATTGTTTCTAAAAACTGATGCAGGAAGAATGCATTGAAATAAGACAAGAAAATAAAAAGGTGGCAAAAAAAGGGAGAAAAATTATCCTGCTTCTTCACATGCGCAGTCGGGGCTCAAAGAACCCAGTAGGGATGGCATTGTTGGATTTCTCCTTTTGCTGTCAGTGGAGCTTTGTTAATGAGACAAGGTAAACTTCCTGTGGGGTGTGAGTCCTCTGCTGGCCCTTTCCCACTTGCACCAACCCCATAACACTTCATACGAGACACCTCTCAGTCTTACTTGCATTATGAGGCTGGAAACCTGTGTGAAACCAGAAGACTCAGACTTGCTGTGGTGGGCTTGCAAGTGTGGGCAGTGCCTCCTTAGCCCCTGAAAATATGTGTGCTCCTGTTACTTCTTCGTATATAAGCAGATATATGCTTATATCATTGCAAATGCTCATAGCAATCATACTCTAAAACACATATTTCACAACCAAGATCTTACAGTGTTTATCAAGGATAATGTCTGGATGGAAACTGGGGACTGTAGAGACTGCTGCAATAAAGTTAAAGAAAAGGAAAAATAAAGATGTTCTTGCCAATAATTATGCTGTAATAAACATAGACTATTTTGTTAACGCAGATTAGGTAAGTACTTGAGACTTTTACTCTAATAGTTGCATCATTCATTAAATCTACACATTCATCTGTTCTAAATATTGACCACAACTTATTGGATTTAATGGTGAATAGACTGCATTTGTTGGAAAAAAAATAGGGTAAGATTCAAATTCCTTTTTTAGTTTCACTCCAGGAGAGATGTGTCATGCAAATTTTGATGTAGATCACAACTGCGCATAATTCAGCTCTAATCAATGTATTCTGCAATGGCTAGGAACACATTTAATTTGGTTCTAATTTTAAGAAAGCACCATGAAAGAAGGAAATCTCAAACGAATTAAATCAATTAATTTGCAAGTACTGAGAAAAGCAACCCTTTCTCCCAGATTCTTTTATGACAGGTGAAGAGAGGGAAATTAAATTATATTAACCAATATGGGGGGAAGTAGAATGACTCATAGAACCGACATTACGAAAAAAGCTTTTCTTTTTTCTAGGGCACTTGCTAAAAAGTGACCCATTTCAAAAGTGAGTAAGACTGGTTAATACCCATGAGATTTTTCAGTATGCCCTGTAAATAGATCTGGTACTCATAGTTCCTGACAAGCACAGAGAAGTATCTTCTCACTACCTCAATGGCTGCAGGTGTGTTATTGTTGTCACATTACATTTAGCTAATGAAACTTCAGTGAAGCCAGAGTCCTTCAAGTCTTAGCAGCAACTTTTAAAAGTTATTATTTTGTTCTTTTTCATTCCCTC
The DNA here is from genome assembly GCA_013400515.1 of Erpornis zantholeuca. Taxonomy (NCBI): domain Eukaryota; kingdom Metazoa; phylum Chordata; class Aves; order Passeriformes; family Timaliidae; genus Erpornis; species Erpornis zantholeuca. The sequence continues at coordinate 131,457 of VZTN01010727.1, forward strand.
TTTCTTATCAGAGATCTATTTTACTAGGATTTGAACTGTAGTGTCTTTGAGCAAGCAGAGCTACTACACTAATACAGATTTTATTCTTTCTGGAAAAATAAGACAAATAAGCAAGCAGACAGTAGTATTATGACAAGTGACATCCTGTTAGTCTTGAAAGAAAAGATGTGACTCCTGACTCATCATTCTAATACAATTCTGAAAGACTGTTCCTGTGGCAGAATTCCAGTAGGCACATTTGCCACCTGTGGAATAACTTTGTCCTAAAGCTCTTCCTAAAATGGAACAAAGTAAAACTACACGTGTGTAAAGCCCACACATTCCTTCACGAGGCCTCTACTTTTCAGGGGAAAAATTTGGAGCAGAAATATGAAGCTCAACCATGCCACAGTTCTGCAGACTGAAATTGCTTCAAAATTGCCTAGGTACTGTAATGAGGAATCTCAAAGTTCAACATATAATCTTGCAGTTGTATCAAAAGTCTACACCTGCAAAAATCTTTTGAGTCATATTTCTGTTTATGCAAACTAGACATATTCAGTCTGCAAAAACTGATCTCAAAATTGTTCCAGAAGACAATATTTTATTTTGGAAGATGGAGGGCAACAGAGCTGGTGAATGGTCTGGAGCACAAATCTTGTAAGGAGTGGCTGAGGGAGCTGTTGTTATTTAGCCTGGGAAAATGAGACACATGGAGAACCTTATCACTTTCTGCAAGTACCTCAAAAGAAGTTGTAGGGCATCAATCTTTTCTTCCAGGTAACAAGTGACAGGATGAGAGGAAATGGCCTCAAGTTGCATCAGGTGGGGTTTAGATTGGACAATAGGAATAATTTCTTCATCAAAGGGCTGTCAAGCTTTGAAATGGGCTGCCCAGGGATATGGTTGACACATCATCCCTGGAGGTATTTAAAAGACTTTTAAATATATTTTAAATGTAGAGGTGACACTGAGGGACATGGTTTAGTGGGGACTTGGCAGTCCTGGGTTAACAGTTGGACGCGATGATCTTTAGGGTCATTTCCAACCTAAGTGATTCTATGATTCTATTCTTGATATTCTTAATGGAAATGGAAATGCACAAATACTGGAAGATGACAGGAAAACAAAAACATTCACAGAAACTCAAGCCAGTTTCAGTTGACATACAATTCTAAAAATAGTAATGTGTGGATATGTGTTAATACTTCCTCTTTCTCACACCAGTTCATTTTGCCTTTTTCCTCCTCCAGAGCATGAGGCAGCAGGTAGAACCAGAATTCTGGATTGTAAATTTTGGCTTTGGAATCAAGCTGGCTGGCTTGTTTGTTTGTTTGTTTTTCCTAGAGTACAACGCAAAGGAGTGAAGGAAAAAATATGTGATTCTTTTTTTTTTACTGAGCAGCAAAATGTATTGATTTCAGTGAAGTTTGTGTCAGGAGGTAAACAAACACTAACTGGCTTTTACACCATGAAGCTTTACAACTGTAATGCAAGTCTGAAATATTAATGGAGGAATACTCTTTCCTCAAGCAAGTGGCACAGACACTTGAATCTCTGTCTTTCATAACTCAGGTACAAGTTCTTCAAAATATCCAGACTATGTCAGTTCTTCCCCCAGACTGGTTAGAGTTACTCCTGATTTAATTAAATATTCAGGACTTGGACTATAACCAGAAGTTTATATTTCATGAGGGTACAATACTTCTGTAGACTCCAGAAAGAATAAGATGGTGAGTGGAATCTTATTGAGTGTAGGAGAATATATAACCTCCTTCAATTTTCATCTGTTTTGTCTCTTTTTAAGGATTTGGTATATCAAGAAATTTTTAACCTGACAGGAATAAAGATTAAAGTGCTTTTTTTTTTTGCTATTATTCAGTGCCTAACAGACACAGTAGATCTTACTAGAAATGCTGTACTACACCAGATTTTTATAAAACTTATCAAAGCTGCAAGCATGGGGATGAAATTCCCAGGAGCCTTTTACTGGCATTTTCAACAAATGTGACAATGTTTAGTACTTTCAAGGGCCAGCAAACATTAAATGGCATTTTCCAGAAACTGCTGAGGTAATTTATTTAGTGTTGCAGTGAAGTTCCAGGAGCCAACACATGAAAAACACAGCATGTGTTCTTTTGCTGTACTATAGAAATTATCCTTTTCCTGCCTTACTTGTTCAAAATCTCCCCCAAATCTTACAAAGATGGTTTGATTCTGTTTTCCCTGAGTCAGTGCAAATCCAAGATAAGTCTCTTAAAGCCACTGGGAAAATGAATGCAGTGAAAATGAAAGCAATCAAACATAAGACTGTAGAAACAGTATGAAGCTTGTATGATGAGACCATTTTGATTATAGTTATTTATTATAGAGAGCACTCTCAGCAAGCACATCAAGAAAAATTAACCCCACCTTGTGCAGTGGAAGGGCTGATCTGCCAGGGATCGGTGCAGAGCTGCTCAGGGACAGATGCACAGAGCCCCTTGGATGGTTGCAGAGGAAGGAGCACAAGCACACAGATGAGAGCTCTATCCTAAGCTGTTTGCTCAGGAGCAGTTTGAGCAGATGCTGAATCAAAAGCTGCGCTGGACAAGTCACTTTGGTTTGAATCTACACACGACCAGAGTGGCTGCAGCAGGACAATTTTCTCTGGCATTATGGCACTGTGCCTCTGGGCTCTGAAAATCCCCTCTACAGTTTGGGCATAACTTCACTTCTCATGGACATGCAGCACACCAGTGCCCATTATTCAGGCTAACAGCTCTGTGTTGTAAAGAATTCACCCTGCCCCAGCCCTTTAGCCCCCATACATTAATCTTATCGCATCAGGATCTTGCTTGAGTTTGCAAACCTTAGTTTGCCTTTCCTCAGCCTCTCCCTGCAGAGACATTTCTTCACACCCTCACAAACAGGTATAGCTTCTATTGGTGAAGGTAATCAACTGGCACCATCTGCCTTGAGGAATAAATAGCCAAGATATTCTCTGCAGCAATATCTAGGCACTGTCCTCCCATCACACCCATCCTTTTACCCTGCCTACCCACCCATCCACCCGCCCCCACATCCATCCACAGGAACATGTTTTTGCAGAAAATACTCTGGCTCAGAGGCAACTCCACTCTAAGAAATGGAATTGGCAGGTAATAAATAGGCCTGCACTATGCTGCTTTCATAGAAACACTCAGGGACTAAGGCTTTTAAATGTGAATACAGGTTATTATGAGTGCAGAGCTATCTTTGAGCCTCTATTATCATGCACCTTTCACTGTGTGTTTCACTGAGTGTATTAAAAAAAACCAGCACCAAAAAGCTTCTCTTTCAGTAGGGTAAAGAAAGAAAATCGAGAAACTGCTAGGACAAAATTGACACTGTATAATGCAAACTCTGTGCACTGGCATAGCAGGGGTTCCCACAGCAAGTGAGTTGCTTGGGAGCAATAATTACATGTAGCCCCCAGTCATCCCCTCCAAATATGCGGGAAGATAGGCCCAGTCTCCCTCCAGAAGCATACGAGAGAGATAGTTGTGCCCCTTCTTGGGTCTCCCTCTCATCCTTACCTGGGATGGGCTTTCATCTGGAGAACATGGCACAAGTTTTCCCCAGTCCTGCAGGGACCCCCTCCACAAGAAAATGCTGTCAAACTCAGTAAGATCTTCAGAAATTTATAGGAATGGGGAACCAAAGCACAGGTGAAAATAACAGCTCTCTAAAGTCACTGCTCCTACACCTCCTACAGCCACATTTGCCCTCCCGTGGGGCACACTGCAGGAAGGGCTCTCTTACCCCACCCGTGGGGCACACTGCAGGAAGGGCTCTCTCACCCCACCCGTGGGGCACACTGCAGGAAGGGCTCTCTCACCCCACCCGTGGGGCACACTGCAGGAAGGTGTTCTCTCACCCCACCCGTGGGGCACACTGCAGGAAGGGCTCTCTTACCCCACCCGTGGGGCACACTGCAGGAAGGTGTTCTCTTACCCCACCCGTGGGCAGACTGCAGGAAGGTGTTCTCTCACCTTACCCGTGGGGCACACTGCAGGAAGGTGTTCTCTTACCCCACCCGTGGGCAGACAGCAGGAAGGGCTCTCTCACCCCACCCGTGGGGCACACTGCAGGAAGGGCTCTCTTACCCCAGACAGGGAGATGGAGTGACCTTGCCCTGATCTGTGTCAGTGGCAGCAGATGCTGGGTGACCCTCGGGCTGGGTTCTGCTTGTTTCTGCATGCTGCTCCCTCAGACCTTGGTCCCATGCAGGAAGATGGGAATGAAGGTCTTTCACAGACAGGGAGAGAAGAAATGCCACAAGCTCTGGAGATTACCTACAGCTGAAGCTCTGTTGTACCTCACTACTCACAGCTCCTCAGAAGTACCCCAACTCTTACCCTGTGAGCCCAGTGCAAATTAATTATTCTCAAAACAACATTTTTTCCTCCTTTTGCTGATGAGGTCCCTCGAGTTCTGTAACCTCTGCAATTTCTTTAGAGATGTGTTACAAATTAATAATTTATTCTGAATTCTGACTTTTTTTTCTTGTAATTCAGATCATTTTTGTGCCTCTTAAGGTCATTTAGAATTTTGTCTCTTTCATGGATAATTGTTTTCATTAACATAGTGGTAGTCTTGGAAACAGCTAAGCAGAGCTTTGTACTCATCATCCAGCTTCATGCTATGAGTTAAGCAAGTAAAAATATGCTGTTCTCATATGTGTTGTCATACACATAACTGTTCTGGGAAATTAGTGTGTAGAGCTGCAATGAACTCTCCTTGCCACTCCGATACACACTCAGCTTCTGGTATTTTTAATAGAGCAGTTTCAAAAAAAGGTTAAAAAAAACCTGAAAAATGCCTTTAATCCCCACAAAAAACATTCAAGGATTTGGAAAAGCTTGCTTATTAGTTGAGTTAATTAAGTTGCAAGTGTAAGATAGGAAAATTTTGGATTAAATTCCTAGATCTGCCCAAGTAATCCAGGGTAAAAATTCTGCCTTGTTGTAATATATCTGATCCTTATGTGTTTGATATGCTAATTATTGCTGGATTTTATATTTCTTTAGTACAGCAACCAGTCATTGCATTTTTCCATGGATTTTTTTCCCAACACTCTTTAATAACTCTTGTATTTCAGCATTATGTTTTCTCTCTGAAGCTGTGTCCTCATTTTTATCACATTCCTTTCTGTATTCCTCGAATTAAAAAGAACCCCACAAATTTTTCTGTGAAACTTTCAAATGCTGGGCTTTATCTTCTCACAGGAATGGACCCAAGGTTGGGATTAAAACCAATGAACCCCCAAAGTCATTGACAGAGTAAGTGTATATGAAACTGAATTTCAAGAGAAGTCAGTGGATTTGAGATACGTCAGTAAACACATTGTTTGGTTATCTTTTTAAGGTAGAATTCCTCAAACATGCTCATTCTAGTCAGCATTTCTCATTGTTTATGAATGGATATATCTAGTAAAAATATCCCAGGAACAGCTATTAAGTTAATTTTGTAAAATTCTCTGTGTCCTTTGAGATTATGTATGTGCTATTCCTTTCCAATTATACTGTGTAATTGTATTCAAAAGCAAGGTGTCTGCTAACTTTGAATAGGTTTATGCATAGCCTTAAAAGTTGTGTTGTTTTGGTTTTTATTAGCTAATGTTAAAAATCAATAATCAAGGTATATTAAGAGGATATATAGATCATCAAACCAAATAAACAGAATAGCTGTGATAATTTATTTTGATATTCTTTCAGAAATGGGTATGCAATTATCTTGTTTGTACTACAGCATGAATAAAGATTTAAACTTGATGACAAAAAAAAGTCTTATGCAGGGAATCTGTTGCAGGGTACCTAGAATATTTGTCCTGGCTAATTTCTCTCACTGCTAACAAAGGTATGGCTCACATCAGAACTGCATGTGTTCAGAATTAACTTCAGCCAGGGGGTGGTTAATTCATTTCTTCACCAGATTAAAGAGCCAGTAATCTAAATTCTACTACTCTAAGCAGACAGATTAAGTCTACCAATTTCCAGTGCTTAATTTAAGCCCTCTCCAGTTCAGCATGTCTTTAACAGGGGAAATCACAATCAAACACAGCCTTCCAGATGCACTCATGGGTAATACCCACCACACCAATTATGGAGCAAAACTATCTGTTACACTATGAAGGTTTATATTAAACAGTATTTGCTTTCATCTGTGGCATCTGATACAGCTGGAAAGTTACCTGGAAATTCATGTTGCAACACTCGCTTCCCAAGTTCAGAGGGGTCCTTCTTTTCAACATAAGGTAAATTAAATGGCCCTACAGGTATGATTTTACACTGGCTGTTTCAAAGCACATACTGCACACTTGTTTTGATTTAGCTGACTGATCTGGACCACTCTAGGCCATAGACCACTCCTCTTTATTGTTATTTGTCTCCATTTTCTTCATGAGATGAAGCTTTTGTCAGTGATCTCATGTTATCTCCTAAGTCCCTGATCAAAGTATTATATATTGCAGACCAGACCATATTTCCCATGGTATTCTCTAAGAAACATAATCATTTGATAGTATTTCTCAACTTAAAATTGCCTTTTATGTAAATTGACTTGTATAATAACTAGCTCACAAATAAAAACTGACAACCTTGTTATGATGTTGGAGTAAAACCCCAAACAACAAAACAAAACTGTTATTAAAGTAATGATTGAAATCTGGCCATTTCTACATTCAGATTTTCTGAATTATGTTTCTGAATATAAGTGACATGCAGGATGTTTCTTCAGGGTATGAGGGTATTCAGGGTATGATCCTGTAACACAAACAAGAGTTGCAGCTCAAAAAACCAGTGTGCACTGTTTTATAACACCAGCGTTTTTCAGATATCTTAGGGGATGATGGAGACATGTGGGAGCTTCCTAATCCATAAATTTTATTTCTATCCCTTCTCAAAATTGGGCCAAACCCAGTTTTGTTTATTTGTATCTGATTAAATGCCTGATGACTGCAGGTGATAGCAGAGCGATGTGGGGAGCCGAGGGTGGTGCTTCCCCTCTCTCCCAGCCAGGTGATCAGCCTCTAGTGATGCCTTAGGTTTTAACTTTTCTATTTTTAAAATCCTGTACTGCTAGTGTGACTCTGAAGTTTTCTGTAGCTTGTTAAGTGCTGTTCTCTTATGCTAAAATAGACATAACAAAGCCTCTAACTCGCTCTCCAAGGACACTCAGAATGAGAACTGTAAACCTTCATCTGGGGGAGAGGGGGACAAGCTTGGGGAAATTCCATCCTTGGCTGGGTTCTGCTTGGGGAATTGATGCTGATATCAAAGTGTGAAGAACTCGTGACATGTTGCCCATTTTGGGATCCACTGAGGCAGGAGCCTCTGGAGCCCAGAGTGTACCTCTGAAGGCCTTTCAAATAAATACCTCCTTTATTCCTTTATTCCTGTCTAGTGTCTGTTTCTAGGTAGCCACTTAAGGCATCAGTAGCCACTCCCTTTTCCTCTCCCCAGTTCCTCTGGCTGAGCAGTCTCCTGGCAGAGCTGAGCTCAGAGGTTCTGCTGAAGCCTCAGTTTCCTGGTTCCCAAAGGCACTCAGGAAGATTAAACTGGAGTGACTAAGCATGTACCTTACTTTTCCAAGCAAGTCTCCACAGAAAAAGACAAACCATCATTTCTGGTTAAACAGATAGTGTGCTCCTTTGTTTTCAATACCAGGAAAACAAAACAAAACAAAAAAAGAAAAGAAAACAGAAAAACAAATCAAAAAACCTGCATGAAAACAAAATGATGAAAAAATGTTTAAACCCAAAATGTTGAATGTGGAAGAAGAATCTATGTAACTGGAAAAAATAATGTCTAAGTGGTCCAGTTTGAGAGTTTTGCTGGTTTGGTTTAGTTTTGCTTTTTTTTTTTTTTTTTTTTTTAATCTTTCTGCAGTTTGATTTATCCTTTTTATTTTTTTTTTGCTAGCACTTTCCTATGTCCTTGGATGATACAAGTAACAGAAAAAAAAAAACCAAAATCAGGATTTTAAGTATTATTTTCCTCTGAGAATGCATATATTGGGGTACACTGTGAATAAACTGCAGCATCCCAGCATACAGTTCTTTCATCAGTGATTGCCTTTAATTATACTCAATTTATAGCATTAGTGCTGCAAAGCAAGGGGTGTCCTGTTCAGAGCTCTTTTCGGCTGGCTAGGCATTAATGGATGATGATTAACAAAAGCCCTCTATGCCTTGCCAGTCCAGACTAAAAGCAAATTGACAATTTGGCCATGGCATGTGTTTGTTGTCCACATATCTGAAAAAAACCAGTTGGATTAGTAGTGTTGCTATATAAATGCTTGTTGCTTTAATTAGTAGACCAACCTAGGCACTCTTTTTTTTCTTTTTTTCCAGATTAAATTTCAGTTCCAAAACTGCTTCACAACCATTTGGTCAAGCTGAATACATTGGAGGTTTGTTTGTTATGAAATTGTATACGAATATCCAAATACCAACTGATAAGCACTGTACTCTATCACCAGGTTGAGATTTGGGTGGAGGATGGGGCAAGAAACAGTCAGAAGTTAACAGATAAGGCCATAATAGATCAAGATACTTAACTGGCTATAGCATTTCTCATTAACTGGGTTTTGAACCCTCTTGGTGCATTCCTTTTGTCACAACAGAAACAGAGCATTTGAAGTCATCTACCAGAAAGACCTCACATCAGATTACACCTACATTTCTCCTCTCTTTTAAATGGGGAGCAGAAGCATCCCCAACACCTGCCAGTAAAGGTTTACAGTGCAACATCTGCCAGCATTAGCACAATTTTTCGATGGTAAAAGGCTGCATCCTTTGTAGCAGCTGTAGAACTCCCAAGATTCAGATGTAACAAGTTTTTGGACATGGTGAAATAAGATTAATGAGTGAAAATATATAGAATGTCTTTTCTTATGTCATGGTACACAGTTACCAGATATCAGTGGAACACATCTATTTATACAATATTTTGTAAATAACTCCTCTTTCATTGAAGAGGAACCCAGATTTACCATAAGCTGATGATTAAACATTTGGGAATCTCTTATGAGAAAATTGACATATCATAAGGCTGTATCAGCATAAAACTACAGTGAAATGTAGTTTTCATTAGTAGAGTCATGATTGTAGAATGACTCTTAATTAACATGCTCCTTACTCCACAGATCATGTTTTTGATTGCAAAATACATATTTTGAATTCTGAGGAAACACTCAAATAGATAAGTTATAAAAATAAAAAAAAAAGTTTGTTTTTACCCTTAGGTTTTTCATTGTATTTCAGTGAGCATGCAGTAGAATAAAATGTCTCTAAATATTTCAGAGGAGAAAAATATCTAATACTTCTTATTCTTTAGAAAACTCTGCAGGTTTGGCTATTTCAGCAGTCAAGAACAGGTCAGTTTTCTTGTTTTACTTCTCTGAATTTCCTTGGATGTGTTTGGGGTAATGTGAGGACTGCAGTCCTTAGGAAGGATGTAGCCACCTAGGAGCTACAGGGAAAAGGCATTTCTGTCACTCTCTGTGTCTGCAATGGCAAGAGCTGGCTCAGAGCTTCACTGTCCAAATGGCTGTTCCACCACCACACAGCAGAAGAGACATTTGATTTTTCACGTTCCATAGGATAAAGAAGATTATTTCAAGCAATAGTAGTGAAATAATTCTGACCAGCACAGTTAGTAGATAACATCGCAACAAAATTAATCAATTACATCATGACTTTGTATACTCCTTATATACACATTAAGTCACTGTTTGTTTTTTTTTCCCTTGTATCATATTGCAAGGTTTTTTATCATGAACTTCTTGATTATTGCCAATAAATCTTTACACCTTTCTAATCTTTTTTCCCTCATTGCATTTTTTTAAAATTATTATTCGGTTCTTTGGGGTTTTTTTATTATTTTATTTTGCTTTGTTTAGGTTTTTTCCTCTCCAAATTAATCTTGTTTCTAATCCCTTAGCCCTATATTTTTAATCTTTTTGAGACTACTGATCTCTATACTTCAAAAAGATTAATCAGCCTCTGGAGAGCTACATATATACTTCAGTTTTCCCAGATTTGGGTTGCTCTTTCCAGCTAATATTGAAGATGTTTGTCCTCATAATATAATGAGATGGGGTTATTTGCAGTCCCTACAGTATATGCCACTAGACACATATCTTCAACACTGTAGAAGGAAGACTCTTTATCACTGCCACATGTTTACAATTTGCCAGGCAGTTTCCAGCCCACATGAGTATGCTGCTATCCAAGCCAATCTGAATTAATTTAGCAGTAAGATTTCATGAAATGCACTGCCAAATGCTTTACTGAACTCTAAATATGCCACATCCTCAATTTTCCCTTCACACATTTGTATTAGAATGGCTGCTGAGGGAAATTTTCAGAGACATGCATATTTAACCATGAAACCCATTAACTTTCACTTACAGTTTCACTTTGATTTACAAAGGCATTTAGGGACCCAGTTTCCATTGGTGTCCTGTTGTGACTTGGAGAAAAACATGCTTGTATCAAAAAAAGAAACTACATCTGCAAAGCAAGTTATTCTTCCTAGCCTTTCCCTATTCAGTTCCTTCCCAGCTATGCTAGAAGAAGAAAATCGACTGTCCACTGGATCCTGGAATAATTTCAACCTGTAATGATGTTTCATATCCTCACAGGAAGAAAGGCAACCATTCCTGATGGATTTTTTTTCCCCATCTGCTGTGCAAACAGGTAGTAATCACTGGGGTCCATGTTTTGAAAAAAAAGTCTTATCAATGATGCTTCTGTCTCCAGCCAGTAGCACTAGAAAAGATTGTCATAACTTCAGTGGTCCCTGCAGGGAAGATGAGGCAAACTGCACACTACATACGAATTCCACAGGACTGTTGTGTCAGTAGGGAATATGCTTCACAGGTAATTTTGAACAGCATGGGTTAAAACAGGATAAAAATAATGAAATAATCCCCTGATAACTGAGTGCATGTAAGGTCAGAACTCTGACAGGGAACAACTACTTGGCTGAGAACCACTGCTGTTCTTGCAAGAGGAGATTAAAAGGAAGATGGTTTAGCAAGAGCAACTTTTAAACTACTCTGGCTCTTAAAATTGCTATAACTACCTCCATACAGTGGTTCATTATCAGCATGCAATTAAAGTAATGGACTTCACTTACAGTTTCACCAAGTTCCCTCTGCACAACCCTGGCTGCATGAATAAGTTGTGCTTGAAATGAAGGTACAAGTAATCACTTTCTATCTCTTTAACTTCCCAGAGCAGCAGAAAGAGGTTTTAACACAAATGCTAACCAACACCCAGTTTCAGTGTTTTGGTTAGGAAAGAAGATATTGTGGAGATGATAATGGTGCTAAAAGATTCAGGTGCAGGTGTGTGGGTCCTACTGAACACCACACTGAACATGAGCCATCCATGTGCCCTTGCTGTGAAGGGGGCAGATTTTATCCTGAGCTTCATACAACAAAATTCCCTCCCTTCTGCTCAGCTCTGGTGAGGCCACACCTGAAATGCTGTGTGCACTTCTGGGCTCCCCACTGCAAGAGAGACATGGACAGTCCAGAGAGAGTCCAAGAAAGGGCCACGAAGATGTTAAAGTGACTGGAGCACCTTTCCTATGAGGAAAGTCTGAGCAACCTGGGACTGTTCAGCCTGAGGAGAAGATGGCTGAGGGAACCAGATCAATATGCATAAGTACCTGAAGGAAGATTCTGGGAACATTGAGCCAGGATCTTTTCAGTGGTGCCCAGTGACACCAAGACAGAAACAAAACACAGGCGATTCCCTCTGAATATCATTTTTTTTTTTTTAATTGTGATATTGTGACCACTGGCATGGGCTGTCCAGGGAGGTTGTGAAGTCCCCATCTTTGGAGACAGTCAAATGCCTTCTGGACATGGTCCTGGGCAACTGGCTCTAGCTGGCCCTGTTTGAGCAGAGGTCACTTCCCCCCTCAACCATTCTGTGACTCTGTGACTCTGTGACCACTAGAAAGTATCAATACACTAAAGCAAAATTGTTGGCAGGATTGTGTCTGTTTTGATGGGATTTTCAAGCTAGAAGATCATCAAGGTTTTCTCTCTTTAGCTTTCCCAGGTAGAAAGATCATCCTCTCCCTGCTCTGCTGGGACTGAGGTCTCAGATAAGAAGGGAGAGAGATATTTAGAATTCTCTTCTGCCAGATTACATTTAATGTTTCTTCTCATATCTCACTGATCCCACCGCAACACTACAGGGGAAGTTCTCTTTCTCCACGTTCTCTCTAAAATAGAAAATCACAAATAATAACCTTTACTTTCTAGACTCACCAAAATGGAGACAAATGTTGAAATCTCAATTTATGCTTGTGAAATGTTTGTTCCTTGGTCATCTATATTCATGACCTGTAAGTAGAGGCTAACATTTTCAGGAGGTTCCCTATCTGTTTGATATGCTAATTGCTGCTTAATTTCATATGTGTTTAGTAGAGCAACATTTCATTGAATTTTTCCACTGATTTTTTTCCTCAATACTCTTTAATAATCCTTGTACTTCAGCTCTGTAGCTGTGTCCTCATTGTGATCACATTCTTTATTGTATCCCTCGTATTAAAAAGAATGCCACAATTTTTTTGTGAAACTTTCAAATGCTGGGTTTTAGCTTCTCACAGGGATAGACCCAAAGCTGGTTTTAAAACCATCAAAACTCCCAAATAATTTGACAGAGTTAGCAGGCATGAAACTGAATTTCACAAGAAATCAGATATGTCAGTACAACACATTGCTCTGGTACCTTTTTAAGGCACAATTCCTCAAATGTATTCGTTCAATTCAGGATTATAGATAAAAGCACATCTTAGAGGCAACACTGGGTCAGTAGTTTAGCTGGGTGTTTCAACAATGTAACCAAGGCACAAGAAGACACTTCTTCTCACAGAAATAATGCAGATGACCACATCTGAGAGAAACATAAGAAATAAACAAGGGAACAGTATAGTCATAGCATAGACAAAACACTGCTGACAATGTTTTTCATACTGATTGTGGAAACCTTCATACTGCATTTCACTGGGCAGGGAGTCAGGCTCGTTAGTCCTTTCCAAACCAGTAAACCTTCCAGCAACAGGAGTTTCCCCTTGGGACAGACTTGGAACCAGGCAGGTTATTGGGGTTTTGCCTTGCTGAGCAGCATGGAAAGGCCTTACTCACTGAGGTTGTTCTGGTTACCTTCACCTCACGAGTTCCCTATGGATGCAGCTGTCTGAGCACTGGTGATGTCCTGGATGTCCTTGTCCTGTGCCTCTCCTGCCATGCTACACTCTGGTTTTGTGGCTCTGGCCCTTTCAGGGTCAATTCATTGCTACGATTAGAAAGAATTTTCTGGCTGTAACATGTTTGAGGGGACAGGTGTAGAAACTGTGTGTTTGTGGAGCCTCCTGGACATCCCCTTCGTGCACATGATGGGCAGTGAGAGCAGGGTGCACTCATGGCACACCACACAGCCCCCAACAGAAGAGCATTCACTCAGCTCCGTGCTAATGGTCTGATCTAAATTACTCACAAATCCTTGACCTTCTTCACAACTGGTGATCACTGTGTTATTTAGATATTTCATGCTCTCCAGGGAAATTGTTTTTGAAGTTCTCCTTTATATATATGTTATCCTCACAAATCTGGACTCTCCTGTGTAATTTTTGTACATTTTTCCCTTGTGGTCACCCACCCAGAAAAGGGTTGCCTCCATTGAAAAGATTTAATTTTTTGTAATTTGGGTCTTTACTACTTTTATTTCTCTATATATATCTATTACTCTTGCTGTAATACTAAGCACAACCTCCCATGTCTGACCAGCTTTTGGCATCATTGGTTTCTAGAAGCTGTGTGCAGATTGAAGATTTTAGGGCAATTAAATGACATTGGCAAGAATCATACTTAGAAACAAGAATAGCAGTCTCTAAAAGACAATTATTTGAAAAGGGGCATATCCACAGAGAAAATAAATATCTACAACTAAAATATTCCTGCTTCTCTAAGTTGACATTTTCCCCCTCAAAACTGCTACCAATTTTCTATTCCTTACACTAGATTTTAATACTCTGTTCTTTTCTTATTTATTGATATTAAAAGTTCTTGGGTTTTTCTTGATAACACCCAAGCTGGCAGGATATAAATCCATAGCAGCTGGAGAGCTTGGTGCTGTGCCTGTAAAGCAGCCCAGCTTTTCTCCTAGCCATACAGGGAAGTATGGCTGTGCTGGCTGACCTACAGCCTATTGCAGAATGACCTTCTGCCTATCTTTCCTCATTGGAGACAGTAATTTGGACTATCTCTCCTCACTCTCTTTAATAGAACTAGTAAAATCTTAACCATGGGCAAGACTTCTCTTTTATTTTTAGTTGAAACTAAATTTATTAGATGGGAAGTTAGAGACAAGTAGCATGAGAGCATTTCCTTAGGAAAACATGTAAAATGTTAAGAAAAAAAAAACAGGTAAAATTCCAGGGATAGGGAATATACATTGTTTTGAACATGCTAAAAAAAAATCTTCATATTTTCTTGGGTTTGCTCTTCTGTTCCCTGGTCTGGAGAAGGAAACCGAACTCTGTCAGGAAATGTGTGGGTAGAGAGGATGAAAGAAGTAATAAGTAATGATCCCTATGTGAATATCTTCCAGATAATGACCATCCTAAGTGCTTTTGAAAAGTGCATTTTTCTGTGCCTGGTGGCTTTGCCTTTAACCAGGAGTCAAACCCCTTTTGGCAGGATGCTGGCCCTGCCTCCTGCCCACAGAGCACCTGAGCACAGAATATCCCCAGTCTGCTCTGGCAGCACTGCAGCTTTCAGAGCATCCCCACCCAGGCATTTTAGGCAAAACTTGCCTTACTGTGTGGGACAGATGTTAACAAATGCTCTGGGATGTTGAGCCCCAATGCCTGGCCCTGATATTGAAAGCAAGAGCTTGTCTCACCATAATTTAAGCACTGGGCAGACAGGCAGGGTTTAAGAGGCAAAGCAACTGGTTTGGGTGATCAGGGAAGGAAAGCCAGAACCAAGGAGATGAAGAACAAGATGGCAGAAGGAGAATAATGAGCCTATTTATGAAATCAATACCATGTAATATCAGAGAATCATAGATTCAAGATGACTAAAGGTGACAGAATCTTGATTAAATAATACAGTAATCAAAGAATTTCTATGAATTGGAAAGCCACCAAGTTAGCTGTAAGGTCCCAAGTGTGCTGACATTAACAATGGGGAGCAGAGCAATTGCCAGTTCAGGAAGCAGCACTTTCCCAGTTGTGAAAATGCCAAGAAACATGGCCATGACATCACACTGAGAAGTGTCCTTTACAGTCACACAGATTTATACATTTGGCTGCTATTTCATAGTGCTCTTCCTGTCCTTCTTATAAGGCAATTCCTCCCTGCTCCAATTCAATCACCTACTGGTTTTCCTTAGGCCACAGATATTTAAGGGCTCTGATGTGCAACAAAAGCTCACCTCTGTAGAGTACTGTGAGTTGAGGAGCCTCTGCTTCCCTTCCCTCTAGCAGACATTTTTCCCTTTTGATTTTTTCACTCCTTGACATTACATATTTTCAGGGACAAACAAACTTCCTGAAAGCCTTAATTAACTTCTGTCTCCACTATATGAAAAGAGACTTTGTAGCTTAGAAGAAGTATTTTTTCTTCATATTGCTACTAAATCATTTAAAAATGAAATTCAAATATTTCCTTCACCTTATTTTCATGAATGCATCTGGTAAGAAGCTACAGGCATCTTTTACCTGCTTTAGGCTAATTGCCAGCAAAATCCTATGAAATATCTCCTTTTCCAAGTTGCTGACTCCAATTTGGGAGAAAACAGAGGGCTCTCCCCTACCACCCATGCCTTTACCCTCAGGACAGACACTGCAGCATGTGGGGTCTCAGGGCCCACAGTACTTTCCCAGATGTAAGATCTGAGCATGCAGCTCTCACTGTTGGATCATCTGTTTTGTCAGCTGTGCAGGGAGGTTCTCCCCACTGCTAAGACTCTTTGAGAAGGCATCTGGATGGCCATCAGGTTCTATTTGTTTGTTTTCATTCCCCAGGCTGTTGTTTAAAGACACAGTCTAGCTTCCAGAATAAACTGAGAAGGGAGGTTATGGGATTAAGTGTGAATGTATATCTGTGTTGCAAATATAGAGGTGTGTTTATGCTTTGGTATATGTACATACCTTATAGAATTCCTGAAGTTCCCTATTTCCAGAGAGTGGACATTATATTCAATTCATAGATATGTGAATTAAAAATTAGGGAAACAGTAAAGCAAAAGGAAATCTGGAAGACAAGATATCCCTACAGCTCATCCAAAGCCAATAACCAAAGGCTACAGTCCATGTGTATGCAATATTTTCCTCTTCAATCACAAAAATTCTTATTTATTAAGAGCAAGAATAAAAAAATTAATTTATTTTAACATATTTTAAATAAAAAAACCCCACCAAAGTGTAAGTTATTAATTTGGAGGTCAGCCCCAAGTTGTTCTATAAATATGGTTATATTAATGCCTCAAAAGTTCTTATACCCTACCTTATTACACTTCATAGAGTTGAAACTTGAATTAAGAATTTCAGGATATTTTTCAAAATGCGATAATTTAAGTATGATCTCTTTCATTCATCATTATTTTACAGAAATTTTAAATTAAAAATATGAAATTTTCAGTTTCTTAAAAAAAAGTTATACCAAGAAATTACAGTTAACTATGAGAATATGTGAATACCAACACAAAATTGTATAAATTTTCCACAGAATTTTCAAAACCCTTGTTAAGCTAAGCTGTTAGCATAGCAGGTCTATTTTATATCTGCAGAGGCTTATAACTTGTTTCATATTTTAGATATTTCACAACTGGGAAAAAAAATCCAAAGAATGTCAAGAATCATTGAAATTTTGCTTTTGAGGGGACATTTTCAGAGCAATAAAAATTGGGTAAGCAGCCCCACCCAGCTTTAGACAAAATGTATTTTTCTGAAGAGCTGTATCTGAGTCCTTGACACAAACACAGTCTTTTCCCCAATCCCTGTCCTGGCAGAGATTTAGCACTTTATACGACCCTGGAGTGTGCATGGAAGAACTGCTGTTATCACTCAGCAGCATGCTGGGAGATGTAAGTTGTTAGCAATAAGTGATGCAATTAAGTATTTCTTGGAGTGATCTTCATACATAATTATGGCTCCATTTTGAGACATTCATCACTAATAACACTGTACTTGCTCTGTAATTAGGTGACTACCTTGTATTTCTAATGTACTCGTGAGCAGTACAGAAAGAACAAGCTACTCCACAGCACTGTAAAAAGCCATCTCTCACTGAGACACAATAGACACCATCTAGTCAATACAAAATGTCTTTTAAATACTGTTTCCAGAGTTAGCAGTGTTCAGAACAACTTTTTCTCCCCCAACAGTATAATTACATTTCAAACGTGAACATCTTGCTGATTTTCAACAAACATTTTAATTGCGGCACACAAACTCTGATAGTCCTCAAGTGCACAAAGTGGTTCTTATCTGTTATATAAATCACAGTGGACCCTGAAAAGAGACCTCAGCAACCTGCCACAGCAGCAACTACTCACACAGAGCATCAGACACTCTGCACTTCTCATAGTGGTGTGTGACCAGGTGGGACCTTCTGCATGAGGAGACCCACAGGACCTATATTCCTCTGATTTATTCATAGCTGCACAAGGCATTGGATAACTTCCAATAAAAAAGTCAACTAACAGTTAGCTTGAGAAGGACAAAGATCTTGGAAGATGTATTTTTATGTGGAAAGCACCTCAGTTTTGTGAAAGGCTCTCTGTTCTTTTCTGAGAAGAGTGAGACCATTTTTCTAGAAAAAGTTGATTGACAAGAATGCATTTTCCAAACGGATGAAAATTTATGGTTTGTTCCAGCATTAAACCAGTTCAATTCCCAATGCCAAAACTGTTGCAGGCACATGTTCTTCCCCACATCCACCAAGGCCTCAGCAGAGCACATTCTCCAACCTCTTCCTGCACCCTGAGGAGTTGCATCAGCTGGCACTGTACACCTTCCACCAGTGACCATTTGGAGTGAATTTACTTCATGTAGACACAATTATCCACATGAATGATTGGGAAAAATGTCCCCTGAGAGATGTCTGGAGGAAGGCAACTTCTCCTTGGCATTGACCCTGTTAAGACAAGTGTTGGTGAGCTGGGGAGATCTGCTGCAGGCAGACAATGTGTGGTTCTGCATCAGGAACACACCTTTCATCCTATAATGCCTCTTCTCACCCACACTGCACACAGCCCAGTGCTGGCCACTGACCTGAGGGTGCCTGGAGAGAAAAGCATCTCTCTCTTTATTTGTACTGCCTGCCTGAATCGTCTCTCTCAGCCCCGAGTGCCATATTGCAGGTGCCATAAACACTAATAAGAGCAGTGAATATGAAGACAGACTGCTGCTCTGTTAGTAATTACAGTTATTTCAAATAACATAATTTCCTAGTTAACATTAGAAAAGTGACTGAGAATTGCTATAAATGTAAACATATGGATGTGGGTGCCTCTTTCCTGATATCAGCATTTTTCTGAAAGCAATTTAAATGAGAGAAGTGCAAAAGGAATTTATTTTTAGAGTGTGCTTTCCATAAGTGTTTATAGAGCTAAATGAAGTAATATAGAAGTTTTCAGAATAAAAAGTGCAGTCACCTTGAAATGCACACTAATATGAATTTTAAATAGAACTCACAGCTCCATATTAGCACAAACACTTTACAAAATTCTGAGCTGAATGGCAGAGCATTATTTGAACCCTTCCAATTTATTCTTTATAACCTGATCACTGGCATTTTTGTGGGTGCATTGATTAGACCTTCACAGAACTTCAAATGTCACAGCAGATGCAATGACATCCCAGTTCTTGTTTGAGGTGAAAGACACCAATAAAGGGTTTTGCTGTGACCATGTGAGATTTTACTTTCTCCTAAGCCATCTGCCTTTCTGCCTGCTCTGTCTGCAAAGCCTGTGTTGCTGACCCAGAGGTATTTGCACAAGTGCACTTTAGTCAATGTAACGATGTAGTAAGTGGGAAGAACTGAGGAACTGGCTCACAAGCTTCACCACTGGCTGGGCTGTGATGCCACTTCATCAGGGGCTCCTCATGCTTGGCTGTATGAAGAAAAGAAGGGCAGCGAGGTCTTAAATCCAGAGTTCAGACATCCCACCTGGAATGGCAAATAAAAATGAATCTTAGAATATAGACAAGCAGAACTGCAGTTTATAGAGATTCTCCCACAGAACAACATATGGAGGGAAGGCCCTGGTGAAGACAGTGGTCTTAGTTTGATGACTTGTGGATTTATTTAGTTTCACCAAGAAAGCTCTAATGGTTGAACACTCACTTTAGGAAAACTCTAAAGGCCTGAAGGAAGAGTTTTGCAAGGGATTGAGTACAAAATACCCTGGGGAGAGCATGCTGGGGAAGAAATGTGATTGCTTCACTTATGTTACCTATGGAGTTTGAATTATTGAAAAAAAAACTAAACCACAATTTTGAAACACCTTAATCATAACAATCATTTACATTACATCAACAGAGCTCAGGCACTTCTGGAAACATTTACTTTTATTTCAGGAAGTTTGGGATCAAATCTTCCACATCCTTATCAGACTTGTTGAAAAATCATGTTGACTGAAAGTAAACTCCCCAGAAAGATTACAGTGCCTCAGACTGCACATAAGGATTAATCCCCTTTTTTAATCCATGTGCTCCAAATGACATGATTGTTATGAAATTCACCAAATACAGACCTGCAAGTATTCTCAGGTACTTTTTGAATCAAGGTAATATTTTTGCCTTTTTTGGTAATTAATTTCTTTTTTCCAGCAATGATCAGTGGCAGGTTTAAGTCCTACAGTAAAACCTTTTTTTTAATAAAACCAGGGAATTAAAAAAAGAAAATGGTGACTGTTTTACTAAGAACAGTTATGAGTAATAGGGATATACAGTGCCTAATTGCAGTTTTGCTATTCACAGAATAGAGAAACAAAGTCCACCTACTTGCTGAGGATAATTGGGTTGATGCTGTAATAGAGACAGCTGCATGTGGCAAATCAAAATTTAAATTTCAGTATGCAGAGATTGCATCAGCAAAGGTGGAGGGGAAACTGCTGTTGTGCCTTTTCAGAAGTCCACTGAGTTCCTGTGACCTGGCTTCCCACCGTGGTTGAGGACCTTAAAAGAGAAACTCAAACTGAGGAAGCCTTACTGGCTTCCAAACATCACCTTTTAGGTCTTCCAGAGTTAGTAAAACCTGTATGGGATGCCATCAGTCAAGCCAATGTTGAGCCAATGTCCCTTAGCAGGAATCTGACTGGTAGGCAGAGAAAAGAGTCAATAAGCTCAGATATTGTCAGCTCATAATCCAGGGTGAAATTGGAGTTATCTAGACTGTTAGTTTGATGAAAGGATAGTAGAAAAGGTCTCTTCCTGGTCACTCCATCAGATGAAGTTTTTTGCAGGATGCAAAATCTGTATTTCAAGTCTGAAAAATAGTGTTTGTTTGGTGGCACATTGTGGGACAGAAACAGAGAAATGGAGGCTACAAGGCCATAATGACAAGACATAAGCAAAATTAACAATAATTTCTTCCAAGTAGAAAAAACACATAGCCCATTTAATGCTTTTTCACACCAAACTCAGCTGTCCTCAGTAGCAGTGCTGAGCTGAGTGGAAAGGTCATGGAGGCAAAGCTGGTACTCTTAACTCCTGACTTTGGACTAGCCCAACCCCTCTGGCTGGCAGTGTTTTCCGAGATAATGTTCAGTGCACGTAGCTCAGGCAATCTTTGCACAATTAAATGAGGTGCTCTAGACCATGGTCTGCAGGAATTCTTCCCATTCCTTACTTGAAGATCCTATATTCCTAATTAAGCTACAGTGAATATCAACCTGAATAAGACTTCTTTCTACTGGGCAATCATGAACTAGGATTTATTCTTTTAGAGTCTTCTGTAAAGCCCAGAAAAATAACTGCTGCTCCTGAAGATAGCAGTGTATGACCCCAGGCATCCGAGTAGTTTGTCTGACTTCACTGAAATGGCTTATATGTATGAACTCTGTCTTCAGCTGAAGTTAGAAAAATACTTCACAATCAGTAAAGTATGACTGCTTCCTTTTTTCCAGATAATAATGTTCATCGACTTCCACAAGCAACACAAGTCAATCTATTAACCCAAGAGAACATTGCAGTGGTCCTGTAACTACTGATAGGATGTTTGTTTGGTTTCATTTTTCTGATAAAATTGTACTTTTTGGTTCTTTCGTATAGCTTTGCAGTTCACTAATGAACTGGATATTGTCCTGGAATGAAAAGAAATTGAGTTCTATTATTCTATACTCCCTTTGTCTGGTGTATCCTGGTCGTCACCTGTTTCTCTCCTATTTTTGTCTTTTTTCCTGAGGATCTGTTCTCTGTGTATATCCACAGAAAGTTTTCCTAGGATGTTCACCAATGAGTAACTTTATTTACAGCAAAAACAGCCAGACAGAGAGACTCATACTGAGATCGGGCGTAGGCAAGATTTCTTGGCAGGAGCTTGGCATGGCTGCATCATGCAGAAGCATGAGCTTCAGCAGAATTTGTTTGTATTTGAGGCACAAATACCTTTTCCAGTGAAAAATGAATTCCTGCTTTCCAGTGTTCTTTAGTAAACTGCAAAACTAAGTGAAGCCAATTCAAGGTGATTATATAGATAAAATTAAAACCAGTGTGCATCCTGTCGTTGATATGATGGCATATGGAGCATCCATTTGTAGTGCAAAGGGCCCCAAGACTCATTGCCATTTACTCTGTACAGCTCCCACGCTCTCCAGAGAAAGAAAATTTTAAAAATTCTTGATGAAGGAATGACTGGCAGAAATTATGGTTGCTTGAACAGTGCATGTTTTAAAGGGAGAAGACCATGATGTACTCACCAAGCACATTCAGTTACAGTGAGGTTCCTCTGTGCCAAATTGCAGCAGTCAAGGAAAGGTTTTCAATTATCTTTATTTTTGTGTCTGACACCACCCTGGATGGCCACAGGGGAAAGTGATTTTTTTTGTAACAGGGAAAAGTCAGGATGGAAATCCTGACTGTGATTTCAACATTATCTTGGAGAAAGAAGTGCACTGTCCACTGCCCTTCAAAAAAACTGGTGGGGTCCAGCTCAAGGACTGCCCACTCTTAAATGACTCAATCCAATTTATATAAAAACCAAAAAACCAGTAGTTTCTATAAGTTCTTCTAGTTTCTTGTGTCTTATACATTCTAATATATCAAATCAGTTGAAGAGCACTTGCCCTGGAGACACTCGGGGCTTCTGTGCCAGGTCCTCTGAGGAACCCATCTGAGTCTGGCACTGACATGCAGGGAAGCCCAACCCTCCCTTTGGCTTAGCAACAGGATATGTTGGTGGTGTATAGTGGCTGACTGGAGAGGTTTAATGTATTTATCATCAAAGTGGACTTTCAACCAATTTTTAATTTTTCTCACATTTCTTCTCAGAGTTTCACTCAGTAGCTGGATATCACATGCTATGTGCTCTCAAATAACTTATTATCACTCTTAATGCTTAATTCTTAATCTAGTACCATGTGAGCTCATATTTCTTTAGAGAAAAATTCCACTGATTTACTCGAATTTCAAGGGAAAAGGAACAAATTAACACTTGTGCTTTCATTAAGTGACTTGGGTGAGGCTGCAATGAGAACACATTGGTTTGCCATTTCCTTCCAAGCTGGAGGCAACTGAAATTGCAAAGGAATGTTCCTTTACCATACACTGAACCTTTTTTTAAAAGCTGTAGAAATTCCTGATGCTGTGGGATTTCTGTCACACAAATTGGTCTGTATCTCAAAAACTCAAGGAAATAAATTTTCTGGTCTTGCAAGAGCTGTGTGAGCCAGAAGAGTCGGGGTAAGTATTTACTTGCAAAAAGGATGATGTCCCAAAATATCTGGTGAGCATCTGTCTGCTGCTGGATGGAACCTAAGCTGTATTTTCATGCAGAGATGGAGTGCTGTGGCAGCTCAGTTTCCATGGCACAGGCGTGGGGCACGTCCAGCACAGCAATAGCAGCCAAAACTGGGCTGCAGCTGCTTTCTCTTTAAAACCCACCCACATAACAGTATAGTGACCAAGATCAGAATGGCAAGAAGGATGAGGTCTGAACTGATATTTTTCCCTGCTCTTAGTTGGGACTGAGCAACAGCGTTAAGAGGCCAATGAGGCTGCTCACTTGGAAGAGGTGAGGAAGTGTGCTGCTGTCTCCTCATGATGTTCTCTGGGCCTGGATTCAAAACACATTCAAGAGTTTTTGGATACAAAGGAAGGAATCCCACCTTGGAAATAACTTGAAAGAACATAAACTAAGGACTCTTAGTGTCTAATACTCATATGGAAGGCAAATTATCAAACCATTTTCTGCTTTTTTCTCCTCAAGAAAATTTTATGACACAGCAGTCATAGAGAAATGGGAAATATCCCATCCCATAATTGTACCTTTCCTATGGCCATTTTGAATGGCTGCAGCTATTCTTTTCTCCTTCACACTGAAGAAGGACAATAAACATACATATATTCTGTAAGACTTATTGCCATTAGATAGCTATAGATGATAATAAGGAAAAAAAAGGACGAAACCCCCAACTCTTCTTTAGTTCTTGCAAATAACCATCAAGGGTTATTAATTATATGGTAGGGAGATCAGCATGGATTTCAGGTTGCTGAAGACCTGAGTCAAGCTAAGATTTGAATAAATAAAGGATTTCAGTGACATTCCTATCACAAGTTTTTCAAAGTATTTAACTTCAGACATTTTCTTACCAGCTGTGTGGGGTTTTCAGACCACACAGAGGTTTTGTGTAGACAATATAAAAGAATTGTAAATTATAGATATATATGTATGCAATATATGTATATAGATATGCAGATATGTATTAGATATATATGTACTCAAATTACACACACAAAGATGTTCCTGACCTAATTCTAGGTGCAGTCTGTGGAATAGGTGCTTAAAAGTAAGGTACTAGCATACTCTGGGTTTCCTCTCCTTCCAATGCACATTTTTATTTAACCACCAAGTTTAATAACCAAAGAGAAGTGAAGCATAAAGATGTTTATGAAAACAAGCAGTTCCTGTAGGTTTTATGGAGCATTCTATGTGGAATTTTTTTCCTCAGCGAGAAAAATCTAATAAAAGTCAGCAACAGTGGAATAATTTCTTTCTTTTCTCTTCCTCTAATCAGCAGGAAAAAAAAATCTGGGAGTGGAGTGGGGAGAGGTTTTTTCCTGACAAAACATTTTTCAGCTGTCAGACACAATGAGAAGTGTCATTTATATACAGGTTATGATGTATAGACAGACCGAATGAACATTTCAAAGTTGAAAAATTTAGAGTAGAAGTAATGAGTTAGTCATATGGCTTTGCAAAAGTCTTCATTTTTTCAGTCTAGCTTATGCATTCAGCTTTTAATATTAGGATCAAGATTACATCTCATTCTTTGAAAAATAAAGTCCCTGCTGTCTGTGAGCTCGATAACAGGAATTACTTGATAATGTTCTGTTGCCTGTGTTTTATTTTTGTTTTTTCATGCAGGAAATCAGAGTAGGTGACCACAATGGTCCTGCCAGGCTTTAAGTTTGAATAGAAATGAACAAATCTGATGTTATAATGGATTGTCTCTTTTTTACTTGAAAGGCAAAGAAATGCAAATTCAAACCTAGGACAGGGCAACATTTAATGACTGAGCAGCTAACTCTCTTATACTATTAAAATTAGTTGGTTCCAGTTTTTGCACTTAATAATCGTCTCACATAAAAATTTTTTTATTCCAAACAAAAGAATACCTGCATTGAAAAAAAGCCACTGAAAGATAACCAGTCAGAGTTTTTATTACATGGCATTGTGTCTCTCTATATGTCCTGAAATTTTTTGGGTCTCAGGAGTGGTGAAATCTTGTCTCAGTCACTGGGACTGAGGGTTAGAACCACAGGGACACTTGCAGGTAGAATTCTGTGTCAGCAGGAATATCACCATAGGATAGTGGCCAGAGTGGCTTTTAGTGAAGACATAATTCAAGAAAATTGTTTCTCACTGCCTGTTGGAAATTATAGCCTTTTTTTCAGGATATTAACTTACTAGAGTCTGCTCTTGTCCAGTGCAAATAGTTCAACAACTGACAGATGCTTGAACCTTCCCTAAGAACTTTAGTGGGGACTAGATTTCCAGGAAAATCCATTATTTTATTTTCCTAGTAAATCTCTTTAGCCAGATATATAATCCCCTGCAATGCTACAGGCTTGGGAGAGACTGACTGGAAACCTGCCTGGAGGGAGAGCTGGAGGTGCCAAGTGACAGCAGCTGAACATGAGCCAACGTGTGCCCAGGTGGCTGAGCAGGCCAATGGCACCTGGCCTGGATCAGAAGTAGGGTGGTGAGCAGCACCAGGGCAGTGATTGTCACCCTGTGCTCAGCACTTGTAAAATCCTCAAATCCTGGTTTTGGGCCTCTCATTAAAAGAACACTGAGAGGCTGGAGGGTGCCCAGAGAAGAGCAATGGAACTGGGGAAGGGTTGGGAGCAAGAGTCTGATGAGGAGCAGCAGAGGGAGCTGGGGGTGTTCAGCCTGGAGAAAAGGAGGCTCAGAGGGGATCCCACCACTCCCTACAACCCCCTGAAAGGAGGCTGCAGCCAGGGGGGGTTGGTCTCTTCTCCCAGGTAACAAGTTACAGGATGAGAGTAAATGGCCTCAGGTTGTACCAGGGGAGGTTTAGATTGGATAGGAAAATTTCTTCACCAAAAGGAGGCCCTAGGGAGTGGATAAGTCACACCCCTGGAAGTAGATCTGTAGATGTGATGCTTAGGGACTGGTGGTGAACTTGGCAGTTCTGCGTTAACGCTTGGACTTGATGATCTTCATGGTCTTTTCCAACCTTAATCATTCTATGATTCTATATAAGTACAATTGATTCAAACATTAAAAGATTGGAAATAACTCTATGTTTATTGTTTCACACTAAAACCAGGGAGCACTGATCAGTCTTTCCAGAATGATTATTCAGTTCCTTAACTCACGCTTCCTTGGAATCCATCTCCTACTCAAACCAGGAATGCGCTTTTTTTTAAACTATTTACACATCATGCCACTTTCATCTTCAGCCATGAAAAACTCCCACTGACTTCAGAGGTCAGGCACAATGATGTTAGAAACACAGGATTTGACTCATGAAACACCATCTGCAGCTACACGTGGATGCCTAAATAATGCAGCACCCCAAACTAAAACCTCTGCCCCAGGAACCCAAAGATTTTCACAGCTGAAGACTTGAGGATATTTTGTACATTTACAGCTCATGCTATTATAAGTGAATTGAGAAGTCAGCTATAAAGGTTTAATCCTCAATACAATAAAGAGGATACTATATTCCCTTTTCCTACAGTGATGCCTTTTTCTGTCAAACTCATATTGGCTTCTCAGTATATTCTGCAAATGGAGATTTGCAGAAGTACACTGGTAATGAGAAAAGGTGGAAAATAATTTAAAGATGTGAAGAACAAATTTTAGAGTGTTTCTGTTGGTGAAGGATAAAATTAAAGCAATAAGTGGAACCAAAAAGAATTCAATAAATGAAATGCAATCTGAATGTGTCAGCTACTGAGTATATTAAAGGGGTTGTTCATTATTTTAAATAACAAATGCAGACATGTATAGCCTGTATATCATTGACAGCATCATTACCAAATAAAATCTTTAAATTTCAACCTATTTTGTTCTCTTTTTCTGGAAAACTCCTGAATTAACTAGTCACTTTTACGATGAGAAGAAAGGACAAAGATGAATACAAATAAGGCAATACAAGAGTATGCTTTCAAAAAACAGGAAAACAATGGCCAGGGAAAATGAGGTGCAAAGGCTCAAGTTCTGATTTGTACATTCTCCTTAGCAGGATAATGTCTCTGAATCAATACTGCCTGAAGTCTGAGGCACATTTGCAAAGACTCATGGTCTGTTGCACACTTTGCTCCATCCTCTCAAGCTCCAGAAGAAACCACTGGAAAAGGTGACAAAAGTTGCACACCAGTCGACATTTCTTCTAACACCATCACTGACAGGTACATTGTTTGGCTAAAAGTAATGAATATTTTTAAATGTTGCTCCTTGTTTTAATTTTTTTTTTTTTTTAGTTTTATAGTAATGGTAAAGAGATTTATGGATTATAATCAGCTTTTAATTGATGTATCTGTAAAATTGGCATTGGAAGAATTTAAAAATAGGCAAGGCTGTAAATAGTGCTAAGAATATTGATTTAGTAATGTATGAAGTGGTACTAACTGTAGCCAAAGTATAATCTTCCTTGCTGTCTAGAGACAGTTCCAAAAGGAGCAAGTAGACAAGCTGAAAGCAGCACATGGTGAGAGTGAGAGTCTCCAAACCACTGGAAAATCATTTCCCTATCTTTTCCTGTATAAAGCTGAGCAGCTTTCCCTCCTACCACCATCAAGTGGTGCAAAACCTGCCATTGCTTGATGGCAAAACACTCATTAGGATACCTTGCACAGCCAGGGTTCTGCTGTCTGTTGTGGGACAGTGGATTTAAATGTCATCAGTGTCATCAACTCTAATGGGCAATCCATCCACAGATCTGTCCAAGAGGTCATGCTTCTGTTGATTTTAAAATCATAGGTATTGGGTTTCCTACCCTACAAATCAAATTGCATTATCTATAGGTATTAAATGACTGTTTCCTGTCAGCCCAGGGGTTGAAAGTTTGTGGTCTAAAGCCTGCTGGTCAGACAGGTCAGGGATTTGTATTTGAGGTTTGTTGTAGGATGTTGAAAACCCTTTGCACCCTCTATAAAGTAGAGGCAGAGGATGTTCAGCATATCCTTTTGAGTTACATGCCCAGTGCAGAGCTTCCTGCAGGTGCAGGGGACAGGATTTGATGACCTTTGCTGTCCTTTTTGTTATGATGTTCTCAGATGAAAGAGAAATGGGATTCTTTTCCCATGGACACTTGAGAGGCAGTAGGAAGTACCAGCAGAAATCACTGTTACATTCGTAGAGAGAAACTTGGTACTCAGTGTGCAGAAACAGGTAGAGGAACCAAAAGTAATCCACATGGCAGAGAAGCACTTTTGGGAGGAAAGATATGAAGGATGCAGAGGCACTGAGGATAGAAAAAATTTTAAATTATACTTTTTTATAAGAAAGATGACATCACTGTATCTTTAAAATATTTAAGAATAATTATATACACTTGCAACTGCTATAGTTTCTGTCAGTTACTGCAAATTTACAAAGAGAAAAGCCTGGAGGTTTTGTGGGTATTAAGACATTATCCACACTGTAGTAAGTTTGGAAATTCCTGACCAACAGCAGTATTACAAGATGTCAAAATAACCTTGTCCTGTCTGTTTACTTATTTTTCCTTCCTCTTTGAAAATATCACTTCACTAGAGAGACGCTTATGGCTTTTATATGCACTCTGCATGTTTCTACAACAAAAGTCAGAGTCTAAAGCACTGTCACTGTACCCATCACAGCAAACTCCACAGAATTTACATAACAGATTTCAGCAGGGACCTCACCTCGCTGGTGTTGTACAGCCTGAGAAAAGCTCTGAATAGTTTGTGGCTTATTAATGGTAATTCGGACAGGATCAAATTTATTTCCTCGACATTGAAAACATTTGATCCCCAGCATATTTCTTTACCTGTAAATTTAGAATTTATTTCTAACTACTTACTCAGCAATAAGACTACAAGTAATAAAAAAATTAAAAATAATAATAAAAACCAAAACAAAACCAAAAAAATCCCACAAGTCCACTAAAAATGAAAAATCAAACAAAAAAACCAACCAAAAATTAAAAAAAACATAAAAACACCACAAAAACCCCCACAGAAGACCCCACTGAAAACAAACAGGCCAAACAAAACCCAAAAAGCACCTAAAGACTTGGTACACCTTATGAAGGTTTTACCCACAGTTTTCATGGAGCATGAGTCTCAGAGACTGAGAAAAAGCCAACACAACAGACAAACTAATTTGGGGTTGATAACCCATTCTGCTTTTTCCAACACCTAAAGTTAATCTGATTGTAACATTTGTTCACTGCTCACTGGCTCCTGAAAGGGCCTCATGTCCTCATCTCTGAAAAACACCAGAACTACCCAAAATTGCTGTCCTGTGACTGAGAATATGCATTTTCCACCCTTTCTTCTTTGTGGTATCATAGGGACACCTGAGGCTCTAGTCATCAGCAATATTTTCCAGTTATATACCAGTTCTAAATGCTGACTCTAGACTTTAACCAAAACTAACTTAACAGAGCACAGCTTTTCCCCGAAACAGGATGAGGATAGATGAGATCTCTCAGTGGTTTGGGACAGCTCACCTAACCTTCCAGTGGATCTTTAATTCAGCACATCGCAAGATAAGTTGAATTTTGGCAAATAAAAATAAACAATGCATGCTTTCAGGGAAAAGGAAAAGTGTATGGAATAAGAAACAGCATGCTTATGGAAAAAAAACAACCAAATTTAAAAAAGGGAGAAAGATTGTTTATTAAATATAGGGACATATCGAATAGTGTAAGTTCAGAATCCCCAAAATAATCTATTCATAGCCCAGAAAATGGCATATCCCTTATTAAATATATATATTTATATATAAAACATGTGTTATCAAAAGTGAGAAATGTTGTGTTTACTGGAAATTTAATCTTTGCCCCTAGCTGCTGCAAAATTCACCCTAAAATTGCTGCCAAAAAGTCTGAGCTACGCTGATCTTTTTGCATTTTCCCAGCATGTTTCTGACTCTCAGTGAAAAGGCAAAAGTGCTATTCTTGTGATTAAACATCTGCTTATTTCCAGATTAATACCATAAATAGATGCATTAGCTTAAAAAAAACCCCACTCCTGATTGTTCAGAATTTTAAACTGCTGCTAATATACAAGAAATCAAGCTGGTTCTGCCTTTGTGGAAATCTATGACTAACTAGTTTACCTGTTTTCTATGAAAACTCTCTGCATAATGGATGTGACTTTTAAACATTAATTACACATTCAATTACTTATTATTATTCAGTACTTAATGCAGGTGTACTCAAAAGGAAAATTAGCATCTGGTACCCAGCAGACTATGTAACTTATATTTTAATGTGGATTGAATAGTTCAAGAATATCAGTCACCTTTTCCAGATGTAGACATATTTTTCATATATCATTTCCCAAATCAATGTAAAAAAGTGGTTAAGATTTGCATCTCTACAGGGTATAACTAGTTGGAAATAGCTCATTTCAAGAAAGTGAAAAGGATGAGGGAAAGCAAATATTTTGTGCACAAGGACTGACAAACTTGAGCAGTAACCTATAAATTAAAAAGACAGAACTAAGGAAGAAATACAGCAGGAAAATATATTTCAGAGAGGAGGGGAAAAGCAGAGTATGGATGTTAAAAGACAAAGTAAACCACATGAAAAGAGCATATGGTGGGATGAAAATCACCTGAAGCAATACTAGAGGAAGCTATGGAACTCCTTGTCACAGAGGAGCTACCAACAGTGCAAGAATTTTGTCTTCATTCAAGAGGACACCTCAAAAAATAATAGAAGAAAACTATGTTGCTTGGTGTCAAGGAAAGAAAGACAATGCAAACCACTGGAACTGGAGAGTAGCCTGCTGCAAAATCACTGCAGGTCTGTCTTGTTCCAGTGTGAGTTTTTGTTGTGGGTCAGAAGGACCTAGAATATGTGACCACTAAAAGATTTAGTGGATTTAATGTGAACAGCAATTCTAGGCGTGATATGACCCAAGCAAAACATTTGGGATGGATTTTGACTGATTTGAACTCCATGCTTTAAAAAAGGTTTTTTAATCCATCCGGGAGAAGATGGACTTTAACCTCAATAGGCAAGGTTAAGGCACAGCCAAGGAAAGGAAATTAACCTTGGTGGGGACTGCAGAGAGCATGAATATGAGAGAGACACTGTGCATGTGCAATAACTAAGTGGTTGCGATAGTTATTCTCCTTGTGGCAAACTCCATAAAATAAATATGATAGCTGAGCTACTTTGTATAGAAAAAAAACCACAGTGAGACTCAACAAGATAGAAAAGACATGCAGCAGACTGGAATTCACAGTGGGTTTTTTCTCTTTACACAGCACATGATTTAAAAGAAACTCCTTTTGGTGAGGTAGAATTCCAATGTTCCTTGTAGAATAGGCTCTATGTTGTAGTCATAAGACAGTGGTGGCAGAAATACTGTTTCTTACACTGCCTTGTGAAGACATGTATTTATGCTTACACATTCATTTTATCCAAACTGAGACAGAATTGAGGAAGAATCAGGCACTGACCAAATCCTTCAATTTTGTGTCCAAACTGTTTGTTAGTTGTTAGATCTGTGCAACAAAGTGAAACTGCCTGTTCCTTCCCTCTGGCCACAGTGAATTATTAATTGCTGTTTATCTCTGAGTTTGTCACTCCTTGGAGGATTTCATTAAGGAAAATGACAAAGAGAAAATGAATACTTGAGATACCAAGTCCTCTGCTTCCAGGGATGTTATTCAGGCACATCTGTTCCCACAAAAATGTAATTTCAAAGGCATTAAGCCTTGTATCAGGACAGTTTTAAAGCTATGAATCTCTATGAAAATAGCAATTCACAGGTGTGAGACAAAAGTTGATCAAGCCACAGAGAATGAACAGTCTAGGGACCATTTCTGAAAGAGCAAGAAATGAAATGAATGATCAGGTTCTTTAAAAGTTCAACATTTCAAATCCTTTGACAAGTCATTGATATCTGAAGGAAAATTTAGACTATTTTTAGTTATAAAACCCCACTTTCCCTTAGATCTGAAAGCCAAAGTCCTTAAAAAAATTGGCTCTGTTTGGAAACTAAGGCCCACTGCATGCAGAACTCTCTTCACTTTATAATAACCTGACTTCATGTTTCAAAAGGAATTATCTTTCAGTATGCATTATTTTCCAGTGTTGAGTTCATGATTATTTGTACCTCTGTAACAGGGATTAACATGATATAATGACACAAGGTGCAGAAATAATGAAATGCTGTTTACTTGTCAAGCCATTACAGAATTACCTACTGCTCTCGAAGAAGCAAATATAATTTCTCATAAAGTTTTCCCAAATATAACAGAGATGAGCAGTAGCAAAATAAAATAGGATGATTCCTATTTCAAGAATAGTTTCTTATTACAAGAATGACAATAAACCCGAGCAGTTCATCTCTGATTTATCCTTGACTGATGATACACTTTGAAAGTACGAGACACTTATTTCATTGTCATATATGAGACAGAAAATGCCAGTTGCTAAGTTCACCAGCAAAATATTTCTCCAGAAACTTTATTAGAAAAGAATTTGAAGAGGTGTCATTCACTTCCTAAGCCTGCTAAGAAAAATTAAATAAGATACAGGACCAATTTTCTTGAGATTCTTCTGGCCCAGAAATACAGTTGTTTTATTGCAATCCTGAGGTTGCTAAAACAGCCACATAAATTCTCTTTTGAAATAATCCAAGGTTCACAGTACCATCATAACATCACATCATATTTTATGCACTTCAGCTAGAATTTGCCTCTTGAGGAACCCTAAGAGAATCATTACTAATTGTATCTTACTCACTTCCTGGTAGTTTAAAGACAGACTCATATCTGACTACTTCTTAGACATCCTTATTTTAATTTCAGCTCAGGCTGAGAAGAAGCTATTGTCACAGATCGTAGAAATGTCAGATCNACTGCGTCTTCCAACTTCATTACCTCACCTTCCTCAAAACTGATTGATTGGAATTTTGCCCAAGTTAAAAAATATCAAATGAATGCATATCAGAAATCATATTATCTTTTCACTCAGTGCCTCCAAAATCGCTTCAGGGATCCAGGTCAGCCTGGTTAAACCTTTGCTATCAGGATCCATCAGCAGGCACAGCCCATGTTTAGGAGTGCATGTCAGTGGGCAGCCATATGACACCACCACATCTACCATCACTTCTCCTCCCTGACCCAGTGAACTCCTTCCCCTGCCTGCAAGGTTATTCTTCAAAGGGCACCAACTCAAAAAACTGCATAAAACCAATGCCTGGTTTGGGGAAAAAAAAAAAAGAAAAAAAATAAATCCAGAGATAAAATTCACAGTCCTCCTTATTCATTTATTTTTCTTTTGTAGAGAGAAAAATGTAGAAACACAGAAAGACTAGGGGTTTAAAGGTTCTCCAGAATTGCTGGTTGTCTCCTTCTCAAAACTGAGCTAAATTCAGACTTTCAGCAGTGTAGAGCACTGCCCGACTGTTTCCTGAACACATTGCAGTCTCTGGTGTCACTAAGGATTTAGGAATGAAAAACACAAACCTGGGAAATATTCTTGGTCAAAACAACTGTTTTCCTGCCAGTGCAAAAAAACTCCACACAAACAGCTTCAGAAGTGGCTCAGGTTCCATTTGCAATCCAGTTGGTTCCTGTCTCCTATATTTCTGCAGGCAAGTCACTCCAGAGTCACTCTTATAACCATTAATGCAATAATTAATGCATTAATACCTCCAATGTCTTGGGGTTAAATAGTATTTCCTTCACATGACTGCCACTTACTGCTTACAAGGGCTGCATATCTCTCCTTAATGTATTTATAGAAGACAATAATGTTGTCTTTTAATCTTTACATACTCATATTGGTAGGACAGATAAACAAGGGCCTTGAGTCATAAAGTAGTTTTGCACTACCCCATTCCTGAAAGTATTTAGGGCCAGGCTGGATGGGGCTTTGAGCAACTTGGTCTAATGGAAGGTGTCCCTGCCTGTGGCACCGGGACTGGGACTAGGTCACATGTAAGGTCCCTTCAAAACCAAACCACTCTAGGATTCTATGATTCTGTGAAATATCAGCTGAAGGCCTCTGTCTGAAGAAGAATGATCTAAACTAACATAACCATACATACACCATTCATATGGGAGGCAAGTGAGGTTATTAGAGTCACAACCCATAAGGGGAGACATTGAGAGGAGCAGACCCTGGATGTGTTCATGGGAAGAGACTTGTGTTTTGCTGCAGCAGAGCACAGCTCCAGCGAGATCTGAAAGGCTTGTGCTGGCTATAGAGACAGAATATCTGCACAAGACACATTTGAAACACCCTTTAAAATTAAACTGGTCCCCAAAGCCTTATGAGCTCTTGTGTCTGATTTTATGACCTCTGTTTTAATTCACCTTCAAACCAGCACAAACTAAACTGGAATGCATTT